>JARHVA010002302.1:2362500-2663406 GCA_037957365.1 Torreya grandis | reverse complement strand
TTATCCTTTTCAATGTGATTATCTTATCTATAGCACTTGTAAGTGCTCATTAATGGAGGGTGACTATACATACATGGGAGAAGACTATCATATTCCATATTGTATTATTTGAAGGGATATTTATTTATTGATCATGAAAAAATAATTTGATATAAATCATTATAAACTTCATTAAATGTCCATAAACGTGATCAAAACCTTCATACAGTATGACTGCAGATAGAACTTGCAGGGAATTAGCTATATGGTACATTTCTTGACTACCACTCCATTGATGCTAGATTTTTTATAAAAATACTTGGGATGAGAGGTGATTTTCATGATATAATAGAGTTAAATAAATTATATGTTCTTTAGTTTAAAACCACTATAGGAAAGTAAAACCTCTATAGATGATAAACTTGCATGCAACTCCATTAGTGCTCTAACTAGCAACCTAACTATTTGGCCTATCAAGAATATGATGAACTACTAGGGATGTATTAGCAAGATCACTTGTGTAATTTTATGTTTCATAAGTAGGAGGAGGAGGTACATTATCTCTCTAACCCAGGTTTTTCTCTAAAATTGATCAAATAGGGCCATTCATAAGGGCAAGAAGGAAAACAAATTTTATGTTATAAGTACCTTTTTAGAAGGAGTTAACTAATGAAAATAAATATAATATTTCCTATTTGACCCTGAAATTACTTTTTAAAACCATTCCTTCTCATTTAATTTTTAAGTAAAGAAATAAAGGAAAACCTAGACCCTATCTAAATGAGTAGACAATCTAGACACCCCTAAATTGTTAGCAATTGTTTATGAAGAAGGGTAGATGAAATATAAAAAAATTACAAAAATATTAATACCATTAGGGTCCCCTATAATTTTTCAAAATATTCTATCCCAACTCTCTCTCTCTCTCTCTCTCTCTCTCTCTCTCTCTCTCTCTCTCTCTCTCTCTCTCTCTCTCTCTCTCTCTCTCTCTCTCTCTCTCTCTCTCTCTCTCTCTCTCTCTCTCTCTCTCTCTCTCTCTCTCTCTCTCTCTCTCTCTCTCTCTCTCTCTCTCTCTCTCTCTCGACCATACCGAGTGAAAATCAGAGGCTCTCCTAGAGTTGTCCAAAACTATCCAAAATGGTTTTCCTTAGCATGAAGAACTAGAATCCAACCTATGAAGTAAAAACACTTTGGAAAGATTTTTTGTTCTATAAATTACCTTTCCTTCATTTTGTAAACCTTTTGAAATGCCTAGACCTCCATTAATAGTAGAGAATTAGAGGCTCTCCTAGAGTTGTCCAAAACTATCCAAAATGGTTTTCCTTAGCATGAAGAACTAGAATCCAACCTATGAATTTAAAACACTTTGGAAAGATTTTTTGTTCTATAAATTACCTTTCCTTCATTTTGTAAACCTTTTGAAATGCCTAGACCTCCTTTTGAAATGCCTTATCTATAATCAATAGTTTTTCATTACCTCTATTGTTTATTAGGATGGAATGTGATTCATGGTCCTATAATATGATATTATGTATACCATTAATTATTTAATATGATATATTATCCCCTACATAAAGTAAATCCTTTAAAAACATGTTCTCCCAAAGCTCCAAAATGCATCCTTTTGCTCCCAAACTCCTCTAATCCACTCCAAATGTCTTAAAATTACCTTTAACATGTATAAATGGTAAAACAAGCCATAATAATCTTTTAGGAGTAAAAACCAATTTTACTTCTTCAAAAAGTTACTTTTTCACTTGAAATTTTTATTTTGAGGACCCTTAAGTCATCTAATGCACTTTTAGGGGTCTTTTGGGAATAATATCTCCTCTAGGACTCATTTTTGGATTTTTATAATCTTTGAGACTTTTTGAAAACCTCCTTCATGCCCCTAAATTCTCTAACATAATGGAAACCTATTGGGTCCTTCACTTGTAGTTCTAGATCTGTTTTTAGGCATTTTCCTCAAAATCACCAAATTCACCTTAAAGCTTTCTTAAAGTGTTTCAAAAGCTTGCAAGTGAAATCTGGTAGGGTCATAAGGTTTGTATTATCCTTCCACTATTATATCACCCACTTAACTAGAACTATGCTCAGCTTCTCACACCACACTAAGACTTCCCAAGATATTGTACTACATCATTATGTGATATTATTATTGAAATTATATGAAACAAGTCAATAAAATTACCTCACATGAATACTATAATTAAATTAAAATAATAAATTTACTATCATAAAATTCATATACATCATACACAAAATTATTTGGATTTGAAGATAAAAATACAAAGTATCATTGATATTGGTGATCCTATATTAGATACATCCATTAAATCACCACCTAATTCAAGCATAAATTAAATAATCAATAAAAATACTCAAACCATGATGCATATTCTAAGGAAAAAATATGAACAAAATAAAATTAATAGTTACAAATGGAAGTATCAAAAAAATAAAGGTTACACAAAGAACAATTATAAAAGGAATAATTAGAATAAGAAAGTTTACAAAAGGAACTGATTAAAAAGTAGATATTACAAAAGGAACAATTATAATAAGAAAATTTACAAAGGGAACATTTGGAAAAATAAAGGCTACAAAATGAGAAAATTAGAATAATAAAACATACAACAAGAGAAGTTAGAAAAAGAAAGGTTGAAAAACTAAGTATATGATAGACAAAAAATCATAAGAGATGGTTTCTCAAAACATAAGTTTAAATAAATATATACCTATAAAAATCAATGTTATGAGCATATGTTCTAAAGAGGTAACTATAAAAACATTTCTCATATCAATATCCTTTCACTATCGTCACTCACATAGAAATAAATGTACCAATGTTATGGTTATGGACTACTAGGGGAAAAAATGTACTACACCCTTTATTATATCTCTTGGATAACACTTTAAACATAAATATCACACTACTGACTCTACAACATGTGTGGAATCAATTGAGTTGACAATATTATTTTATTTAAAATTGCATCATCTTGCATTCATTATTCTTCTTAATATAGTTGCATTTGGTACTTCAAGGATCATAGTTATACTCACTAGGTGAAATGATTGATAAAAATAAAGGTTCAATTACATTTGATAATGAATGTAAGGCTAATTCCGTTTTAATAAATGAAAATCTTTAGACCAATAAAATAAGATTGAACCTAATTCTTCATTTACTATTCATTATATTAAGGATGAAATAATTTATAAATAAATTCAAATACATTGTATTGTTGCTTATACATATTCTTTGAAAGATATTGCATGTACTATAACTCATCATAGTGTAAGTGTTTTTAGTAGTATAATATCTCAATTGTAACATAAAAATTTAGTTACTCATGATGATCCATATTGTGCACATTTCTTACTTATAAGTGGTTGGATTGATTCCATGGATTAGTTCACCACACATAATTTATTGTACATATATCTATGATGATTTCTATATTTCTCATCCATTATATTATTCTATTTGACATTCATGTGCTTATATACATCTACATTGAACATTGTTCCATCCCTTGGAATTTTTTTCACTTGTCCCTTTCCTCTTTATTTATATCTTGATTTAGACAACCATGGCTCTCATCCTACAATGATTCTAGTGCACATGCTTTGTGGCATACTTTCTCACTCTTAAATATTATGGATTCAACTGATATTACATGATCGCATATATATTACATGAGTACACATTGATTAATTCCACTAAAGACATGTGGATATTATCTCCATATATCTTATTGAGCTAAATTATTTCAATAGACATATATAGTTGGGTCACATTACTTTCTTTCTCTTCCTCCACATTTCCATGTTATCACATTGAGTGCACAATATGAATTTACACATGTGGATTTTTTTATATCCCTCCCATTCATCTATTTTAAAAAATATTTCCACTTGGACTTAATTTTAAAATTTTGAATATTTCAATTTTAAAAAAATGTAAATCAAAAATTCAAAAACATTCAAAATATTAAAAAAATTAAAATCAAGACTGAAGCATGACATGATTACTAAATCAAAATGTATGTGTGTGTGTGTGTGTGTGTGTGTGTGTGTGTGTGTGTGTGGGGTATTAATTTCATACACACATGTATATAATAGTATATGGGTGTGATTCAAAACATAAAAGTCACACATGGACACATAGTCATTGAAGTTTTCTCTACCCAGTGACCATAATGATATTGGGGGTGTCTTATTCCAAATGTTTCACTCTTACAAGTTATATATATATATATATATATATATATATATATATATATATATATATATATATATATATATATATATATATATATATATATATATATATATATAACCTTATACCATGTTTATTTATCTTGGTTATTTACGCATGTATTTTTAGTTATTTGTATTTTACACAGTGTTACATAGATATGCTATTCTACTTTGATGTGGCATTAATACATATGGATGGTGTAGACTAGTCTTTACTTATTTTATGATTCATTGATTTTATCAATATCTTTCATGATAGTCTATATTTTTATTTTATAATATGCATGACCCTTTGAATTTTTAGATGTTATATATTTATGTATTTTATTTTTGAAATTGTTATGTCCTTTGCATGTGGCCCTTGCATTGTTTCTCAAAAAATAATGTCCCTCACATGTGTCCTGGCCTTATTTTTTAATAAAATATTGTGTCCCTTGTTATTTTTAATTATATTTAAATTTTGGTTACTACTATATGCTTAATTAATATAAATATTTAGAGATGACACTTATATTCTTTGAATTACATATGTTAGATACACAAATTGATTGACATATACATTAATAAGATGACATACTTCCCACATGTTCACATGATTATATATTTATACATGGCATGATATAATTAATTATTATTTTGAGATTAATAAATTACAAAACACATCCCTCATCTCAAAATGTGGGAATTATATTGTGATTTTCATAAAAACATAAGCCTTCATGAACAAAAAATCAAATCAAAGTAAGATTTCAAAGATTTAGAATGGTTCAGATATCAAATGATCAGTTACATTATAAATATAGTTACATGATAAATATTTTCACATTAATATATATCACATGGAATATGGCATGTATATTCACTCACTTTATAAATACTTGGGTACATATCCAGACACATTTGGGTGCATGTGCATGGTCATATGTACATAGTTGATAGAAACATGAGTTAATTTTTTTTTTGCATTCACATAATTTTGAGAAACAAGTTCTCAAGATAATCATATAGATGCATAAAATTCTATACTAGTTGGTAAGGATTCATGGGCCATGATACTAATTCATGCACATATACACAATTTTAGATTCATGAGGCATGATATTAATTCATGCACACACACAATAATATATTTTAAATTTTGAATGGAAATTGGTTATAATTCCATTTCACACTCATCAAATCTAAGGAAATGATGGGGGGATGAATTTTTTTATTTTTTTCTATTCATGTATTTATTCTATATTGATTAAAACCATATAGTAAAAAAAATTGGTCATGATGGGAGCATGAACACTGTTCATTCTCTTTTAATCATGAATTTGTTTAGCATAGAGTTAACGTGAGAGAAAAAGAGAGAAACTATGTGTAGAAACTATTTATAAATTATATATCACCTCAGTCTTGTACACTTGTCAAATACATATCATGGATGTACCTTTATCTTTTAGACCTTTCCTACTACTAAAAAGCTTGCATACACTATCTCTTTGTGCCTCATTGCTTATCTCTTAGTCTAACCAATGTCATTTTGATGAACCAAGAATTATACTTTGCCCAGAATGTTATAAACTTACTTATCTTCCACCTCTTCAATTTTTGGAGATGCACCTATTTTCTAACGACCTAGACACTTGTGTCCTAGTCAGATGCTTATGTCAATACAAGAGTCTTATCCCAACATAAGTGTCTAGTGTTGTAAATTCATCTAATTTATAAATGAAGGATATTCATATAATAGGAATAATTAAATTAATGCAATATATTAATTAAATATATTATTATAAATATAAAATGAACCCTCATTCATTCCTCACTTATAAAACACCTAGTAAAGACCTAGAAAATATCTAAAAGATACCAAGTCAACTTACTAAAAGAATTCTATCAAGCACTCAAGTAATCAAAAGCTTCCCTATTTTCTCTTATTTCTATATCATTCATAGGGATAATATATTTATAGATCTAAAGTATTGAAAAATCATCCTAAGACATATATTTGACAAGGTTCATGTTAGGTCATTATTGTACTTATTTATCACACATTGCATGATTCACACACAAGCCAACATGTATGGTAGAACTAAATAATTGTAAGTCCCTCTTTAGATTATTAGATATGTAAGAAAATATCACTGATAGATGGGTCTTTGGGGAAGCTCAACACCATGTGCCCATGAACCCATTTTTCCCACAACCACTATGAATATGAATAACTAGGGTTTTCTCATTTGACAAGGAGTGATAGTCCATGACCCATATCTGACCTATTATTTCAAATCCACATATTAAAAATTATTATCATGATTAACCTCATGAATAATACTATCCAAATGCCTAACATCAAAAAGAGATGTTGTATGACATAATGGCCTTGGTATGGGGTCTACAAGGAAAATTTGAGTTATTTAAATATAAGGACGTTATCATGCCTAATGAGATGCAAAAATTTGTCTACCTACTTAATTAGGACATGATTAATTCTATGAGTTGTAAAATTTATTCATTAGTGAAGACATCATCCCCCTCCTAAAGAATTAGTTGTGATAATAAATGACAAAGTATTTGAGGGATCATCATTTTAACCATGTGCATAGATAAGAGACTCATTTATAACTAGATGTATAATGTGACAAAGAGGTCCTTGTAAATGCATCTATTAATGGTTGGATGATCCATGATATATTGGTGGACACTATCACATAGGTTAATTTTTTAACAAAGGATGCCTGGAAAAAAATGGGGATCCCCACTTTGAAACCTTCACCACATGTTTTAGTAATGCCAAATAAGACCCATGCACTACCTATAGGTCTTCTTAAATTCAACATCTTGGGTGTCACATTTAATTTTGACTTTGAAGTGATCAATGTTGCTAAATCTGATGACTTTCCTACTCTCTTAAGTAGACCTTCGTGTTATGCTAACAATGTTGACTTACATTTCAATAATCATTATATTATCTTTGAGAATGAAACTCAGCATGCAACCATCCCTCTAAATAATGACCAAGGGCTTCTCTTTATGGAAAATATCAATGTTTATGAGGATATCAACACTATTTATAATATCTCTACCTAAGGGAATGAACATATGGATCCTACTCCTGATGGTATATTTCAATGGGAAAATGTACAATCCATTTTATCCACTACAAGTATTTCTTAAAACCAATTGTCTCAAGGAGCATATGATCTTATAATGTGTGTTTTTGGTGTCCTAAGTTAGCTCAATGCCATAAAAAAATTCACATCATTGGTCCATCACCCTCAAGGTTGGAACATTCATCTCAGTTCCATGGTCAAATTGAGGTTAGAGAAGTATTTGCAGCAATTATAAGACTATTATGTTAATTAAGGTGAAAATTTGCACACACTCAACTTTGTGCTTCAAGAAACAATTACTCGATGGTGTTCTACTCATTGATACCAATTTCAGACATTGGAACAAGTATATTTTACTATGCACTATCACTTCCACCATGATAACCATGTTCGTACCACCCTAAATTATGATGGTGTTGCTTCTCCATACGACGATATAAAAACTATGAAAGCCTTTAGATCATCAAAGAAATTTTTTTACCATAATATTTATGGATTCATGAATTTTATGGTACTCTACATGCCTTGGCTAGGGTGTGGTACATCCATCAAGAAAACCATATAATAATGGATAACAAGAGGCATATCACACATGATCTGCTTTCAATGTTTTTAGTTTCTTCTCTATAGGCTAATTTATGTTTATCCTTGCAATAAATCAATTAATTAGTAGTAAGAGATTGTGTACTAATTTAAGACCACATATATCACATTCATAGATTACCTAAGGATAACTTGGCTATATTTAAAGAACTTGATAATCCTACCTTGGATCTGTTGGAGTCTAAATCTGAATATGAATATGCATATTGTTAATAGATATAGAATGGAAATCAAAAGGTCATGTATCAGGTTGATGAGGGTACCATTTTTAATCTGCTACAATCAAAATTTTACCACTTATATTTGCATACAAATTATGGGGTGTGTGACATCAGATACTATGTAATCTAAGTAGAAACCATATTTTGAACCACTACAAATCATTCTACATAATATTAGGATATAGGATGTGCTAAAAATAGCCACTTTGGGAAATTATTGGTCTAATATTGAGTTAAATAAAAAATTAAGCTCTTGAAATAATATAAATACATTTTCTCATGCAACTACATAAAAATGAAGGGAGTTTATCCATCATTTAGAAATATGCATATAAATTTAGTTGAAGGCACTCGACCGATGAGGAAACAACTATATTGGATGAACCCTAATATATGCACTTGAGTTAATTAATAAATTGATAGTATGTTTCATGCTTCATTTTTTACTACCATATATGAATCCAAGTGGGTTAGTCCTATGGTGATCATCATTAAAAAATATGGTCAAATTCAAATTTGTGTGGATAACATGCAAATCAATGCTATGTGTGTCACTTACCCTTTATCAATGCCAATCATAGAGGAAATGCTAGAAGGTGTTGATGGATGTGAGATATATACTTTCATTTATGGATTTTTTAGCTATCACCAAGTGTAAATTATTGAGGAAGACAAGGCAAAAATAACCTTTACAAATGAATGAAGTTATTTTTCATATAATTTTATGTAATTTAGCTTACATAATATTATATTAGAATCCTTTAAATATTTCATCCATAATTTCATTTAGATGCACCTTGACGATTGGACCATGTATGGTTTAATTTATGACCACTATGATAATTTATACCCCATGCTCAAGTGCTACCATCAACTTTAGATCTCCTTAAATATTAAAAAGTGTATCTTTTTCACACTATTTGGAATCTTGTCAGGTCACATTATTTATTAGGATGGATTAGTGGTGGATCTAGCCAAGATTGTGGTCATTGTATAATTTCTTGATCTGACCACTCAACACAAGGTCTATGCTTTCTTTGGTCACACTATATAATATCATAAGTTCATTCAGGTTTATGCTAACTTTAATCACCTAAAAGTGACATTTGAGTGATAAGATTTCTAATTGAGACTACCTATCCCTATCTTATCCCTAAACCAATCCTAAGCCTATTTTAACACTTATCTAAACTTAGTGTGGCCATATAAATCCCTAGTCATCCCTATAGCAATCCTAGACCCTCATTCTTGAATCCTAGCCCTTTGTGCCTAGGGTTCTACCACTTAGACACTAACACCATAATAAATAAAGTACTACCACATGGTGCTAGTGTCCCAATAATTTCACTATTGTCTTTTCCTTCCTTTTTCAACAAAGAGATCTCTTTTCAAATATTAAACCTCTTAGGGTCAGTCTAGACCTATTTTAGCACCTACACAAGCATAGAATAGTATATATACATAAATTTTATCCCTCTAACCACTAAATGGAAATCAAATTAAAATTACATATGTAAACTAAAAATAATTTGTGCATAATTAAGATTATGAATCCCTATTTTTCCCTACTTTTACATACTATCATCTATAACATTCCTAAGCTCAAATTACTCAGATTTCCAATCTCAAAAACATTCAAAGAACTCAAGTCAACTATCAAACTAGTTTCATGTGCACTTACACCATCACTTAGGTGGGGAAAACTACATCAAGCCTGATCCCTCTTTATAGTATTGGTATGTGGGAAACTCCCATCATAGCGAGGTGTTGAGGATATCTAGCCTACCCCACTAACAAACACACTTTTCTACTAGTATCAATTAGTTACCCTAGTAACATGGAGTATTAGGGTTTTCTCACAAAATTAGTACAAATAAACCATCTAAAAGTTTTTAGGACTCATGAACATAGTAACAAAGCTTACATATCTATATATAGGTACACCCAAAAGCTTGGGATAGTCCTATACAAAAGACACTATGATCAAATTACGGACACTAGTGCCACATGGTGTTACTATCCAATTAGGTATCTAATATATAAAAGGGTTTATGACACTTGGATCCTATTTTTGACACTCATACTATAATATGCTTTAGTTTTTAGCCTCTAGATCATTCATCTTAGTCATTTTCTATCTAAGTTCTTACTTACATTATTTATTTCTATTATTAGAAAGGTTAAATTAGTCGATTTTATATCAAGTTAGTGGTTGTATTTATTTCATATTTATACCCTAATTTACTATGATTATTCTTTAACAACATTATGATTTACATTCATATAAGTTATAAAAGGTTAAAAAAATTGGTGAACTCAACTTACTTTCAATAGTACACAAACCCTAACCCTAAATAACCCTAGGGTTTATATTTTCAGCATTCGAGGACCCATACTCAAATTTCAGATCTATACATCTTCTAATTTTTATTTGATATAATCTTGATAGTAATGATAGATGAAGTTATTTACTTTTTGATACAAAGTTTTCTAGCTTCTCTTCCATGCTTATTTCCTTACATTTGTAGTGAATTCAAAGATGGCATAAACACATATGTACATGATGTTTTAAATTAGTTAAAATATATGTGATATTTCATAGCATTTTATCTTTATATTATGTGGAATTCCATTAAAAAGTAAACCCTTACACATAGAGGATTTAGTACATAAGCTAACAGTTATGTTTCAAGTTTCAATATCATATCTTATGCACATGAAAGAATCTCTTTCTCCTCCTCATCACCATGAGGGTGATAGTTATTTTCCCTCTAACCATTTCGATTATATCACTCCTCCATGATATTAATTATTCTATACCTTTTTTTATTAATTCCTAGACTTAGCCTATCTACACCTCTCCCCTACAAGGTGTGTGTTGACATGTTAAATCAAAAGTAACTAGGGTTTGCAATTGTGAGACTCTAAAGGATTAAATTATCAGTATGAACAAGCTAATATCATATTTATATAATCGAAATTATTTATTAATTTAAAAGGTCACATTATTGGTAAATCACATTATATATACATAGTCTTCAAAATATGCTAGTGTAAACCATGTATATGCATCTACACCTAGAAAAGTGGTGGCTATCACTCTTTCATATCCAAATCATAAATCAAAATAAAGTACATCTATAACTAGTGATTCAAATATAAAATAATATTTTAAGTGAGTTACTAATGGAAATAATTAAATTTAAGTTTATCAACCTACCTCCCCTACACCCAGTAAGGAAATCTATATATTATTGTACATATCATATAATGCATGGGCACCACACCAATTCATGTTTATAATTTAAAAGGAAAATACAATAGATAATGGATATAGTTTATTCAAATAGTGTCACATCATCCAAACAACATACAATGGCACATCTATAAATTCAAAAAGGGTCAAATTCTGAAATATTAAAAAAATGGTTACCAAAGCATAAATTAGAACAACAAAAGGTTCATAAATCACAATAAGAGAAATAAAAAATACAAAAAATACATGTAAATCAAGTAAAAGAGGTAAATATACCTCTCCAAATGAGGCTAAACTTTCACATTAGTATGGGTTTGGTCAAAAATATCTGCAATAGTTTGATTATCATGGTTAAGATTTAGGTAATCAGGCCCAAGGAATCACTTCTCCTATTCTAGAATTTGATAATGTTGGTCAACAAGCTTTGGATTTTATGGAAAATACTAAGTCAAATCATTCATAGATATATTTTATCAATGAAAAAAGTCTAGATACATAGGAAATGTTAAAAAGAGATCAAGAACTTAAGCCAACAAGCATTCTCAAAAAAATATTTCTAGTAAAAGAGCCTCCACAACACCATATGTCTATAATAATCATATTTCCAAAGGGAAAAATCACAATAAATATTCCAAATCACAATTCAAAAAGAACAATTCCCCAATATGAGGCAATTCTCTATAGAATTCCAATTTATTATGATTATTATGATTTCAATGATGAACAATACCCAAATTCATAATGCAACACCATTCAAATAAAAAAGCAATCACACTAGATGAGAGATTAGCATTCATATATTTGACATAGGCCACATTGATAGTGAGTCTCCCATGAGACTCATCAATTAGTATTGTTCCTTCCTTCTTGTACATAATTTCTTTATTTCTTTCTCCTTATATATAGTTTCATTTTCATGTTTCTTGAACATAGATTATATCCAAAAAATACAAAAATAATACAATATTTAAAAAACATAAAAACATTCAAATATTTACTTAGAAAATAAAAAATTATATATCATATTCATTATCATTTTTACATATCTTATATTTTCTAGACACTACGTATGCTAGCTATCTTAGTATAGTGAATTTTTATCATACATACATGCTTCACTTGTTATTTTTAAGTGATTGTAGTTTGCTTACAAGACTCAATTCCTCTAAAACAATCTATATTTTCTTTTATCTACCCATTGGGGGCATATACATTGGTACATGAGTTCTTAATTTTGATACATTCACCCATTTGGGGGCACCCTATACACAATTTTGATTAGTAGGTTACATATTTTTATACCCTATATCACAACATTAGCATTGTTATATCATGATATTGATCATGTTATACTTACTCAATTTTTTTTTAGTTACTACTACATTAGACTCAATATATGTACATCCTAAATCTCACACATATTTGTATTACATGTTATTACATACTTTTATTTTTATCTTTCCTAGTTTAGACTTGATTATATATCTATGCTTCTTCTATTCAAGGGAATTTTAATATGCCATTTCTCCTTGGCTTTATGCCACTTATTTTCATAGTATGTATGCTTTGGACATGTGCCCATGTCATTGTGTGTTTTTTTCTTAATTATGTTCACATACATTTGAACATGTCCTTCTATGTGGATCTAATCCAAATTTATTTTTGTTTACATATGTGGACATTTGAACATGTCCTTATAAGTCTTATTTTCTCAGATTTAGTGACATGTGCCCATGCCCCTTGTATTATTTCCCCTTGGTCTACTTTATGTTCCTCATATGTGTTGTATGTATTATTTCTTATATGTATCATGTCCATGACAATTATCTCTTGCTTATTACACACTCCAATTTTAAATTCCATGAGGGACCTCATGAATCTCCCCTTCTTACTTGGGTGTTTTAATGGACATCATGCCCCATCCCCCTAGGTAGCTACTTAGTTATTACTCAAATTTTTTATTACATACATTTATATATCTATATTGACATCCTTTTGAATGATAGACATAGTGTACATCAAACATTACAAACTTATGCCTATATTATCTTACATTCTGATGCTATATAGGCACATTAAATTGAATTATTATACAAATATCATATAAGCTCTAGCTAACACACATTTTTTAGAAATTTTTATTTTGAGTATAGTTATTAAACATGTTAAACAAATCCCCTCAAAAGAGGGGGAATTCAAAGGGGTTTATCATAGAGATCATACTACCGGAATGCATTTACAATACATTTTTCAACACACATGCTCAGATTATAGATATCAAACTCAGGTAAATACATTAAGAAAATAGTGACACAAAGATTAGTATAATTGCAAAAAAAATAGAACATATAGACATTAGCACCTAAATTGGGACACTATCACCACATGGCACTACTATATAAGATATGGTGATATTATATAATATCCTCAATTTTAGAAAACTCTATATTGGATAGAAAAGCATAGTAGGTACAGTTTAGGTTTTCACATGTTTAGTTATAGGTTTACTAGATTTTCTTAGATTCATACTAGTTTTATCATATTGGGGGCATCATGTTTGGTATGACCACTCATGTTTATAGTTCAGATACTTAGATACAAATTATTACAACTCAATCTATAATCTATATGCTTAGATATTAGATTTAGGGGCATTTAAAAGGTACAATGTTTTTGTATGCTAGTTTATACACTAATTGATAAAATGTAATGAAAAATTCCATGTCATTATCTATGATATATACATCAAACATCATATTATAATTTACACATTAGTCTCATGCCTTACTCCATTTGTAGTGATTGGCATTCTTGAGTGTTATGGAGATGTCTAATATACCCGAGTGGCCATAGAGCTAACATTTCTAGTTAGATATCTTCAATTAGACATTTCCAATTACATAACATAATTTTAGTTTCCTATGAATATACTAAACATGAGTAGGTAATGATGGAGTCATATTCTACTTGAGTTCTTGAGCCACCTACATAAGAGTGTTGGACACACCATCAGTCTAATCTAAGAGATTCATAGGTCATGAACCACCAATCAAGGGTGGGAAATGATGGATTTAAAATCAAATTGAGTTCTTGAGCCACCCACACATAATTATTAATCAAGTCATTATCTCAGTCCAATCTATTTACTAAATAATCATTATATACATGCGCACACACACATAAGTTGTCACCAAGTTTATGTATTGGTTTACGTACCAAATGAGGTGTATTCATCATATTCCTCTCTCTTATCCCTTTACTTATTTTTACTTAGTTTTAATTAGTTTCACTTGTCTACTCATTTTCATCTCTTCTTTTAATAGTTCTTAAGTAAGGACTGGTCTATGCATGTTTCACTTATAGGACATGCAATGGATCATGCTTCACATACTCAAATCTAGACTCATGGGCTTCACCTCTTAGGTAACTCTAATTACTTATTTTTTTCATTCACCATAGTCATTTTAATTTGATTTGCTTCTAGAATAAATGGGGGCCACATGTAATCACCTAAAAGTGACATTTGAGTGCTAAGAGTGCTACTTGAGATTACATATCCCTAGCTTAGCAATAAATATATCCTAGAGCCTATTTTCACACTTATCCAACCTTCGTGAAAATAATAGGCATACCTAGTCATCCCTAAAGTAGTCCCAAACCCTCATTTTTTCATCTTGGCCCTTCATTTCTAGGGTTCTACCACTTGTACATTAGCACCATAATAGGGACAATAATGCCACATGGTGTTAGTGTCCCAATAATGGTGTTATTATCCTTTCCCTCTTTTTTGAACAAACATATATATTTTAAAATATTAGACCTCTTAGGGTTGTTCTAGACCTCTTTTAATACCCACAAAAGTAGTAAAATAGTATATATTCATGACCTTTAGCCCTCTAACCAATATATGTAAATTAGATACAAATTACATATGCAAACTCAAAAAAAATTATGCAAATTTAAAGTTATCAATCCCTATTCTACCCTGCTTATACACACTACTATTTACAACATTCTTAAGCTCAGATTACTTGTATTTATAGTCTCAAAAACATTCAAAGCACTTAATTCGACTATCATACTAGCTTCACTTGTACTTGTACCATCACTTAAGTGGGTAGAACTATATAAAGCTTGACCCCTCTGCAGAGTATTGGTATATAGGCAAATCTCATCATATTGGGTTGTTGAGCATGTCTAGCTCACCCCACTAATAAACACACTTTTTTTCTTATATCAATTAGATGCCCTAAAAACATGTATGATTAGGGTTTGCTCACAAAGTTAGTAAAAATAAGACATTTATAAGGTTTTAAGACTCATGCATGTAGTAATAAACCGTAGATATTAAGACACAAGTGCACTTATAAGCTCAAGATAGTCTTGCATAGAAGACAATACCACTAAAATAAGGACACTAGCACCACATAGCACTATTGTCTAATTAGGGTGCTATTATCTAGGAGGGGTTTTGAAACTTAGATCTAATTTACCATAGTCAAACCAGCCCTTGCCTCAATTTTCATCCTCTAGATCGTCTATCTTAGTCACTTTCCAACTAAATTATTACTTATAATATTTATTACTATTTTTAGAAAGTTCAAATTAGTCAATTTTATAGCAAGTTAATGGTTGTATTTATTGAATATTTATACATTGATTTACTATAATTGGTTATTTAACAACATAGTATTTATATTAATCTAATTATTAAAAGGTTAAAACACTAACATAGTAGATCTAATGGAGGAATTACTCAAATAGAATGGCCTATTCATATGGAACACTACACACCACCAAGTATTTGAGTCTCTAAAAGACAAACTAGTGGTTGTGCTCATTCTCTAGTTCCTATACTAGATGCATCCATTTCATGTTCATGTTGACACTTTAGGCATGGTAGTGGGTGTCATCCTTGGACAACCTAGTGAAGAAGACCTTGATCCTCCTATTTACTTTTCTAGTTGGAAGCTCACACCAGCTGAATGAAACTACTTTACTATACACCATGAAGCCCTATCCATGGTTTATGTGATCCAAAAGTTTTATCAATATTTGTTGGCCATTCCATTTATCTTCTATATAAATCATGAAGCATTCAATTATTTTGTTAATAATATAGTTTTGCATGGATGCATTTACAAATGGATTTCCCTCTTTTAGGAATTTTAGCTCTACATGATCATGAAAATAAGCAAAATTAATTTTGGCTAGACCACTCATGTATTCAATATGCTGAACTAGCATATGCAATAGAAAATGATTTCACTAATTTTAAATTCTTAAAATTTACATGTGTGCTTGAATAATTAGAATAAATTAATGTTTGTATTATAAAAGGATTAGTTCTAGACCACCTTAGCACCCAAGATAAAAAATAGATGTTTTTTCATGTTTCCCCCTTCCATACTATTGGAGGATAATTCTACAAATTGGGAGATGATGACGTATTATTAAGGTGTGTAATATGGCATGAGCATGTTAATGTACTTCAAGAAATCCATGAGGGTGTTTTAGGAGGATATTATGTTGGTGACATAATGACAAGAAAGTTTTTATAGTTAGGTTATGGTTTCCCACATTATTAAGGGATGTCAAATCCTGTGTGCACCAATGTGATATCTATTAGTGTGTAGGTAAACTAAAATATAGGGATGCCATGCCCCTTCATTAGGTGTTTTCTCATGAACCATTTTAACAATAGGCTGTTGATTTTTTTGGCCCCATTAAACCTACTATAAGATGGACTAACACACAATATCTCATTACTACCATGGATTATCTCACATTATGGGTTGAAGTAGTACCCACATGAGATTGTATTACTTCTAACACTACTACATTTATATTGGAACATATCATTATATGATATGGATGCCCATTAATTCTAGCCAATGATCATGGCACTCACTTTATCAAATTAATAGTGTGCATCCTCTTAGTTGAATTTATGATTACACACCATAAGACCACACCATATCACCCTCAATCCAATTGTACAATCAAAGCTTTTAACAAGTTCCTTGGTAATAAACTAAATTTTTCAATATTGATCACATTGATTGGGATGATCATGTTTTATCATACTTATGGGATTATCAAACTACATATAAAAGGCTTAATAAAATTACTCTTTTTAACCTTGTCTTTTGTACCAAATTAGTCTTACAAGTGGAATTCTTTGTACATTAATTGCATATTACATGCATTAGAAGATTAAAAGAAGAATAATACTTAAAGGCTTGAAATATGCTTTACTTAACTTAGATGAAACATGTATTCTCTCACACTATATTCAAGGAGTTGAGAAGCAAAAACAAAAATCATGGCATGACTGGCATATCAAAACAAAAGTTTTTCATCTTAGTATGCACGTATTGGTATATGATTTGAATTTTGCATGCTATTTAGGAAAACTATAGTTCTAGTGGAATGGTCTATTTATTATTCATGATATCTTCCCAATAGGTTTTTTCAAGTTAAAAAGGTTAGATGGTCAAATCCTTCTAGGACATTTTAATGCTAGTTAGCTCCAACCCTACCATTATATGTAATAATTTTAAGCTATGTAAACAAGATATATACCAATAGTTTATCTTAGGAATTAGTTTTGTTTTTAAATAAGCATAAAATTGGTTTCACACCTTTTTTTAGGTTGACTTTATCATATTTTGTGCTCTCTTATATTTTTCACTCTACCATTTATCACTATTACCTTCTTGACTAATGAATCTCACTATGTTATGCCATGGAGGACCATGAACATATTTTAGTGTGTTTGAACATGGATAAACTAATTGATATAAAAAACATAAATAAAAGGTTGGGAGAATTCATTCATGATCAAATAAAGCTTATAAGATAAGGATCTGCATAAGAGGAGGTGTGTGACCCAAGAATGTAGGATAGAGACATTAAAGGGAACATGACTACAAAATGGTTAAACTAGAAAAAGGAGTTATCTCAAATAAAAATGGAAATTTGAATTTTTTTAATATTTGGAATGCATTACAATAATTCACAACAACTTTAAATTAATGATTGGACAAATGCATTTATTGATGAAGTAGTGGCATAAATGGTAATCATGTCAAATGGATATTGTTGCATGCCATTTGAAGTATTAATTTATAAATTTTCCTATCTATAAAAGGCCTATAGGGTTGTCATTCACTTTTTTACTATTGAAAACTCCAAAGGATTGAAAATCTCAAACTAGTGTTTATAATTAGTAGAGAAGGTGTCTTAACAAAAACTTAGTGGAAAAAATGAAGTAGATGTTGAGGCAAAGGTCATTGAAAAAATAGGATTGAAAATGTGATTATGGGAGTATGTGTGAGTGAGTTTTAGGTTTCAAAAACTATGTCTACCATTGAATGAGGTTGAATTAGTAAGGTTAAAGTGTTTTAGTTTGGAAAAGGAAACAAAACATTGTTATTTGGAAGAATTGGTCGAATGCACGTTAACCTTTGGTCACCCTGATAAGTGATGCAACCAAAATAGAATTCAAGAAAGAGAAGAGATCAATTACAAATAATACATGAATAATAAGAGTGTGAAGGTTCAGAGGAAGGTAGTCTTGTTTTTATCTAATAAGAGGGTTTTGGTATACCTATTATTCAAAAACCACACAACATATAAGGCAAGAACTTGATAAAGCTAGTAGAAGAGACATATATCAGGAAAGTATCAAAGATGGTGCATGTTGATATTTTTTCCCCAAAAATATCATTAAATATAACACCCAAAGGGAGACCCCATTTATTTTTTAGGAAAAACCTTAAATCCTCCAAAAACCCATCTTTCCTTTCGCCTTGTGGAATTCAAAACTCTAGATACAATTTACACCTGTGCAAATTGTTTCATGAGTTCCAAATCTTGTAAAGCACCAAAAATCCAAAACCAAAGAATCAATAACTCACCAAGAAATTTGTAGATTATTGAACATGAAAAATGCATGGTGGGCTCTAGATCCTTCTAGTACCCAATCTGATGGAATCTAGAACCTAGCATGCACTTTGTACATTTTCACAATGTGTAATATGCAAGATAGGATTTAGATCCTACCAAACCTTAATAACCCCCTTCTATAGAGATCAAAAATAAAAGTGAAAATTTCATGTTTGAAAATGTGCAAGGTGCACCAGGATCTCTATGTTCCACCAAACACTCACCTTTATACATTGTAAGACTCAAAACCTTGAGTTCACTTTGCATGTTCCAAATGTGTAAAGTGCCACATGGATTCTACCTTCCACCAAAGCCTACCATCTCATCTATGGAGAGTATACCTACTTCAAGTAGGTCCAACTTCTACCAACCCACTAAATCCATTCTTGTTCCAAGTCTAAATTTCCCCATAGAGAGTGGACCTACTTCAAGTAGGTCTAATCACTAGCACCAACCACTTGAGATAACATTAATTATAGGATTTTTTCTATAAAATCTAAGTATTAGGGTTTTATTATAATTTTTTATTTACTAATTGTGTTTTTAAGCTCCACCTACTTATACCAAATAATTTGATCTTGAGCCACATGCAAGATTACACTTAGGCAAAGTTTACAACTTTCTATCAACATCATCCTCACTTGATATATGGTATTTGCCTCATGATTTCTCTACCATTTATCTTTTGAGTTAAATCTTTTCATAGACATCTACATTTCTTGTAAAAGCTTTAGATTGAAGATCATTTAGGGCTACTAGTTAGGTCTTTTCATGTATGTTATTGTTAATCAAAGGTCATTTTGTGTTAAAATATTATGTCTAAGAGTTCACAATCACTCTTTAGTGTTTTTTTAAGGTTTATTTTCAAAGATTCATATTTATTATTTTTTCTTCCTCAAGCATCCTTTATGCATTTATTTTCCCCTCTAAGGACTTCAAAATCAAAACTAGGGATTCCTCAAAGTGAATATTCCAAGCATATAATTCTAAATTCAAAAAAATAGTGAATATTACATATAGATTCCCCTAGCATCCCTGAAGACACTAGACCTACCTTAAACATTTGATAAGCTTACAAGACTTTATCACTACAAAGAGTGAACATGTTTTACGCACCTCCCACTTCTGTCAAAGATCTCCCATGCCTCAAGCACCTTTGAACCCCACCAACTTCTAGTACACCATGAAGAGTTGACTTTCTCCAAGAACATACCACATCCAATGGAGACTTAACATCCTTAAAGTATTGTGGAGACTCAACATGCTCCAAGCACCCTCAAGTTTTATTGGATAACACAAGTGCTCCAGACACCTACAACTTTTACCAACTTTCATAGTTGGTTTCTTGAAAGTAGTAACTTCTATTTCCATGCCTCCCAAGGAAATGAAGTTCAAATCGAAGGGCCATAGAGTGAATTATTGTTTAGAGTCCAATATGGTAGAGATAATAGATATAGATTTAGGTCACATTAATCTAGAAAATTTCTAGGCTAGGATAGGTGTAGATTTCAAAAGTGACTAGATTTAAAGTATATATGACTCTGGTTTACCATAAGCTATAGTCTTTCCTATTTATATTAAAATCCCTGAGTTGGTCCTCACAATGGCTCAAAATTATGACCTTGATAGAAGACAAGTCTTCATTGAGAAAGGGGAGAAAGTTCTAAATCTTGATCTTGACTTCATCAAAATAGTGTATTTTATCCATGAGTTTGAGATTTATTTGGATACAACTATATAAAAATCTACGTATTTTTTTGAGGAGAATAAAGAGGGATGTCAAAAAATTATAAAAAAATAATGGCTCAAGACTCCCAAGCATTCCTCCACCAAATTTGCCTAAGACTATATATAATTCTAATTTTATAGAGGAGGTGGGAGACATTATAACACTACTACATAGAGTTATTAGAAATCTTGATGCCAAGTGTTATTAGGACTACATGTACCATTATATATGGATCATCAAAATGAACAAATAGTTGATAAATTGGGCCCATCTAATAAGTGATTCCCTCCATAACCAGTTGGTGGAGGTACAAACAACCAATAAATTTTATACGACATCATACATTATCTATATCTTATCTAAAGGAAGATTGTTCCTAAGTCTAAATACAATTCTTGAAGAGATAGATAGAGTCTATAACTACTACCCTAATCTCACATTATAGGCTAGTAGACAACAATTTAGGAGAGTTAATGATGCTTTCATTTATAGCATCATCATCATGTTTGATCAAGATCTCATGAAGACAAGGTTATCCCAAGTAGTAAAAGATGAGATTACTAAGTGGGGATCCTTCTTTATATAGTTTCCCACCTATTTCTACATTTGGTCAGCTAGATTCAGTGGTTTTCCTTAACACTTCCCCAATATCTAAGAGAAAAATGGGTATTGTTGGAGTTGGTTAAGTAGTTAGTGGATAAATATAAGCTCATTTTAGATAGACACAAGGTAGGGATATGGTTCGCTATTTATATTGGAAATTATACATGCCAATCTCTTTTGAAGGATATAACTATGGAGTCAAATATATGCTAAGTAACATTAAGGATCCTATAATACATACCTTAATTTGACCCATACTATAAGGTCACTATTGCAGTAGAGTTGGCAACATATGAACATGTGCCATATTATGAGGCTTTTTGGGAAAACTGTGATGATGAATAAATGGTTAGAATGAGTGACTATTCTATAATGTCCCTATAATAAATAAAGGACTACGACCTAACACCAATCCCTAATGACTTGGTGGATGATAACTCTAGAGTAGATCCTATCTACCTCATATAGATCATTACCAAAACTCTACCACTAATAAGGTGGTCAGTTCCTAAATATTTCTCACTATTTGATAAAATAGCCCTGGTAATCAATAGAACTATAAATTTGTTAAGGAGAAAGGGAGTCCAAGTCATAATAAAAACCATAGGGGATAAAGAGAAGCTTTTAAAGCTCAAGGTAGAAGGTCTTCCTTCATCAAAGGAGGTTCTCAAGGAACCTTCAAGAGAACCTAATAATAAGAAGAAAATAAAGATAAAGGCAAGAAAGGGGGAATCCAAAGATAAAGAGAAGCTACAAATTAACCTATTGATCTTTCAATGGAAGAGATCGTAGTAGAAACATAGGGATCTAGATCTTTAGATCCCATATCTTTGAATCCCATTTCCACTGCTCCACCTTCTCCTACACATTTTGTACAAGATTTTTCAACACCTTCACTAGTTATCCCAATTATTACTTAAGTCTCTCATGTCCCCATTACTCCATAAGTTTTATCTTCTCCACCTATAGTATCAGATCCTCAACTTATTCCCACTTCATCTACCACTCCACCCACCTCGATAAGCTAAATGCAATTAGCACAAATGAGTCAAGTGGATACTCAAGGTCCTCCTGTAGTGGAAGTTCAAGTTTCCACTTCATTTTCCCTTCCTCCCACTTCACTTTCCCCATTTAATCCACTCCTAGTTTCCATTCCATTTATAATTCCTTCCATTTCATCACCATTAATTCCCAACACCACTAAATAGTACACTACCTCAGAGTCATTTATCTTGACTATAATTACATAGGTCACCTTAACCCCTGGTATAAGTATTATTTCCCCTTTATCTCAACCCACTATTTTCACTTCACCAACCTTGAGTAGTCCTACACACCTAATTGACACATTAAGTTCCTTATCTTCCACCCTTCTACTAGTCCCTAAATTGAAAACTTGTGTGTTTGTTCCATCCTTCACTCCCCCAATAGGCATATCTACTCCTATTCCATCCACTTCTCCCCTTTATATTGTTTCATCCATACCATTAGTTGAAATTAGATCAACCAAGGAACTTGGTATAAATATTGGTTTGTAAACTATTGGTGAGGGTGGACCCTCACAAGCACCTCCTAAGTAGACATTAGTATCATCTTCCTAGGAGTCTCCTTTGGTCATAGTATTAGTTAGTGTGGCTACATCCATTGTATATTACTTGGTCACCATGCCAAATCAATAAAAGGCTACCCCTAGTTGGTTAGCCCAATCTATGGGTAAAAATTAGAAAATAATGATTGATCCTAATACTTTAGACTTCAACATGATGGAAGTTAAGAAGAAATAATAACCCACTCCCAAGACTCTCTCAAGGACATTCACTAATGATAAGGGAGAGAGATATGTTGAGATTACAATTCCCCCACTAGATAAATCAAAATAAGATCTTGTTGTTGCAGATTATTAAGTTTATCACATACACCCTAGTTGGTAGACAAGAGAGGGACTCAAGCACAATGTGTAGATAGGTATCAACTCTCTCTTCCAAATAATTAACCATGACAAATCCACTAAGGATGAGATTAAAATGAAGAATGATCAGTTGATAGAAGCACCCAACTAGTTTCTAAAGCCTGAAGAAACATTATAACAACCATAATTAGTGTAGCCAATTAGTCTAGATCAAGTTACAATTGATTATATATGAGATATTGCTCACATAGAAAGGGTTAAAAAATAATGGTCTGAGGAACTAATCACAAAAGATAATATAATTCTTGTAGCCATGATGGAGCATTATGAAGTCATCATGGAGATAAAAAATATTTTGAAGGAGTCGATTAATAGATATGAAGGATAAATTTAGCTCTTAAATATGTATTATTCCAAATTGATAGCCATAAAATCAATTGGCATGAATACCCTCATTATTGAGAAAATATTGAAGGATGATGTTGAGTATAGGGAACTACACAGGGCTGCTTAATTTTGGATAAGAATATTGATAGAGTCTATGGAGCAAGCCAATGAGGCTCATAACAAGGATATTGATGTGTTATATGATATTGATGGCATGATGAATTTAATTTCATGCGAGACAATAGATGATACCAATAATATCCTTCAAGAAGAATAAGTTTAGAATCATTTTAATGCAATAGTTAAGGAGTCTATAAAATACATGATCTTTGCCTTAAGTTTAATTCATAGGTTCATCAAATATGATAAAGTAATTGATCAGATGAGAACTAAAATATAGGGTTTAAGGACCTTTAGAACAGAACTATTTGATGTTCAAGTATATTGTATAGCCTCTAATATTAATTCTTATGGGTTAGATGTATAATGAATACAAGAAATATTTAAGGCCTTTGATACATACATAGAGAAGCTACAGGCAGAGTATGATAATAAAGTTGAGGAGATTCTTGACATCAATTAATATTCCCTCTCTTTGTAATATTTTCAAATGTTACTATCATGTGTAATTTCATTTCAAAGACATTGCATAGTGTAATTGCAAAATTACATCTTTACTTTTATTAACTCTTTTGAGAAACAGAAAGACATATTTTTACACTTTAAAGTTTTTGAATGTGGAAGTTGTAAAAATCACAAGTGCACATTGTATTTTCTATTTTGATTAATGTGAAATGTTTAAAAGGGTACAAAGTCATGAAGTGTAAATTGCATGGTTCCTTTTTGGAAAAAAAGTGATAAAGACTTAGATGTTGTCAAAGTCTCACTTTAGATTTTGCATGTTAGGTTTTTCATGAAGAGAAACTTGAAATTTATTTTAAGTTATCTTTTATTTAGAAAATCCAAGTTCTATTTTGGGATTTTTTCTTACATGGAGATATATTTTTAATCACTATAAAATGGAAAAACCTTACATGAAGATATTTAGTTCTAGCCACGCCATATTTTGCCTAGGATCATGTCCATCTCATGCATTCTATGTTTCAGTTTTTCCACAAATCCAAGATGCCAGAAATAGAAGAGCTCATCTCTTTTTGCATGAGTATTTTCAGATCTACATGATTTTCTGAACTGAGTGTTCAAGTTACAATAATTACATGTCCTCTATGACATAGTTTGGATAAATATGGGTAGACCCCATGGCCTAATCTATCATTTTGTTGTTAATTATATTTTATACATTTTGAATGTATTTACTATAAGTTCTAACCTTTGGAAAGAAATAAATTTTAAGTTTTTCCTTTCCTATCCTTGGAATATTTGTGTTACGAAAAGTTATTTGATTCTTTGTGGAAGCTCTACTTTTTACTTCAGTATTCAATAAAATTCATCTATGTTACTTTACCCTCTTGATAATATTTTTTGGAATAAATATCCTTTTCCCTTTTCTAAAAAATAACTAAAATATTGCCTCTGATTTCTAAATTTACATAAGTTTGTGCTTAAAAATGAATTCAATCTATTGTTTGCTCTATTGTGTTTGTCAAACAAGCATCTATATCCATTATAAAATATTTGGTGTAATCACCATACTTTTAGTTTTCTACAAATTCCAATTTCTTTAACCCTTTCCCCTATCAAAACCCTAGTTTAGGATCTAAAAAACATTAAAGAGTGAGATTTACACAAGGCTAATAATTTATCAATTTGCATTAAATTTTAGTGAAAGGAAGTCGGCCTTCTCTAGATATTAACCTTAAATTACCAATGTCCCATGGCTTTGGAGGTTTTTCCATTATATCATTAGGCACTTACACAACAAGTTACAGAATCAAGATAGGTGAAATCATATGTGTTAACCATTCTTGGAATGCCTAGTAGGACATGAAATTACACAGAGATTGGTGTTATTATTAGTGAGCATTGTATGAGTTTCATGAAAATATCGCACCTGGTGACTCCACTAACTTCTAGACTCACAATTTCAAGATGACATATGCCAAGAAAACAAACAAGATCTTCTACTAAAGGTAAGAGGGCTGATTTTTTAGATATGTCATTTCCATCTAAAAAGAGATCAAAATTATTCACCCCAAAACTTAAGGTATATCCTATGGTTTTATTCCAATCCCCTTTGGTAACTCCTATCGGTGTTATACCTCCCATAATGGCTAGAAATTAGAATTTCATAACTTTCAATATAGGAAATCCACTCATTTTGGCCTAGCATAATTATATACTAGTCTTAGCCTTAAAAATCCTACCATATTTTACTAGTGAAACCTCTACCACTACTTTAAAACACATACAATATATTACTAACCTCTGCTTGATCCATAATGTGGTCCAAGATAATGTTGCAATCAGACTTCTAGTCTCATCTTTCAAGGGGAAAGCTTTACAATGGTATAAAGGCCTTTTCCTACCTCAATTTCAGTTTGGAATGAGTTAGGCATTGCAATTTGCACTTATTTTTAGGACAAGAGTGACCACCTTTCCATGGTTGAATATTTAACTACTATTCAACAAGCTCCTCATGAGCAAATGAGTGACTTCAATTACCATTTCCATAAGACCTAGAATAGAATACCAATATTAGTTAAACCCACTATAAATAATGCCTTCTTATATTACCTAAAATCCCTCAATAGTGATGTAGCTATAATGATTCAGTCAATGGGTGGTACCACACTTCTTGTAGCTTACAATATTGAAATAAGGGCATAAAATTATTTAATCCAAGCTGAGAAAATTACACCAAGGCTTCCAATGCCTCTATCTTCAAAAATATCCCTTATCCCCCCACCTGCACTTACTCTAATTCCCACTATAATCAAAGCACCTTCTTTGACTCTTTCACCTATAAATGATATGTATGATGTCAAATCATTACTCAAGAGTTTTGGAAATGAGTTAGGGGTGATGAAAAGGTAGTAAGCCAAAATGAAAAACCATTTTAGCCATCTAACCCTACATACTAAGGGAATAGGTAGCCATATCAAGGTAACAACCAAAAACAAGGATAGCATTCATAGCTAAGACCTCCAAACACATGTGCTTTACCAATGCTAAGATCTTCCAAAGCCATTGCCCCTATTAAAAATAATTTGGCTCAAGATTATGAGTGGTGTTATCCTTGAAATCAGCTCCTTAATTAGAACACTTTCCCCAATGGTGTAATTAGTCAAGCTTTTATGGTGTAAGCTATAATAGATATGAAAGGATATAAAGAAGAATCTACTTTTTGATAATTAGACACACAAGAACCTACTCAAAGTGAAGCAACTCTTCTAAACTGATAGGAGGATAGTGGGATAGGCCAAGATGAATTATTTTTAATGGAAGAGTCCCTATAATAGCTAATACATGTTCAAAGAAAAGATAAATATAAGATGATCAGCCCCTAGGGTAGACTAGGCTTCAACATCTAAAGCAGAAGTAGAACAAGTAAAGAGTGACACAATATAGAAGCCACCCTTTATACCTAAAAATTAATTCAAAGTGAAGGTTCCCACTCTAAATCTTGTAAAAGATGATATAGCCCTTATAAAAGCACAAGCAAAGGTTTATAATATCCCTTTTAACATAGTTGATCAAATGAATAAGACTAATTTGAATGTCACAATGTGGGAAGAACTATCTATACCAACACAAAGGGACTTATTATAGGAGGCTCTAAATAATTTCCAAATGTCAAAAATGGTTCTAGCCAAGGTACCTACACCTATAACAAAGTTATGTCAACCTCAAGCTAATAGTAAAATAGGAAAAAATGGTAAGCCACCTCCCTTATATATTTTGGCTATACTAGGGAAGCATTTGGTACACAATTACATGGTGGATTTAGGGGCTAGTAGTTCTGTAATGCCCAAGAAAATAGTTGATGTTTTGGGAATAAAAAACACACCTATTAATAATGGAGTAGTGTAATTAGATGGGACTATTTTTCAAATATTAGGAACTATAAAAGGACTAAACCTCATTATTCATGCTTTCCCAAGTCTTTCAATTACTCAAGATATTTCAATCATAGATCTTCCCCCCTAATTTGCCATTTGTCTTTCAAGAGATTTCACTACAGGGAGGATATTTTTCTATAGATTGGTCTCACATGCTATTTAGAATATGATATGGAACTAGAGTAACAATAAGAGCTATTCTAATTACTAAAGATCATATTGAGCCATATAATCATATTCCTCCCATAGATATAAATTGCACCTTTCAAGATCAAGAGGAGGAAGAAATAGATCAATAGAATGCAACACCTAAAGAAAATATTCCAAACACTCACTTGGATGAATGGGGATTATCCCTCCAATTTGATCCTTATGAATATGTACAAGAAATAGGGTTAGGGGCATATTGTATTCATGAGAAAGATGCAATTATCTTGAATTTAGTCAAACTAGACAAAGATATTCAAGGGATGTGGCAGTTATTTTTTATGGCTCTAAAATCAAAAGTGGTGCAGGTGTAAGAATTGTATTGATCTCCCCATAGAAATAAAGCTAATTCTACTCATTCAAACTTTAATTTAGTTGTACTAACAATATATCTGAGTATAAATCCCTAATTCTAGGCCTCTAAATGGATAAAGATATAGGAATCAAGATTTTATAGATATTTGGTGATGGTGAGCTCATCATTCACCAAGTTATATTAAAAATTATAACCAAAAATAATTTACTAAGGTCTTATAAACATAGGGTTTGGGACCTATTGGAATATTTCACTACTTTGAACATTTAGGAAGTACCAAGGGCACAAAAAAAATACTGACCACATGGCCTTAGTAAGATTCTAGTATAACCTACCAGTAAAAATAAAGAATAATAGATAGCATATGAGGCTAATCATAAGTCATTCTATCCCTGATAATGCAACTAATTGGAAAGTCTTTAATAGTGAAAAGCATATTATAATTTTTTTTAAAGAAGAGGTTGAGTTTTTAGAAAGGAATCAGCCAACGCTTCAAGACCAATATGGTGATCAAATTATACTATTGAAAATGAACAAGAAGACTATGGGTCTCTTCACACTGGAAAATATATTCAAATTAGATGACAAGATAAAAGGTGAGAAGAAAAACATTACCATTAATGAAGAAGATTATGAAACCATCACCATATCAGAAGGCAAGTCTCTCAAGATAGGCAAAGTATGAAAAATTTCAAAGAAGCATGATTTTTTTCAATTATGTTAATATTTTGATGATAATTTTTCTTGGATTTATCATTATTTAAGAGGATTTGATCCAAGTTTATCACAACATACTATAGAACTAGATCCAAATATGAAACCTATCAGGCATAAATAAAGACCCATCAATCTGAAGATTGAACCCTTGATGAAGAATGAACTCTCTAACTTGATAGAGACTAATATAATATTTTTGAATCAAACACTCATCTTGGATAGTGAATTTAGTCCCTATCAAAAATAAAAATGGTGAAATTTAGTTTTGTGTGGACTTTAGAGACATGAACAAAGCATCATTGAAAGATCACTATCCCCATCCCCCTATGGAACAAATTATATAGATGGTATTAGGATATAAAATATTCTCTCTTCAAGATGGTTATTTGAGTTATAACCAAATCTTGGTATAGGAATTAGATCAATTTAAAAATACCTTCACCACCAAATGGGGTATGTACGCATAAAAAAGATTCCATTTTGTCTTACAAATGTAGGTGAAAATAATTAGAGAGCCATGGATATGGAATTTAAGGGTTTGATAAATGATATAATTTTAGTATATATAGATAATATTATAATCTACTTAAATCATGATGATGCACATCTAGATCACCTAAGAAATATATATTTAAAGGTGTAGAGAATTTGGTGTCTCCCTTAACTTGAATAAATATGGTTTCATAGTATATGGGGGAAGCTAATGGGACACATAGTGTTAAAATAAGGTCTTGAAATATATCATGAATGAGTTAGAGCCATATCTTCATTAGCACTACCAAATCACAAAAAGGGCCTACAAATATTTCTTGGGAAGATCAACTTTATGAGAAGATTTGTACCAAATTTTGCCTCCTTGGCAAAACCCCTTAATTCAATGTTAAACAAGGGAACTCTTTTCAACTAGATGCAAGAGGGAAAAGAAAGATTTAAAGCTATCAAATAGGCCATCTCCTAATCCCCTACCCTAGTTAACCAAAACTATGAGAAGCATTTTATCCTACTATGCATTTAGAGGGGAGGGAAGTATGTCAACAATTATGACTTAGCATAATAAAAAAGATTTAGAATAGCCAATATTTTTATTTAGCCAATATTTGAAAGGTTATGAAGAGAATTATATATTTTTGGAAATGTAGGCATTAGTGACAATCAAAGAAATCAAGAAATTTAGGCATATGCTCTCTAATATAAAGGTACAGCTAATGGCGAGTCAATAGAGAATCAAAGAATTTTTATTGAGTAGGGAGAGCAAGATGGATCACTAAGGTCATAGAGTATGATGTATATATCACAATCATGAAGCTAGTAAGAGGAAAAGGATTGTGTGAATAATTATCTACTAACATCAAGACTATTAAACCATTATCTAATGTAGTGTAAACTCAAAATACACCTTAGCTAGATCATCCACTATTTTTCAATAGCTAGATTCAATACATGACTCATTTCCTATAGACTAGAGAACACCCCTATGACTTCTAACAGTCAAAGAAAAGATATTTTTGACTCTAATCAATTTCCTATATATTTATTGATGGAATTTTATTTAAAAAGGATATGAATGGAGTCTTATTAAGATGTATTGAGTACAAGCAAGTTCCTAAAGTACTCAAGCAATTTCACGATGGACCATCAAGAAGACATTTTTATATAAGGACTATGGCCATCACGTTAATGAGATGAGGATACTATTATCATAAATTATTCAAGGATGCCCATTAGTGGGTAATAAATTGTGAAAAGTGTGCTTATTTCACTGGTAAACAAAGACTAGTTACACTTCCTCTCACCAATTCAAGTAGATCAATCATTCACCCAATGGGGATTAGATTTCATTAACATAATCAATCCATCTTCTAGTGTAGGTCATAAATGAGTTCTCATAGCAATGGATTATTTTACATTATGGACTGAAGTTGTTGCTCTAAAGGATGCCACTAAAATATCTATTTTCAAATTCATGGATGACATAGTTTTAATATTTGGTATTCCTCACACCATAATATCAAATAACACTAAGGCATTTATGGGCACTCAATTCAGTTAATGGGTTGTCAATAATAATTTGTACATAATCACTTCTTCAAATTATTACCCTAAGGTAATGGCTTAGATGAATAAACCAATAATAACTTGATTATAATTATCAAATAAACTATGGAAGACAACTAGAGAATGTGGCATACAAAATTGAAATTAGCATGTGGGATAATAGAATTACACTAAAGAGATCCATAGCTAATTCACCTTTCATGTTGGTATATGGAAGAGAAGCGTGAATACCACTATCAATCAAGTTTCCATCTTTATAAATCAATCAATAATTGGACCTAATCAATAATGATGAAATGACAGTGAGTCTGGCTAAACTTATGGAGCTTCAAAAAATTAGGCATCAATTAAAGAAAGTCTTGGAAGCAAATCAGGCACAAACCAAGAAGACCTTTGATAAAATGGAAAATGTAAGAAGCTTCAATGAGGGATACGTGGTCCTCAAATGGGATGTAGATAAAGTAAAATTAGGTAGGCACACCAAATTTGATGTAATATGGAGTGGTCCATATATCATCACTCAGTGTAAAGGGGCTAATGCATTCTAACTCTCTAATATTGATGGAGAACTATCAATCCTAGTAATGAGATATACCTCAAATATTAATTTTAAGGTAAGTAAATTATTGTGAAAAGATTAAACTTTGTAAATAATAGGGTTAGTCATGTTTTAATAAGTGTTTTTGCACAGGTCAAACTCATTAAGAGTTATTTCTTTAGTTTATTTTTCCCTATTTTGTTTTTGTCTAGGTAAATCCCAATTTGTTCTTTCCTAGGTTAGAGTTTTGTCAAAGCAAAGTTGACTCCATGCCCAATGTCTTGAAAGGCTAATAGATTGAAAATGACTAGCAAGAAATCATCCTATAGAGGTCACCAAAAATGTTGATATGTTTATCCCAAAAATATCATTACATATAACACCCTAACAGAGACCCCTTTTTTTAGGAAAAACCTTGAATCCTTCAAAAACCCATCTTTCCCTTTACCTTCAAAAATCTAGAACTCTAGATACAATTTTCACCCATGCAAATTATTTTTGGGGTTTAGGTCCTATAAAACATCAAAAATCCAAAACCATAGAATTCAGAACTCACCAAGAACTTTTCACATTCTCTAATGTTCAAAATTAATGGTAGGATATAGATCTTGACATGCACCCAATCCAATAGAATCTAGAGCTTGGCATGCACTTTGCACATTTTCACAATGTGCAATGTGCATGATAGTCTCCAAATCCCACCAAGCCTTAATAACCCCCTTCCATGGAATGCATAACTTGAAGTGTACATTACACATTTATAAATGTGCAAGGTGCACCATGGTCTCCACATTCTTCCAAATACTCACCTTTATACACTACAAGACCTAGAACCTCGAGTGCACTTTGTGCATTCCAAACATGAAAAGTGCCCTATGGGTTTCACCTTCCACCAAATCCTACCATATAATCCATGAAGAGTGGACCTACTTTTAGTAGGTCTAACTTCTGCCAACCCACCAATCCCTTATTTTGGGAAGTGAAACCTAAGGTGCTAATTGTACATTTTTAACCTACAAAGTGTACATCAACTCTTGATTCCTACCAAGTCCAAATTTCCCCATGGAAAGTGGACCTACTTCAGGTAGGTCCAACCTCTACCACCAACCACTTGAAATCACAATAATTATAGGATTTTTTCTATGAAATCTAAGTATTAAGGTTTTTATTATCATTTTTTATCTGCTAATTTCATTTTAGAGCTTCAACTATCTATACCATGCATTCTGACCTTGAACCATGTGAAAGTATACACTTATCCAAAGTCTAAAACTTCTAAGACACATCATCCTTGATTTCTATACAGTACTTTCTTGATGATTTATCTATCATTTATCTTTTAAGTTAAAGTTTTTCATAGGCATTTACATTTCTTGCAAAATCTTTACATTGAAGATCATTTAGGGTTATTGGTTAGGATTTTTCATGTGAGTTATTGTTAATTAGAGATTGTTTTGTGTTAAAATATTGTGTTTAAGACTTCACAATTAGATTTTAGGGTTTATTTCAAAAGCTTCATCCTGAGGATTTTTTCCTCCTCAAGCATCCATTATACCCATATTTTCCCTTTCAAATATTTTACAATCAAACCCAAGGCTTCCTCAAATCAAATATTCTAGGCATATACCTCAAAATTAAAAAAACCAATGAATATTACATATAGATTCCATGAACATCTCCATGGACACTAGACCTACCTTGCATATTTGATAACCCCATAAGACTTTTAGCACCATAGAGAGTGGGTGTGCTATATGCACCTCCCACTTCTACCAAAGATCTCCCATGCCTAAAGCACCTTTGAACCCTACCAACTTCTAATAAACCATAGAGAGTGGACTTACTCCAAGCATGTCCCACCTCCATAATAGACTTAACATCCTTCAATCACCATGGGGACTTGATGTGCTATGAGCACCCCCAAGTTCTACCAGACAGCACAAGTACTCCAAACACCTGTAGGTTCTACCAACTTTCATAGTTGGTTTCTTGAAATTAGTAACTTCATTTTCCATACCTCCCATGGAAATGAAGTTCAAATCTAAGGGCCCCAAAATGACTTCTTTTTTGGAGTCTAATATGGTAGAGATAATAGATACATATTTAGGTCACATTAACCTAGGTGATTTCTAGGCTAAGATAGGTGCATATTTCAGAAGTAGCTAGATCTATAGTATTCATGACTCTAGTTAACCACAAGATACAACCTTTCCTCTTTCTGGTCAAATCCTTGAGCTGGTCCTTATAATGGATCAACATTATGACCCTGATAAGAGATAAATCTTCACTAAGAAAGGTGAGAAAGTTCTATTTTGATCCTGACTTCACCAATATAGTGTTTGCCATCCCTGAGCTCAAGAGTTATTTGGATATAACTTTGTAAACATCTACATAATTTTATGAGGAGAAGAAAGAGGGATGTCAAAAAATTAACAACAAACAATGGCTCAAGACTCCCAAGCATTCTTCTACCAAATTTCCCAAGACTATGTATAGGTCTTATTTTATAAAGGAGGTGGGAGACATTATAATACCACTACACAAAGTCACCAAAAATATTGATACTAAGTGTTATAAGTACTGGATGTACCAATATATCTAGATCATCAAAGAAAACAAACAACAAATATATTAGGCTCATCTAATAAGTGATTCCCTCCATAACCAGTTGGTGGAAGTGAAAATGACCCAAAAAATTAATATGACATCATACATTATCTATATCTTGGCCAAAGGAAGATTATTCCTAGGGCTAAATATAGTTCTTGAAGAGATAACTAGAGTCTATAACTATTACCTTGATCTCACATTATAGGGTAGTAGACAAAAATTAAGGATAGTTAATTATGCTTTCATTTATAGCATCATCATCATGTTTGATCAAGAGCTATAGAAGACAAGGTTCTTCCAAGTGTAAAAAGATGATATTACCAAGTGGGGTTCATTCTTTATATAGTTCCCCACTAATTCATATATCCATGTAGTTAGATTTAGTAGTTATCCTTACACACTTCACTGGTATGTAATCAATAAATGGGTATTGTTGGAGTTGGTTAGGTAGTTTTTGGATACACATAAGTTCCTTTTAGATAGACACAAGGTAGGGATATGGTTCCCTATTTCTATTGGATATTATACATGCCAATCTCTTTTGAAGGCTAGAATTATAAAGGAAGAGATATGCCAAGTAATATTGAGGACCCTAAAACCCAAACCTTACTTTGACCCCTATGGTAAGGTCACTATTGTACTAAAGTTGGCAACATATAAACATGTGCCATATTATGAAGATTTCTAGGAAGACTATGATGATAAAGAAATGGTTAGAATGAGGGACTATGATATGGCACCAGTCCTTGATGACTTGGTGGATGACAACTCTAGAATAGATCTCATCTACCTCATATAGATCATTACCAAACCTCTACCACTAATAAGGTGGTTAATTCCTAAATATTTCTCACTTTTTGATAGTATAGCCCTGATAATCAACAAAACTATCAATTTGTTAAGGAGAAAGGGAGTTCAAATCACAATAAAAACCATAAGGGTTAAGGAGAAGCTTTTAAAGATCAAGGTAGAATCTCTTTCTTCATTAGAGGAGGATCCCAGGGAACCTTCATAGGAACCTAATAATAAGAAGACAAAGACAAAGGCAAGGAAGGAGGAATCCATCAAATAAGGAGAAGATGCAAATGAATCTATTGACCTTTTAGTGAAAGAGATAGTAGAAGCATGATATGGATCTAGAACTTAAGATCCCATATCCTTAACTCCCATTTCCACTACTCCCCCTTCTCCTACACATATTATATAAGAGGTTTCAACACCTCCACCAACTATCCCCATTACTCCTCAAGTCTTTTACTTCCCCATTACTCCACAAGTTTTAGTTTCTCCACCTCTAGTATGAACCCCTCCACTTTTTCCCACTTCATCTACCATTCCACCCACCTCTATAAGCCAAGTAAAATCAGCACAAACAAGTCAAGTGGACACTTAGGGTCCCCATATAGTATAATTTCAAGTTTCTACTTCATTTTCTCTTCCTCCCATTTCAACTTCCCCATTTGATCCACTCCCGCTTTCCATTGCATTTACAATTCCTTCCATTTCATCACCATTAATTCCCAACCCACCCAATAATACATTACTTTAGATTTAGTCATATTTACTATAGTTTTGTAGGCCACCTCAACCCTTAGGGTAAGTATTGTTTCCCCTTCATCTCAACCCACTATTTTAAATTTATCAACCCTAAGTGGTCCTACACACCTAATTGACACATTCAGTACCTTGGATTCTACCCTTATATCAGTCCCTAAATTCACAACCTCTATATCTTTTCTATCCTCCACTCTCCCAGCAAGCATAGTTGCTCTTATTGCTTCCACTTCCCCCATTTCCACTATTTCATCTATACTATGAGTTGAGGTTAGAACAACCTAGGAACTTGTTGCAAATATTAATTTGTAAACTATTAGTGAGGGTGGACCCTCATAGGCACCTCCTAAGTAAAAACTATTATCATCTTCCCAAGAGTCTCATTTCCTCATAGTATTAGTTACTATAACTACATTAGCTATAAATTCCTTGGTGATCATGCCAGATCAACAAAAGGCTACCTTCAAAATATAGTTCTCATTTGATCAGTTGCTTTCTCATATTTGATGAACTATTTGATGTGTAGGTAGATTGTATAGCCTCTAACATTTATTCTTACAAGATAGATGCAAAATGAATACAAGAAATATTCAAGTCCTTTGACACATACACAGAGAAGCTATGAGTAGAGAATGATAAGAAAACTAAGGATATTTTGGACATCAATTAATTTTCCCTCTCTTTTAAATATTTTCAAATATTACTATCATGTGTAATTTCATTTCAAAGACATTGCAAATTATAATTGCAGAAGTACATCTTTATTTTTCATAACTCTTTTTAGAAAGAGAAAGAGATATTTTTACACTTTATATTTTTTGAATATGGAAGTTGTGAAAAGCACAAGTGAAAATTACACTTTATATTTTGATTAATGTGAATTTTTTAAAAGGGTACAAAGTCATGAAGTGTAAATTACATGGTTTTTTTTGTAAAAAAGTGGTAAATACTTAGATGTTGTAAAAGTATCACTTTAGATATTGCATGTTATGGTTTGCATAAAAAGAAACTTGAAATTTATTTCAATATTATCTTTTATTTATAAAATCCAAGTTCTATTTTGGGTGTCACTTCTTACATGGAGATCTATTTTTAGTCACTATCATATGGAGAAGCCTTGTATGAAGATCTTTAGTTCTAACCATGTCATGTTACACCCAGGATCACACCTAGCTCATGCATGCTATATTCCAATTGTTCCACAAATCCAAGATGCTATAAATAAAATATCTTGCCTCTTTTTGCATGAGTATTTTTATATCTACATGATTTTTTGAACTGAGTTTTCAAGTTTCAACAACTACATGTCTATTATGACATATTTTGTATAAATATGGATAGACCATATGTCCAAATCTATCTTTTTGTTGTTAGTTATATTTTATGCATTTTTAATGTATTTAATACAAGCTATAACCTTGGGAGAGAAATAAAGTTGAATTTTTGCCTTTCTTGTCTTGGAAATCTCTTTGTTGTGTAAAGTTATTTCAATCTTTGTGGAAGCTCTGTATTTTACTTTGGTATTCAAGAAAATTCATCTATGGTACTTTGACCTCATGATAATATTGTTTGTAATAAATATCCTTTTCCCTTTTTTGAATAATAGCTAAAATACATCCTCTGATTTCCAAATTTGCATAAGTCTGTGATTAAAAATAAATGCAATCTATTTTTTTCTCTATTGTGTTTGTCAAATAAGCATCTAGATCTAATATATAATATTTGGTGTAATCACCATACTTCTAATTTTCTATAAATTCTGATTTATTTAACCCTTTTCCCCATCAAAACCCTAGTTTAGGATCCAAAAACAATAAAGAGTGAGATTTCTACAAGGCTAATATTTTATCAAGTTACATCAAATTTTAGTGAAAGGAAGCCAACCTTCTCTAGAGATTAACCTTAAATTTCCAAGGTCTCATGACTTTAGAGGTTTTTCCATTATATCATTAGGCACTTGCACAACAAGCTATAGAATCAAGATAGGTGTAAACCTATGTGATAATACTGCGCATAGGGAATAAAGTTTCGAAAACACCACCTCCACCTCTAATTGTGATATAATAAATGCAATACCTTGAGAGGGTCGTGTGCATGGATGATTAGGAATACAATATTTCCAATTATCAATTACTTGACTAAAATAATCACCAATATGAGAATGAGGGTGACTTACAATTAGACTGCTAGATTGATAACCAAAACATAAGGAATGAGGTCACTTATGATCTCATAGTTTGTAATTTTCTAGAGGACCTGGGTGTACTTTAACTCTTCCAACTACCATACTTTTGGAAACCTCAAAAGGTGGTATAATTTTTTATTTCATGCATACATAAAGACTATATTTACTTTATAAGGTGTAGAATGAGGATTACCCCCTAATGGATCAGTAAAGTAATAAGGTTACTATGTTTAGGAGTTGATATCTATGTGGATTGTAATAATTATGATGTTATTGATAAAATGGAAATAGCATTGAGGTATAAGAAAGAAGGTCATGCCATTTATATTAAAATTATTTAATATCCCACCATTCAATGAGCTAAGTGTTTGGAAATGATAAATTTTGGGGTCATAGATAGATTTGAGGTAGATTCAGCCTCCTCTATGTTTCAATTCAAATGGTTAAGGGGACTAAATATAATTACTCTTAGTATTTTATTGAAAGAATAGAAGAAGATGTAAATAAGTCCCATCAATAACATAACTAAGATTTTCCCTAGGACATGATCTTAATTTTTATTTTTTTTATGAAATTGGTGTCCTAGAGTATTTTGGAAAAGAGTTTAATTAGATCTACCCACCAAAACACAATTCCCCTACTAAGAGGTTCAAACACTTTACATGTTTAGGCACCAACACACCCTCTTACAAAATGAATATTAAGGGTTAGTTTGATGGGATGAAGGAATATTTTGGTAATGAGTAGAATGTACCCAAATGTTTTCCCATGTATATGGGGAGCTATGATGATTTTGTTATTAAACAACATTATTCACTCATGTAGATATGGATGAAGAACACTGATAAATTGTGTAAAATCAAGTTTCCATATGCATTCACTACAAATTATTTCATAGCTTATATTAATCACATTATAGATGTGCACATGATAATCATTGATGTTGAAAAGTTTAACATTAAGGTTCAAACTCTTTGCAATTTATATGTCTATTTAGGAAAGTAGGCATACACAAAATGACATAAATTAGATAGAATTGATATTAATCCCTTTAACATAATAATGTAAGAGAAAATATTTTGGATTATTATATGCTCAATCCTTGTAATAAAAATTCAAGAATTTGGGAGATAGAGAAATAAGCTCTCCCTCCTCAACTAGAAACACCAATAGAAAAAAGGGCATCGAAAAAGGAAAAGATGCCAAGATCTGAAGCTACTAGTTCTAATAGGGTTTAGGAGGAACATCCTAGATCTAAAACCAAATGGAAAAGGCAAGCCTAATCACCAAAAAAATCCCAAGAGTTACACATAGAAAAAATTAAATATGGCATCACTACCACACAATAATTAGCTATCCATTTAGGGATAAAGATTTTGGCACCTAAATTTATGATCTCTAAACTAGGTGAAGCATCTCCAGTAGTGAATCTTAAAAAAGAACCCACCCTTGAGATTAATAAATAAAACATGCTTCTAAATATCCACAAATGGACATTGTTATTCCAAAACCTTTTTAGGAAGAGGCAAGAATGGAGGAAGACCTTAATGTATAGGACCAAGATTATATCCCAAGTGACCAATAGCAAATGGGTCCTAAATATTTATATCTAGATAATGGCCCTCATAAGGGTAAGGGGTCTATTAAATAATTAGAAGAGATAGGTTAATCAAATGAGGGCAATGATGACCTTAATACTCATTCCTTATTCTAATAATGAGTCCTATATGATCAAATTTATATGTGGGATTATTTCCTTGAAAATGAATCCACCATTCAAACTCAGCATGAACTATCTTTTTCTATAGACACATATAATGATGAAGGCCATTTTGAGATTCTTAAGGATATTAAGTCTGGAAGGGGTATATATTCCAAAATTACTTTGTTTATATCCCATTAAATATTTTATATCTAAAGTATGTATGACCCTAATAAAATTAGCCCTAGAGGTCACTAGGCAAAATATTATCCATAGCAATGATGTTGGCCATCTTTAACACAAACATCGTGAGGTTATCCAAATGTACTAAGAGGAACATGAGAAAAGGAAATGATTGAATAATAACTAGAGTTACTCAAGCACCAACATAATATAATTGAGGTATCTCAATTAAGTAAATTATCACTTTCTTAAATGATCATGAAGAGTGAACCAATACTTGTTGATGGGATTCCTCTCACCTACGAAGCCATCGATAAATTAGAGAAACTAGTGGACCTTCTACTCAATAAATGCAATAACCAAAGTAACCCCCATCAAGAATATATATGGGTAATAAATCAATTTATAAATTCCATTTATGTCTAAAAAATATTTTTGACAAAATTAGGTGCCACTATTCCCATCATTGATGGGGTTTTTGTAAACCTAGCATGGCCAAAAGTTTTTTAGAAGTGCAACTTTAGCTTGAGGAGTAACAAAAACAATAGTTTTATGTGAATGTGATAAATATCAAATATTTATCCTAGTATTGCAAGGTGTTCTAAGACATGGAAAAACTAGAGAAATAAATAAACATCCATCAACAAGAACTAAATCCCAAATTTTCAACACTTTAAGTGCAAGCTTTAGTAGAAGTTGGGTCACTCAAGGATGCACATAAGGTTTCACCTTATAAGATTAAAATTTTGAAAACTCAAGTAGATGATTTCATAGAGAAATTTGAGGAAATGAAGTGACTATGTGGCAAGGTAGAAGTGATTACTTCTAATCTTCAAAATGTACTCAACCAATAGGAGGAGATCAAATGCCAAGTGCAACAAATGGGACCTTAATTTTTTCTATCTAAAGAATATTAAACATAGCTCAATACAAATTATTAGTTTAGTGGGGGTTGATATTGGACCCCAAAATTTTTATTTATATATTCTAAGGGTTTTGGAACCATAACATAGAAGATCAAGGGCACGAGAATGATACCAAAGACCTTGGTATATAAGAGTGAGTTGCAAGATATGTAAACATAATAAAATGTGTTAATATGTTGTTTATAGTAATCAAATATAAATTTAACTAATCCAAGTTCCTAAGTATAAATAGAGATTTAAAATTATCCACCACCACATAGCATAATTGATAGGAACTAGTCTTGGCTATGTGATTTGGGTGAGTGCATGAGGTCACTACTCATGTGATATACCGATTCATTAGCTTGTTACCTTCCTCATTTCCTTTGGGTGCATGACTAGTATTTATTCAAGAAAAACTAAGGATAAAAGTCCCAATAGTATTATAAGATAGATTTGAAGGATTAGTTTTACAAGTCTTATCTCCTAGTCTTTAGGAAATGTAAAGGATATATAATGTAATCTCTTGCATGGATAATATATCCTAAAATAATTAAAATGTCCTAGATGAAGACCATATAGAATAATATTATTCATGTTCATTAAGTTTATTTAGTTAAAATATGAACTAAATTTATCATCTAGTATTAGAGCATTACTATTCCTCTACCTATAATGGAATATTGAGAGTTATTGAGGGGAAACTATTATGTTTCATTTCCCAATAATGGTGTTACATGGCATATTCCATTTGTCTTCAAATTAGATTCAATTTATGCATTGATTTATATTTTCATGTGAGTATTAATCTGACATGATTAGATATTAGTCTAGGCATTTTGTGTGTAAGAATCTATTGGGAATGTTTAATATCATGAGTGATAAGAGTGATGATTTATAATTATTATGGTTTATTTGCTTTTACTTTTGAATAATTATTCTTGAGTGTCACATGCATTATAAATCTCTCCCACTTATATTAGATTGACATTTTCATGATTTTTGTGGTTCAGAATTATACCCTATCACAACCATTAACTCTTGCATCACTTTGAATGAGTTTGATTTTCCATTAGATCTACACATCAAATCTTTACATCAAGATTTGAATTGAGATTCAATATATATTCACCTTATCTTCATATACACTACATCTACCTATTATTTATTATCTTTTATTTCATTCTGATATTTTTGATAGTCCAATATATCATATGTACTAGTCATTCATGATAAGTAGAACCTTATAACACGAAAATCATATATATAGCTAGTGTATATTATGCCACAAAATTAGGTATATTATGGGTGATATATTATATCAATTTGTGTTGTTTTTTCCATATGTAGATCTTAATTACAGACATGACACTTGATACATTGAATTATATAATTTTATTTTAGCTTATGAGGTATGTGGAAGTGGAACATCACTCATTCTATCACTATATATGACTATTTAAAAACATATTTATAGGCCATATCCTCATGCCTATATCAAGCTTTACATCTGCTTCTAGTGACATTATAATCTTAGCATATTCATGTAATTGAAATTTGAAAATTTGGTATCTCTACATTGAAAGTTTAGTTAAATATATGAAATAATAAGTTAATTCAATTGGAAAATTACATGATAAGTGAAATGTGATTATTTTAACACATTGATCCATATGTCTATGTATTACCATTCAATCCCACTCATCAACCAACTATGTCATACTTGATTGACTTAATTATTATGCATGTATTGTTGTGTTTTTATAGTATAACATCCAATAACCACACAAATATACTAAGTTATATCTCACCTTGAATTTTTATTTTAACACCAAAATTGTGTTCTCCATGCATATGTCAAGTATTAATATTATTATACATATATTGTGGTTTAAGTATTGATAATATTAGTTTGATTAATGTTTTAGGTTTAGGTGCTTAAAGGTGGCATGTGTTCAATGGTATAGTATGATTTTTTTAAATTAGTTATTTTAATAGTGTCAAAAAATTAAAAAAAAATTGCCTCGATTATAAATAGAGGCCTTTTTAGTTGAACTGACGTCTAATTCAAAATTATGGGGGTGTTTGTTACATATAATCAAACTAAGTTTAAAATCCCCATCTATTGAATAAGCCAATAAAAAATAAGCATACAGGAAATGAAGGTATGAATACTTTTAACATCCTCTAATCAACCACTAGTGACATAGCCACTTGATGTGTTAGTGCCATGTTTTTTCATATTTTGTTTTTCATCATTTTCTTGTTTCTATTTTGTTCTCAATAAACCCTTATAGAGACATTTGTAAAACATTCATATTCCAAGGAATCACTTTTTGAGCATATGATAAGGTTTCAATTTAAATTTAATGTGGATGATTATTCAGATAGTTTGAGAGCTCTAAGAGTCTAGTGGATTCATAATTTGGTAACCTAGGGGATGGGTATGGTCCCATAGAATTTGGCTTGGGAGTTTTTCCTTTATGAGATTGATTTAACATTTTTAGGGTTTTACACAATTAATTACTATATTTAGTTAAATGGATAAGATTCCAATATTAGTTAAATAAATATGAAATAATTGAGTAATTATTTTTAATGACCTTTGACTTTATTTGACTTTCTAATAATAGCAATAAATAGGTATAAATAAATAATTATCTAAGAATTAATTGTTGTGGATGGTCTAGCTTTTGAAATTTGAGATCTAGGTAGTAGCATGTGTCATAAACAATATTCTATTAATCATATGTTCATTGGATAGTAGTGCCATCTGTGTGTAGTGTCCTTAATATGGCACTAATGTCCCTTTTACAAGACTATTCTTTTTTTCTTGTAACACCTACAGATGTGTTTGTAGGTCCTATTCCTACATGACCAAACCCTGTAGCTTTGTGTTATACCTAAAAAATCTAATTTAATGTGTAAACCCTAAGATCCTTATGAGTATGTCATTAAAAATAATTTTGTGTCTATTAGGAGGATGGACTAGACATCTTGAAACCCCATTATGTAGAGAGTTTCCTAAATACAAATAATCCAAAGAGGGATCGAGTCTAATGTAGTTCTCCCACCTGGTGCTTGATGTATATGAAAGTGGATTCTATAATGAGAGTGGGCTTGGATGCCTTGAATGTGTTTGAGCTTTGAAATGCTTGAAAATTGGTCTTAGGGTTATTTTGGATGGTAGTATACATAAATTAGGGTAGAATAAGGATCAAATACATTGATTTTTCACAACTTTGTCTTTGGTTTGAATAGTTTTTACATCTATTTTCCATCTAGTCAATAAAGGTGGATTAGACTTGTGTTTATAGGGTTATATTTATTATGTAGATAATAAAATGAGCTTAGGCTAACCTTAAAAGGGGCACACATTTTTAAAACTATATGTTGGGAAGATTTAGGGATAAAAATAGTAGCACCCAGTTATAAACACTAGCAGCTTATGGTTGCAGTGTCCCAAATGTGGTGCTAATGTCCTATTGGTAGATTACTAAGAAAGTTGTATTGGGGTCTAAGATGACAGTTCTAGGACTATGTCATGACAGACTGTAGGTGATTTTGGTTTGTTGAGTGACTATAAATGTAAGTCTAATGCATAAGGGTAGGTATATGACTAATCTATGGATAGGTTAACTCAAGAGACACTCTTAGCATCTAATTACCACTTCTATGTGATTGTATTTACCCCCCTTTATGCTAGAAATGCAACAAAGTGAAATGACTAGTATAAAGAAAAAAAAGTATACCTAGACTTACCTTGGAAGTGAATATCATGTAACTAAGTTTGAATATGTGTATGTGGAACATGATCCAAAGAAATGTCCTATAATAAAACATGAAAAATTTAGTCCTTAAGATATAATCAAAATAACAATACTATGTTGAAATGAAATAATTGAGTAAAGTTGATTAAAGAGATGAAAGGAATGAATACACCTCATTGGGTATGTTAATTAATGCATGAACCTAAAGACACTATGTATTAATTTTCATAGTGTTCATATCATTGAATAGCTTAAACTAAGATGATGACTTGCTCAATCCCCATATGGGTGGCTAAATAACTCGATCCATTTTTTACTCCATCATTTCCCACCCCTACTTGGTGGATCCCAATCTCTATGAATAACATGGATAAGATTGTAAATGTGTATAAATATCTCATGTAAGTGGATTTATAACTCAATTAGGACATGACTCCATCATTTCCCCTATGTGAAGTAGATCCATCTATAATTATACAATGCAAAGTGCTAAAATTATCTAAGTAAATCTAATTGTGTATCTAGCTCCATGGCCACTCGGGTATATTAGGTGGATCTAGGCCACTCAAGAATTCCAACCACTATAGATGGAGTAAGGAATGAATCTATTGAAAACTTATAATGTGATATCAAGTGTATACAATGTAGAGAAGGGCATGGAATTTTCCATTCCATCTAATCAACCTGTCTGAAGCTAAATAAATATGGAAACTATGTGTTGCACACATGCCCCCAATCTAGTATCTGACTATATTGAATTTGAATCAATTATTTAATAGTTGAACTTGTGTAATTGATCTAAATATATGAGTGATCATACCATGTATGATGCCTATATGAGTAACTAGTATGAATTTGAACTAAAATGAATGGATTTGAAGTAGATCTAAACATAAATGCCAAACCTATGATTATATATATATGTAAATATGTATTGTACAATGTATTGGTCTAAATGATCTGGACTATCCTGAAGCTAGGGATACTAGATAGTAGTGACCTATAATGGATAGTGCTCCCTATGGCACTAGTGTCCTAATCTGGGTGTTAATTACTACCTAATCTAATTTATGAGTAATCTAGCTTGAATTCTAAATCTTTATTTTCTTTTGTCTCTACCTTGAGTTTGATATCTAAAACTAAGCATGTGTGTTGAAAATCAATATATGAGATAGATTTCTATGACAAACCCCTGTGAATGCCACCTCTTTTGAGGGTAGTTGTTAAACTTGTGTAATAACTACCCTCTAAATAAGTTACTCTATAAAATGTGTTAGCTAGAGCATGTGCATGATATTCTAATATAATGTACAACATAACATTAGAATGTAAATCTATATGAGCTATATTAAGAAATTTAAGATGTATGTTGTAATCTAGCATTGCACAAGGGTGTCAAGATAGATGTAATCAATGTGTAAAGTAGTAAAATTTGAGTAACTACCTAGGGGGATGGGTCATGATGTCCATCATGGATCCCAAGTATAAAGGGTAGATGCATGGGATCCCTCATGGAATCAAAAATTATTGTGTGTATGTAATAATAAAATACAAGTGTCATGGTGTAGAAGCATACAATGAATCAAACACACAAGCACATGAGGCATGTAAAAGGTAGGCCAAGGTCCCATAATATAAGGGACATGAGAACATGTCACTAAGGCTAATAATGAATACATATAATCACATGTTCAAATGTCCACATATGCAAAGAATAAGTAATTTGGTGTAGAGCCACATAGAAGGACATGTTCAAATCTCTACATATAAAAGCAAAAAGGCACACACAAGGGACATGGACACATGTTCAAGGCATACAAATAGAGAAGTGGCATAAAAACCAAATAAAAATGGCATATTAAAATGCCCTTGAAGATGGAAGAAACATAAGAAACACAATCAAGTCTAATCTAGGATCTATAAATGAAATCATGTATAACTATGTAATACAAATCTATGTAGATATTATGATGCCTATATACTGAGTCTAACTAGTGATAGTCAACAAAAAATAAGAGAAATGAGGATCAATGATCAATATCAACATAAATCAATTCATAAATTATAATTTATATTATTTAAAGATAAAACCTAGTTATAGAAACTATGTAGGAGATTCCCCAAGTGGGTGGATGTATCAAATGTATAAACTTATATCAGTGTAATTCACCCAATGGGTATATGATAGTTGGTTTGAATCATTATAGTGGATTAGAGTCCTATCTAGAATCTACAATCACTCAACAAGAACAAGTGAAGCATATGTGTATGATAAAAACTAACTATACTAAGATAGCTAGCAATATGCAATATCTAAAAAGTAGTATAAATGTAAACATAACAATGCATGCAATTTGTAAAATTTTGTATTTTTGAAATATTTGAATGTTTTTATATTTTTCATATTATATCAATTTTTTTTATAAATATAAGTTATGTATAAGCAACTAAAAAAACTATGTACAAGGATCAAGAGATTTAAGGAAGTATATAAAATTCAATTAAAAATGATAAGTTCATCATTATATATATATATAATTTCCTTAGATACATGATGTTCAATGGATTTTTAATTGCATTTTCATCTAGTGAAGTAAGATGATATACTTTGGAGCTATAATTTTTAGTGATGATGTATGGTCTAAGCCAATTAGGTTTAAACTTTCCTTTGTTTTCTTCTTTGGTGTTGCAATTTTTGAGATTTTATTTCTATACTAGATCATTCATTTTGAATTCCTAATTATGGAATGTTTATTTTAACTTCTCTATATTTTATTTTAATAGGCTATGAGATTTTTCTAGCTTAGATAGGTGCATGATCGAATCATTCTAGTTCATGGAAACATCTCTCTCTATATTGGTCATCTGTGATGAGCCCTTTTGAATAAATCCATAAAGATGGGATTTCTAATTCCAAGGGAATAAGTGATTCTATGCCGCATACAAGTGAATAAGGAGTAGCTCTTTTTGGTATGTATACTAGAGTGTTAATCCCAAAGTGCATAGACAAGTTGGTTATGCTAGTCATCACTAGATTTGGTGATGGTTTTTCTAAGAATGTTATTGATCATCTTATTCATTGCCTCTACTTGACCATTTACCCTATGGGTATCATGGTGTGGAGAATGTGTGTTGGATTGGTATTTAGCATAGAAAATTTTCACTATTTTGTTCTTGAAATAAGTCCCATTTCTTTTAACAATGATTATTGGAAGATCGAAGTGGAAAATAATATTGATCATGAGAAATTAGCAAATATCCTACCCTTTTAGTGATTGTAGTGGGAGTACTTATACCCACTTTGTAAAATACTTTGTTATTGTGATAATGAATTTGTGGTTACTTGTTGATTCTAGGTTGATTTTATTGATTACATCATAGCCGCATAACATGAATGGCCACAATGATATGATAGGTTGAAGCTGTTGTGAAGTTACATGGTGTAAGTTACCATGGCATTGACACTTGTTGCATAATTTTACATACTCTTGACATTCTTGTTCCATAGTTATCTAGTAGTAACCCTACCTGATTAATTAATGTGACATTGCTTTACCACTAAAATGACTACCACATCTATTGTCGTGTATTTGTCAAATAGCCAATTTAGCTTCTTGTACTATTAAACATCTAAGTATGTGTCAATTGAAAGATCTTTTGGATAAATCAACACCAATAATGACATATCACAGAGAGTTTCATTATAATTTATGTTTTTCTTTCTTTGTAATGGTATCTAATGTGATATATTTGTTCAAAAAGTTATATATATTGGAGAACCATTTAGATGGTGTTAAATTTCATGTGGTGACTATTAATATTAGAGTGATAAGGTATGCATGGGATACTGATAGAGATTTTAATCATTTAATTATTAATAGAGCCTGTTTTTCATCCATCTCTATGGGAATAAATGATGCAACACTTGTCATTGTATTAGTGTGATGGTTGTCTTTGCATGAAATTTTTTCAATATAAAAATTGTCAAATTGAGTGCATAAATATTGAGCATGTCCTTATAAGGAATATTGCATTCTTCTTTTGTTTGGTAAACATTTGTGACTTGATTGATAATTAATTAGGAGTCTCTGTAAACTTTGATTGAATTTATCTTGAGATTTTGATCTCCTTAAAGGCCTAAGATAAGAGATTCATATTCTATGATTTTGTTGGTGTTTTAGAAACTAAATTAGTATGAAATAGGTACCATGTGTCCTATAGGATAGATGAAAATAATTCTAGTGTTAGTATTAGATGTACTTATAAAGTTGTTAAAGAACATTATCCTTGTGTCAATAGTGGTATCGTATGTTTTGAAATCATCTCTAAAATAATAATTAATATGATTTGTATCTATTAATGGATTTGTTTCCAATTTATATATGATTATTTATCCTTTTATAGATTTGTTTAGTATGATTTTGAGGTCAAATTAAGTAAGTAACATAGCCCATTTGGCAATACAGCCTAAAAGATGAGGTTTTGACATGAGGAATTTCAAGGGATCTATTAGAGAGTTGTAAATGATTTCATGGTGATGTCATATAGGTGTCCAAATGAGTGGATGAATTTTCTTGTTAATCTAACTAAAAATGACGAAGTGTGTAATGTGTTTGTCCTAGTCTGCTTGAAGTTGGCTTGGCTGATCTTATATTTTGGCATGGTTATAGATTATTAGGGATGAATATGAAGTATTTATCATGTGAAATAGTTCCCATAAGAAGTTTTATATACTTTTAGTGCTTATGTGCATGGGTGTATTTCAATTGGATGATCATTGGTTTCATTTAGACATTTTGGGTCTAGTGGTAGAAAATCTAAGTAGCAATTTGTTGACATCTAATTTCCATGTGTGGATGAGTTAGGGAGAGTTGGTCATAATTTTTTGATCACATTAATCTTAATTAGATATGTTATAAATCTTAATTCATGAATTAAATCATAGCTAAATATATGTGTGTGCACAAAGTTGAGCTCTTAGGCATTTTGACAGTGTTTTCTATGTTCAAACAAAGCCAAGTAAGTATTTTAGTGATGTCATATATCACACATGAAATTTTTAGGAGCTTCTTGATATATGGATGAATTCCCCTATGAGATAATATTTTTTGTGTTAAATCTTAGGTCATGTGACTAAATGCGATAAATTATATGCAAGTGTAATGTTGAGATCCAAAGTAGTTTGATAGTGTTTTCCCATACTTAGCCAAATTTGCATGTGGTAAGAAAAGATAAGTAGGAATATTTATATATTCATATCTCACACATGTGTTAGTTTCAAAATGATTTGATCATATAGGTTTTTTTAGTTTTATGCCTAGTTAATATACATTGAGTTTTAGGTCATGCGATGAAGTGCATCAAAAGATATGCATGTATAAAGTTGGCCTTCCAAATAGTTTTTGGCATAGTTATCTCTATGGTAGAAAAATATAAGTTATAATATTAATGGAAAAATATCTTTAACACATGGATGTCTTATGAGGAAATAGTCATATGGGTTTGTTCAGTATTGCACCTAGTGTAGTCAGATAAAATGCAAATATTGGTAACTTGAGTGTGACTTGTAACACCCAACCCATAGGTCCCTGTTTCTTACTTTCCTAACCCTCATAGGCATATTTTAACTAATTCCCAGTCATACATAGCCTTTTATACTTGATCCTAGTTGAGCCAGACCCCTTTTACCATGACTAATCCATCCCCTAGGTCCCATTAGCTCAGAATTACAGCATCACACTTGGACTATAGCACCGATGCCACTCATGTCTACTTTCCACACTCATATCTAAGTTTATTTTTGGACCTAATGGTTACTTTATTCTGATTCCCCATCCTTCTTCTTGTCAACCTAATGTGATCACATTCAAGCCATGACTAATAGATCCCTATAAAATCCCATTAAAAGATCACTTAGAAAGGGTTGTAAAATATCACTAAGCAAGCAAGAATATAATCAATACTACTCAAGAAATCCTCCCTATTCTCTACATATAGCCAACCAATATACATCCAAGCTTATTCAATTCCTACATCAATCCCTAACCACCTCAAGTACATTTAGTTTATCATTTTTCATATTCATACACTTAATTAAACAAAGCACATCAAGTGGGAGAACTACATATGGATTTATCCCTCTTTGGAGTATTGTTATATAGGTAGTGTGCCCACACAAGGGGTGTGGATACACGTTCAGTGAATCTTACTCATACTAACCCCCTTCTCTCTCTTGAAATTGGTCAAAGCATAATGGAATATAGGGTTTGAAGAGAATATCTACTCTATAGGGAGCTCTATAGACTTCCAACTATTTAAACTTCATGTATAGGGTCACATAGACCTAGCAAAATAAACCCAAAAAGCTCAAATCCTCATGATAACAATGGCAGAGGTGAAAAACATTTTTGGTGCCACTCTTATCCATTTTTAGTGCTCCTATCCAATCATAAAATGAAGGTTAGATATCAGTTTGTGATAGTTTCCCAATTTGGTATAGTGAATATCAGACCTTGTCTCAGTTGTATCAATCAATTTCTAACTAAGTCATCTTTTCCATCTCTTATTACTATTTTTAAAAAGGTCAAAATTAAAATCTAGTTTACACAAATTAGTAGCTTAATTATTGCATATTTATTTACTAATTTTACTACTCAAACCCTTTAACTAAATTAGGAATAATACACCAATATTCCCAAAATAGGTTAAATCATTTGGTGAACTAGACTTACTTCATTTGTGCATAAAAACCGTAAAAACCTTAGGGTAAATTTCCTACTAATTTGTCTTCTATTTTTCTATTTTTACCTACATATTAAAATCATAAATTAGCATTAAATTTTAAAATTTCATAATAATTTGAAAATAATTTTATTTCAAACCCTAGTTGTCCATACTAGGTCCTAGTATTTTCCTAGTAATTTTCCAATCATTTTTTGAATTTTTATTAGCATATTTAAATCAAAAAATCTATTCAAACTTCATCATTCAATAGTAATTCTCAAAAATATGTATTTTCACAAGCCTTAGTTTCATATACTAGGTCCCATTAAATCATTAATTTCCCAATAAATTTTTGATTTTTTACTTGCATATTTAACTCAAAAATTCATTTTTTATTTCAAAAATTTCATAGTAATTATTCAAATAATTATCTTTCAAACCCTAGTTACATATACTAGGTCCCATTTCTTTTGAGGTATCACCTTACATGTTTGTGAGTTTCATATCCTTATTGTGTAATTTCTAGTTAACTTATTAGGACATTACCTTTCTTATATTTAGTACTTTCATTTTCCAACACTTTGTCTATTACAAATTATTGCAAAAACTTTAATAAAATATCAAATTGTTTTCCTACTTTAATAATGGCCCAATATATTGATTTTGATGAAAATAATAAAAGGTAACTTCAATAACTCTTAACTAAACACCCTAACATGTAAGATGACATACTTAAAATACTATAAGTAGAACAACAAAGAGTAAACAATGTTCAATCTTCCCAAACCATAGAGAAACTAGTTGAAAATAACACTACATGGTCAACTATGTCTCAACAACCCCCTATAGTAGCCTAACTTGTCTCTATACCACCAACTATAGCTAGTACATTGTTGTCTCCTAATGTAATAGCCTTTGTGTAAAATATGAGATCTCTTCAGTCCAAGGTGCTACATCTTGATCAAGGTGCTTCTAGACCTACACATGCTTTGGATTATTTTTCTCTAATATATACACCATTGGCATGCCAAATTGCTTCTACACCCTTGCCACAAGGTTTTTTTCAAACTAAGCTTACTCTATATGATGGTAAGGGTGATCCAGAGACACCTTTGAGAGATTTTCGTGTAGAATGCATGGACTATGTACCAAATGACTAGCTACTTACCAAGTTATTTCCATGAATCCTAAAGGATTATGCTTTACAATGGTTCTATAGTCTATCAGATCAATCAGTAAATACATTCAATCCTTTAGTTGACATGTTCCTATCTCATTTCAACATTAACATTGGTGACAAGGTTTCTTATGCCCAAGTTACACAACAAAAATAAAGGTCAAATGAGCATCTCATAAGTTATGTTCTTCGATATAAGACTATTTTTGCTAAGATGACTAGCCCCATGGCTAATCAAGAGTTACAAGATCTCTTCAAATATATTCTCCTACCATATTTACATGAATCAATTATATTTAAAAAATTATCTTCCTTCACTAAATTATGTCACACACTAAAAGAAAGAGAAGTCAAACTAATTTTAATGGGAAAACTCAAGTACACAAGTATCTCAGAAATAATAAATAAGAGTAACAGCAAAGTCCCATAAAAATTCAAGGTAAATGATAGCAAGATTCAAAATCAACCAACAATTAATGTGGCTTTTGATCCCCCTAAGTGAGTGGTTTTATCAATACCTCAGTGAACCTTCACTAATCTATTAGTTTTTCTAGCCATAGTTTTACAATAACTATTGGAAAGTAACATCATATCTATCTCTCCTATTTGGGAAGTTGACTGAGCAAATCCTCTTCCATAGGGATATGATCAGCAGGCATTTTGAAAGTTTCATAGGGCACCAAGCCATACAAAAAATAGATGCATCAGTTTGAGATACAAGACATAGGATTTGATAGATGGTAATCATATTAATCTTGGCAGTTCAATTAAGCATCTTCAGGAAAAGCAAACACAAGATAAATATTTTAAAATCTTCTTATATCCCTTTCCATAGCATTTTAAATAAGAGGCAAGGGACACATTAGGGGGTTCACCATACATATCATGCATATCCACCACCAGATATATACAAGGCACCTTCAATTGAGACACATCATTTGAGTAACATGATTAGTGTATATAATTATAGAGTTCCAACTAGACCTTTCATATCCTTCTCAAAGTAGGAGATAGTTGAGGATGATTTAGATTATCATGCACTCTTTATCAGAGCTTACATTCACAATCATCCTATTCATAATGTTCTCATAGATAATGGATCTAGTGTGAACATGTGCACTATGACTTTATTACATCATTTGGGATATGCAAAGTAGGATATTACCCCAATGGACATAGTTATCAGTGGATTTAGTTGGCACATGTAGAGTTTATTGGGTGAGATTGTGCTTCTTATACAGGTTGGTCCAACACACGTGGCCACACCATTAACTATTGTTCCCAATGCAAGAGTTTTTGATATATTATTTGGTTGACCATGGATTTAAAACAATTTACAAATACCTTCTATAATTCATACATTCATGAAATTCATTCACATTAATCAGGTTTTTATAGTTGGTAAAGTTCTATATGAGTTAACACTCCCCACTTTAGATCCATCTTCTACTTTGCATTCACTAGTTTTAGTTCTACCACTAGTTTCAATTTCTCCATTATTTTTAGTTCTTCCTCTAATTCAAAATCTGAAACAATCAATGCCTCCATCACTAGCATAAAAAGTTCATACACTTCCATATAGTTATCTTTTAGAGAAACCATAGTTTCAAAATTTTAGACAACTTCTAGCTACAGTGTTCACACCTAGGGCAGTATCATTAAGGTCTCATGCCTTTACACATAGATCACATTTTTAGATATCTTTTCATACTACCATATGGGTCCCTAATAGCCCCATAGGTTCATCCATTTCTTATAGTTACAGGGGGAACCCATAGTTAGTTTCTACTTTAATGATTTCAGAGCATTTATAGCATATACAAATTTTAGAACCATAGTCTCAGTCATTTCATCATGCTTCACAATCACACATGATCCCTCTCATCAATACAAGACACCATGATAGGGAGTCTCTTATGAGACTCATCAATTACTATCATTCCTCCTTAGTTGATTGTACATAGCTTCTTTTCAAATTTATTATACATAGTTTCTATTTACTTGATTGTACATAGTTTATATCAAAAATATGAAAACATTCAAATACTCCAAAAATACAAAAATAATACAAAATTTAAAAATACAAAAACATTCAAATAATTCAAAAAAAACAAAAACATTTTGATTGTATGCATTATCCATGCTTTACATTTCTACTACCATGTTAAACTTACATTTTTTGTTTTATGTTATTGTTTGTTGATTTATCTACATTACCATGCTTCACTTGATCACCTTTGAGTGTGTATAGTGACATCCATCTCTTTGATTGCTTAATTATACCCATTGAGTGGGAATCTTACTTATACATTTGAGACATTGATACACATATCCACTGGGGGAATCTTCTACATGACCACACCATCCAGGTTATGTCATTCCTACACCACACACTCTAGTTATCATGTTGATGTACATTACTTACTAGCTTACACATATTACTCTATCAACCATCACTTGTATATAGAACTTGTGTATTTCTTACCATATATATATTTTTATAATAAGATGTCTTATATATTTTCACTTATTTCTTTGATTAGTTAGGTGTGGTTGTATTTCTAGTATTTACATACTTTCCATTCTTAATTTGTGTAGCTAGATGTGATTTCATTTTCTCAGTTCTTATTTTGTTTCTTGTATGTATTTTAGGACATTTGACAATATCCTTTGATTCTATGTCTTTTGTGTGCCTTAGGACATTTGACAATGTCATTTGCTTCTATTCATGTATGTGCCTTAGGACATTTGCTTATGTCCTTTTCCTATACTCTTCAATGTGATTGTGGCCCTCATGTCAACCTTGCTTGCTTCAATTATATGTATATGTGGCATTTGAACATGCCTTGTATTCTTGCTTTCTTATTTGAGTGACATGTGCCCATATCCCTTATTTTCTTTTCCCTTTGCCCCTTTTTGTTCTCTTTTGGCTTCTTACCTTATGTGTTTATTGTTTGTTTTCTTCTCTTTGTTTGTAATACCATGATCCACATCATGCATTATATATCTTTATTGGATGCCATGATGGACATCATGCTCCATCCCTCCTTTCCAACTAATAAATAATAACTAACAACTAATACTTCCTATTCCAATTTAGTATATTGGACCTATTGTTACATTTTTATATCTATATTGGCATATCCCTATTGATATAAAAATCTCTCATTACAAACCATGTTATATCTTGAGATATCTTATCGATTAGCATTTTTATATCATGTATATTTGTAACATAACACACTTGTGGGGATCTTTCTTTTGAGGGTAGTCATTATAGGAGGGTATTCATTCCTACCCTCAAAAGATGGAAAATAAATAGGGGTTTTATCACAGAGATTAGAGGTTCTAATGGTCAAAAATCTAGCTTTCAGAACACCAAAAATAGCAACCAAACATCAAACTAGTTAGAATAGACCAAGTAGATAGTGAAAATGCCAAAATAGTCATCAGATTTGACTTAGGAAAATAGCACCAAGATTGGACTATAGTGTTGGTTCCACTACTATCCATTTTTTATGCTCCTATCCAAATATTAGAAAAACCAAACTTTATAGAAGTAGGCAAAAAAGTAGGTTTAGCTATAGTTTTGCACAGTCATACTAGTTCAAAATCAGTAGTTTTTAGTACACTTTTGCTCAAATAATCTAGATATAGGGGGGAATCATGCATGAAATGATGGATCTCACTTTTATTTTTAAGTATGGTAGTTGGTGTAACTTCTAGATCAAAATCCATGTTTCAGACACTAGTGACTGGGGGCAATGTGCATGATACATTTGTCTTCTTTTCTTTCTGAGTTTAGTATATTACCCAAGCATTCTCAGTAGTTGTGTACCTTATTCTATCTACAAGTGGTTTGCATCATTTTAGAGTGGCTTTCATACAAGCATAACCTCCACATTTTAGAGTGGCTTTCATATAAGCTTAGTGCCTAGTTTTAGAGTGGCTTTCATACAAATCCTAATCTCCATCTTTTGGAGTGGCCAAAAGTGGCCTAGTTTCCAACATACATTTAGATATCCATGCTAACATGGTCAGATTACAAATCATTCATGGGCTTCAATAGCCATCTCACTCAACATATATTTCATACTGATATCAGTTTATAACTTCACTTCACTTCATAGGGCAATGATGGAGTGAAAGGAATAGCTAGCCTTTGTATTCTTGAGCCAGCTATTCAAAGGGATTGGACACATAGTCTAAACATTGATTAACACATGTATGATCACCTAGATTCACTTAATGGGTAATGATGGAACCAAAGGGATAGCTTGTACATTCTTGATCCACTCTCAAAGAATTGAGCACTCAGCTCTATTACTCTTCGTACAGCATCATCTAGCATATCTAGCATATCTAACATCACTCAACATCATAACAAGTTTTGTATTGGTCCATGTACCTGATGAGGTGTATTGGTTCCTTTCTCTTCCTCTCTCTCTCTTACCTAGCTTTGTACATTCTTATTTTAGATATCGCATATCTAGTAAGAGTTGATCTACTTTTTACCATAAGTCTCTCTTGTTATTTTGACCCTCATAGGTATATTTTCACTAATTCTCAATCATCTATAGCCTTACAAACTTGATCCCATATGAGATAGACCCCTTTTTCCATGACTAATCCATCCACTTAGGTCTTTTTAGCTCAGGACAATAGCACCACACTTAGACTATAGCATTGGTGCCACTCTTATCCACTTTTGATGCTCCTATCTAAGTGAATTTTATCCTCAATGGTTAGTTTCTTATAGTTCCCCATCCTTCTCCTTGTCAACCTAATGTGAGTAAATTAAATCCATGACCAATAGATCCCTATAAAATCCCATTCAAAGATCATTTGGAAAGGATTGGCAAATATCACTAAGCAAGTAAGAATATAAGCAAGACTACTCAAGCAATCTTCCTTATTCTTGCATACAACCAGCCAATATACTTACAAGCTTATTCAAATCCTTATACCAATCCCTAGCCACCTCAAGTACATCCAATTTATCATTTTTCATATTCATACACTTAATTTCACAAAGCACATCAAGTGGGAGAACTACATATGGCTTGATCCCTCTTCAAAGTAATGGTATGTGGGTAGTGTACCCACACAATGGGTGTGGATACATGTTTAGTGAATCTTACACATAATAACCCCCCCTCTCTCTCAAAATTAGTTAAAGCATAATTAAATATAGTATTTGAATAGAAGATCTACTCTATAGGGATCTCTACAAACTTCCAGCTATCAAACTTCATGAATAGGGTCACATAGACCTTGAAAACAAAACCCAAAAAGCTCGGATCCTTAGGAAAATAGTGGTAGAGGTAGCCTAAAACATTGGTGCCACTCCTCTCCACTTTTTTTTCTCCTATCCAATCATAAAATTAAGGTCATATATTAGTTTGTGATAGTGTCCCATTCTTTCACAGTGAATATCAAACCCTGTCTCAGTCATATCAATTAGTTTCTAGCTAAGTCTTCTTTTCCATCTCTTATTACTATTTTTAGGAAGGTAAAAATTGAACTATAGTTTACATAAATCATTTGATTAATTATTTCATATTTATTTAATAATTTTACTACTTATAACTTTTAACTAAATTAGGAATAATACACCAATATTTGAAAAATAAGTTTAATCACCTAGTTTTTATGGTTCAAATTTGAGAACATGTGAGTGAGAGAAGTAAAAGATATAAAGGTGTAAAGTTGAACTTACAGATAGATTGAAAAATTTCCCATACTTAGTCATATTTTCACAAGGAAAATATTGACGGAGTGTGTTTTCTCTAAGATGTCAAGAATCAGTGAGATGAGATAAGTGTTTGAAGTTTAACATTGAGTAGAGGTAAAGATTAAACTTCTTTTAAGATCTAATGGTGAGTGGATGTTTGTACATATATAAATAAATAGTGCATATTAAGTGAAGATGATTTCAAGGTGTCCAATTATTAAACACAAATAAATACTAAGCTACATACAGGAGATTAACAGTGCACATGTGGTCACAATTACAAGATTGCATAAGATAAGGTCAAATGTTTGAAGTTTAACATTTGGTAATGGCAAACTATGAGTTAAAGTTCAAAGAAGATCTATGGTGTGTGTTTAATCTGAGATGTGAGGGAATGAGATGTGTTTTAGGTGTTTGAACCTTAATTGTGACCATTTGAATTCAAATCTTTAAATTTTGCAAAGGGAAAAACTAGTGGTCTATATTTTATCCATGAATTTTAATCCAAGACAAATTTGAAGGTGATATAAAAAGTAAAGTTGAAGAGGACTACATTATACATCTATTAAACCTAGTTATAAGGTATGAATGTATATACAATAAAAGATATTGATCTCCAAATTTTACTATATGTTTGATTGTGTTCTATAAGTAACCTGATAAGAATATTGGTGCTTATTTTGATGATATTCATTTATTTTATGATGTCCTAGCTATTGGAAGGTATTGTGTACTCCTTATGGTAATTTTTATGGTCTTTAAAGGTTTAAATAATCATTATTTTGTATAAATAAAGGTTTAGAAGTTGACTATGTGTTTGTCCATGATGTTCTTTTTCACAAGGTCAATGTTTGAGTAGATTGATCATACATAGAGGTGAGAAAACCTGATTGTGATCATTTGAGGAAGTTAAAGGGGTCATATGGAGTGGACCTAAGGTAGTCCTAAGTTCTTATTTTTGCTTGTTGAAGTGCTAAATGGGTGAGTAGGTCTGCATGAGACCTATAAGAGCTATAAGGGCCTAATTGAAAGGTGTATCTACTTAAGGGTGAGGAATAGATGCTATGTATGACCTATGTGGATGGTATTAAGTTTTCCTGATGTGATAGATTCCTTAAAGGTTAAGTCATAACTATTGGTTGACCAAGATGGAAATGTTCATGAATGCTTTGTAAATAGTGAAACTAAATTTGATGGTTTTTAGATGTGGAAGAGGAGTGTGTATGTGAGAGTTATGGAGAAAAGGAGAGGGAGTGTGCCTAGTAGATGAGTTGGTGAGTAGATCAAATTGAGGATTATGTGTATGACATTTAGGTTAGGTTTAGGATGTTATAATAGTACTCTTATAGGTTAAGGATGAGTGAAGAGGTCTAGGGAGATCTAAAATGATGTTTTAGATGCTTTGAGTGTGAAGAGTTGAAGAGAGTTGATATTCTTTATATCTCCATTAGATTTGTAGGTAATCAGTGTTCTAGGATATTTTGTGTTCATAGGTGTTATTGTGGTTGATCAACATCTAAGGGGTTGTAGCCTCCTTACAAGGTGAAACTTGATAAATGTATAGTTTTTATGGTTTCTCAACTAAATACGTATTATAACACCTTGTGGGATTGTAGTCTCACTAAATAAGGGATGATATTTCCTTAATTAGTTGTAGCTTGTCTAAATTAGTTCTTGTTATTATAAGATAGTAGTCTAATTGTAGGTTTTAGTGGGTTTTCTCCCCCAAGAGGGTTTCCCATATATGTCATGTGTTATTTGTTTGATCTTGCATTGTCTCTCTTGTTCATTATTATGAATGATATGTATGTTTCATGAAATGTTTATGGTAATTGATTAAAAGTTTGAAAGGATTGAATTTAAGTTTGATTATCTGGGTTCATTGATTCACCATCCCTCTCAGTGATTGTACCTTTAATAAGATTGGCCTTGGTAATGATATGTGTTTGATTGTTAATCATGTAGTGATGATGTTTCTAATTAACAAATACTAATGCTAATCAAAGCCTTTATATTTCTAGATATTTTTTCTCATAGTCAACTAGTGTGCGACTGATATAGTAAATTACTTTATATTTATGTTGGTCATTGTATTTTTCTAGGAGTGTCCCTAGAGCATGATCTATTGTATAAAGGTAAAGTAGGAGTGTTATACTAGGTATAGGTGGAACCAAGATAGGAGGGTTGAGAAAATATTTCTTAAGCGTATTGAATCTCTATTAACATGTAGGATCCCACTCAGATTATACACCCTTCTTGAGTAGCCATGTGAAGTATTGGGTTTTATCAATGAGTTGTGTCATGAATCAATGAATTGATTAGATTTTTCCTAGAAGGAACAAATTTTTTTCAAATTAGTAGGAGGAGGCATATCCATGATTTTTTTGACCTTATTTGGGTCAAATTCTATGCCACAATGAGATATAATGAAACCCAAAAGTTTCCTTGAGGAAACTCTAAAGACACATTTCTTAGGGTTAAGTCAAACATTATATTTTCTTAGTCTTTCACATATTTATTTTAAATTAGTAGCATGATGTTGTCATTCTCTTGACATGGCCAACAAATCATAAACATAATATTTGATTGTCTTATGAATGAGGTCATGAAATATGTGCATCATAGTGTGTTGGTGAGTTACATGAGCATTCTTTAATCTAAAGGGAATTACTATATAGTAAAAGGTACCCCATCGTATTATGAAAGAAGTATTTTATTAATCATATTGTTAGGAACCCATGCCTTACCCTTCTCTTTGTAGTATTAGTGTAATAATTGCTATGGATGCATATGCTTTGTAAGTCATCCCTTAGAGCATATTTGAATTATCCCACATACAAGGGAAGTAGTAGTTGTTAGAATAGAGTTAGTATATAAGTAACTATTGAGGCCCAATGAAGGCATCCATGAATTTATTGTATTGAGCTTGCTCAAAGGAGGTTGCACCCTCAAAGTGGCTTGCGATCAATATAAACTTTCTATGTTTTTGTTCTTCGTAAGAGTTATTTTATTTTTGCATATTTTGATTAAATCTATTGTAGGATGTAATCTACTATAGGAGGTTCTTCTCATCTGGTATCAGAGCGCTTTCTTAGCTTTGTGGGTAGATTTAGAGCAATTTTTTTTTGAAGCAGGGCTTTCTAGGAGATGCACCATTTTTGGCAAGAATTTTTTTCATTGTAGGTTCTATCATTTTAGATTGGGTAAATACCTATCTACTTAACTATGGGAAGTGTTTGGGTATAAGCCCTAAAACTCATTGTTATGGTTATGGTTATGGTCACCACATGAAGGATCCCCAGTTATTAACAACTAGTTATGGTCACCACTCGTGTAGGCACAAAAATCATGGAGGAAGAAATCACCACATTGAAATCTCAAGTTACAGAGTTAACCAATATGATGCATGGCTTGAATCAATAGAATAGCATCTTGCTCAATAGAGTGCAAAAGGAGGAGTCTTCTTCAGAGCATCTCTCCTTTCCTTCCAACTTCTCATGTGGACCTAAGCTAGACTTTCCATGGTTCAATGGTACACATCCTACAGGATGGATATATCGAGCTGAACAATTCTTCAACCTCCATAATACTTATTCTATAAACAAAGTCCCAATTACTTCCTTTCATCTAGAATAAGAAGCACTTTAATGGTACCAATGGTATCTCAAGACAAATGATGAACTCGATTGGTCAAATTTTGCATCCTTAATTCTGGGCAGGTTTGGTCCCTCAGCATTCAAGGATTTCACAACAACTCTCACCAAACTGTGTAAAATAGGTACTGTTCATGAATATCAAATTGAATTTGAAAAACTCACTAATCACACTGAAGGGTTGTCAGATGACTTCTTCAAAAGCTACTTTGTTAGTGGCCTCATAGAGTCGATCTGCTAGGAGGTAAAAATGTTTTGAACTAAAAATATGATGGATGCTTTGGGTCTAGCTAAGTTAGTAGAAGATAAAATCTCCACACAGTGTTGACCTCCCACCTTTTCACTAGCAAAGAACACAGTGAATCAATGGACAACCATAACCACACCAATCAAGTGCCTGATTGAAGTAGAGATGTGGGCTCACATAGAGAAAGGATTATGTTATAACTGTGATGACAAATGGGTTAAGGGTCACAGGTGTGTCCAACAAAAACTTTACTTGCTAGATGTGGAGTCACCACTAGAGCAGGATAGCAAGCCTAATATTCTAGAATTTCAAGATGCTCAAGAAGAACCCATCACTGAAGAGGACCCAGCAATTCAAGAGACTCAGCTTGAGATAATAGTGAATGCACTAGTAGTTGTCACCACTCCCCAAACCATGAAGGTCAAAGGGTGCTTCAAAATGATCCCTCTCACAATCTTCATTGACTCGGGCAATACTCACAATTTCATCGATCCTCGTATTGTTAAGGTGGCAGACTGCTTTGTATACCCTTGTTCTAGCTTTGAAGTCATGATTGCTAATGGGGGCACATTGCCATGTAAAGGGAAGTGTTGAAATATGTGTATTGCAATGGGAAATTATAATTTTTGCTCTAATATGTTTGCCCTACTATTGACCGATTTTGCCCACAGGTAAAATTTTGGTCAACTTCCACCCTGTTATTTAATGCCAATCATCTTCAAGTTTCAAAATTTTAATCAACACTTGGTTCATCATTCGCTCAGTTCAAGCATCTTGGTTCAATAGCATTGAACCATCATACCATTGAACTGTTGAACCATTTTTGGTTAAACAGGCTTGGTTCAATGGAGGAAGTTTAATGGCTTGGTTCGATCTCTTGGTTCGAAGAGGATGGTTCAATCAGCAAAAGAGGTTCATCGGCATTTAATGTTTGAACCATTGAACCATTGAGCCATTTTGGTTCAATGGGTTTAGTTCAATGGTGAGGTTCAACGCATTTGGTTCAACGTGGTGGTTCAAAGCAAGAGTTCATTGACTTTATTGCACAAGTCCATCGGTGTGCTTAGTTGAACCCTTGAACTGTTGAACCATTATTTGGTTCAATAGCTTGGTTCAAGGGTATGTCCTTGGCCAAAGGGCAGTCTTCAAAGTTCAAGTGCCCTTCGAAGGGAAGGCACTCCAATTGTAAAGGATTCAGGTAAGTCTTTTGAAATTTGTCTAAGTCCCAAATTCTATCAAAACTCCAAATTTCTTCAGGTGCATTTCAAATACAAAAGGCAAGGGGCAGACAAAATTTTTGTGGACTTTTTGTCTGCGAGAAATGTCCACAGACAAAAGCCCATGGGAAACACAGTGAACAAACCTAGTACATTTTTGTAGACTTTTTGTCTATTGGAAATGTTTGTGGACAAAAGTCTATGGAAAACAAAGCAAGCCAAGAAAGCCCCAGGGAAATTGTCTGCAGATAATTTATTCGCAGGAACTCGAGAGACATTCACACCAATACCAAGGGACCCACCGAAGGACCCCAAAGGGCAGGTGCCCTTGTGGAGGACTTCTTGCCCAAATCCAAAGGGACCTTTTCAAAGGCTAGAGGGAAGGTACCAAGAAAATAGCCAAGGTAAAGAAATGTCTGCAAAGGCTAGCAAGGACACCGTGATGTCCTAGAAGTTGTCAAGTTTAATAGAGCCAAATAGTCATTGGTTTTCAAAAGGTGACATTCAGGAAGCCATCAAATTCAATAGGATGAAATATTCACTAGTTTTCAAACCATGATGGTCACATGAATGTCAAAATTAACAAAGTGAAGTGGCCTTTTGGTTTTCAAAAGCAAAGGAGAGTGCTAACCATGGAAGGAGCCCAGAATGTAGTGACCCGCTGAGATGTTCGCCCCAGGGGCCAAAGATCCAGAAAAGACAAACTGAGAAAAGCCAAAAGTGACAAAGCAAGGAAAAATGACATGGTATAGAATTGACAAGGTAGTCCAAGTGGCAAAGTGTAGGTGATTTATTGCTTGATGATCTCCAAATGGTGCAAACAACAAATAGCATGGCTTGTGCATTTAAAAAGGAGATAAATCTCAATCTATTTGCAAAAAAGAGGGTGCAATCTATGTTTCACATTAATGCTTGAATGCCAAAGTCAAATTTGGTGATTATACAGCATGGTTCTGGCAGACCTCTTCTAGAAAGATGACATTGACCACAGTGTTTTCCTCTTCCCAATGAAGGGATGCGACAGACCAACTTGTCAAAGAAGCACCAAGTTCCTTTCTCCTTTTCTATATATTGCAACTTCTCATTTTTGAGAAGGATCTTCCAAATTTTAGAAGGTGTAGCTCTATTAAAATTTCACCTGAATCAAATAAATGTAGTTTTTTACCTCCATTTGGATAGATATTTTGAGTATGTCATGAGTGTTTATCTGTGTCTAGTCATTATTTCTTGATGCTCTCACAGGTTCAACACCAGCACACATGTTGTCTACAAGGAACCATTTCTATAGCTAAAAGGAGAAGGGCTGACATTTGGAAGACTATAATAGAGGAAGTTACTTACAGTGTGCATTTCAAAGTGCCTCAGTGATTTTCTATTTCTTGTGTTTTCATTAAAGCCTCCCTACCAGATTCTTGTAGCCTAGTCCTTCTACCAAATGTGTAGAGTATGTATGTATTTGTTTGATTCTAAGTGTCAATGTGTGAAGGTCAACTTATTTTGGTGCATCACCTCTTTAGAGTAGTTTTTTTTCCTACACTCTCTCTCCTTTTTCATCCCCCCCTCATTATATCTATATATATCTATGTATGTGTGTGTGTGTGTGTGTGTTTTGCACTTGTTAAAATAAGCATGATGCATCAAAGAGAGCTAGCCCTTATCTAGAGACTCTCCCCTCTAGCTTTGCTAGTCCCATAGGTGAGAGGGGAGTTTCCATGTTGTGAGGAGAAGACAAGAGTTTGACTTCCTATCAAAGGGTGCATTTTCCTGTGTCAAAAGTTTTGGCATGCTCGGTGGGACTTTCTTCAGTTTTACAACGTAGTAAGGTATTAGGATTGATGGTGGTGTTTTTAAAACAAATCAAATATCTTCAGCATCTAGCAAATTTGAGTTAATCTGTTGGTTAAGCAGCCTAGTGCCATCAAAATTCATTTCTTGTATGTATTTTTCCTTTGCTCAAAATCATGGGTCTGGTTTTCCTTCATATGATTTCGATCAGACTAAAAAAATTTAGAGAATCCCCTCAAGTAGCTCTCCTAGTTGCCCTACAACTATAAAGGAGATGGTGTTAGAATTAGAAATCAATAGGCTAGAAGAATAGTACAGATATTAGCAGGCGCTGATGTATGAAGAGGAGTGCTTGTTTGGGTAAGCACAGGCCATATAACCCATGGTGGAGGAGGCAAAAAAATGGATAAATCCATTTATTCAAGTTAGTCAGCCTTGTGCACCCCCTCCTAATCTAAAGAAAACCCCCTCCTTTGTACCAAATCCTTTCTATCAAATTACACTTGCTCATTCCAGCTCATCAAATGCATTCACTCTCAATCCTGTGCACTTGGCATTCCAACACTATAAGATGTCAGATCAGCCTCCCATGGAGATGAACCTTCTAAATTCCTTATATCATGAATCTTCCATTAGGAATAGTACCACTAGCCAGCATGTCCCTCTTTTAAAGACTCTTCCAGTGCATCAATAGTCCTTCCCTTGCATTCCTCAACCTCTGCAAGTTCTTCAGCATGATGTGCAGATTCTGAGTTGGAGGAAGGATTGCCAGGAACCAGCTCAGAGCTTTGAAGAGGATCATGCTGGTGACCTCTAAGAAAGACTCTTTTAGGACAACCTAGCCAAACAAATTGAAGATTTAGAACCTAGGATGAAGCTACTTCTTGAAAGAGAGTTAAAACTTCTAGACCTTGTAGAGGAGCCCTAAGACCTTAGAGAAAACAAAGTTGTTACCTATTCATAGGAGCAAAATTCTAATTTAGAGATCCTAAACTAGGGGAAAATAGTAGAATCATGGGGCATAATGGAAGAGAAGCAAGGTTTTTCTCAAAACCTTGGAGAAGCTGAAGCTGTGCCTACTCATGATAATGTTGGAGACCTCTAGGAAAGGTGTTTCCAAGAAGATCTGGCTAGGAGAATAGCAGAGTTGGAATTTAGAGAGAGATTCCTCAGCCAATGTGTGATGGATGGCTTAGACCAAATAGCACATTCTATGTCTAAACACACCCCACCTACACATTTCCAAGAGAGTTATCAGGCTGCACCTGATATTGATGAAGTGCAGACCAAGTGGAAGGAGGAGAATCATTTGATTCTAGCTCAAGGACTGCCTCCTCTTCCACATGTTTTCTCCACTTCACCTCTTCTCAAGGAAGAACATGTTCTACAAGAGGCAATTGAGGAGCAGAAGATCCAATCTGCAAGTCTTCAAGAGGCTATCATGAATGACAATGGAGGTGGAATCATCATTGATGCTCCTTATGAAGACCTTATCAGTAGTAGAGAAGATGCAGGTCTTGCATATATGCAGATGTTACAGCAATATGAAGAGGAACAAAAGTATGGTGAGCTCTCTTCCCGTCTGTTTGATGAAATTCCTTGCTATTTTGATGATGAGGTTGACTACATTGAAGAGCCTGAGTTAGAGAAGGATCAGGAGGATATTTTTGAAAATCTAAAAATTCTGATCAGCAAAGAGGAAAAAGAGAGGTCTATCTTCTTGGAGGAATGTCTTGAAGAAGAGAGTTTTAAATAGAGAGGTGATATTCTGTGGGATGAGCAATCATTTTGTGAGTCCATTTCAGACATCACCATAGTCACCCTTCTTCAAGAAGGCCAAAAAGAAGCAGAGGATGAGTCTAACAGGATTTTCAATGAGGCAGAATGAAATGAATCAGACCATGATACATTACAGAAGAAATGTGCAGATCAAAGGGATTTTGGTGATGATCTAGAAGCTATTGATTTCTTAGTGTGGAGCACCAATATGAAGGACCAGCATTCAACAAGCTTCTAGGGACAAGAAGAATACATGTATGTTAGAGGCATGTTTGAATCTGATACACTTGGTTTCTAGCCAACTCAGGTGACAAGCAAGAGGAGCAAGTCACCAGCTCTCTATTTCATTCAGCTACTTGCCTAGCACCATAAGTCTTCTTACTAGGAAGGGGACTTGAGAAGTTTTCCCTTTGATCCAGGAGGAAGGCGAGAAGACCCAGTTAGCTATATATAATAGTTTGTTTTCAGTTGTTTTCCTATTTTCCCTAAGTGCAATTTTCACAAGTAGTGTTTTTAGCCTTGTGTGTTTCCCTTTGCATGTAGGGTAAAAGCGTCATGTTTAATTCTCAGATCTTTGGGGCTATTGCTAACTCTTTTATAGTTGCATCTGACTCTGCACCTAATGGACTACAAGGCAACTAGATTTTAAGCATAGCAGGCATGCTTCCCTTGTGAGTCACCAATCTATTGACCAATTTTTCCCATAGGCAAAATTTTGGTTAACTTCCCCCCTACTATTTAATGCTAGTCATCTTCAAGTTTCAAAAGTTCAATCGGCACTTGGTTCATCCATCGCTCAGTTTAAGCATCTTGGTTCAATAGTGTTGAACCATTGTACCATTGAACCATTTTTGGTTCAACGGGCTTGGTTTAATGGAGGAAGTTCAATGGCTTGGTTCGATCTCTTGGTTTAAAGAGGATGGTTCAATCAGCAAAAGAGGTTCATCAGTGTTCAATGTTTGAACCATTGAACCATTAAACCATTTTGGTTCAACAAGTTCAATTCAATGGTGAGGTTCAACACATTTGGTTCAATGTGGCAGTTTAAAGCAAGAGTTCATCAGCTTTATTGCACAAGTCCATTGGTGTGCTTGGTTGAACCCTTGAACCATTGAACCATTATTTGGTTCAATGGCTTGGTTTCAAGGGTATGTCCTTGGTCGAAGGGTAGTCTTCAAAGTTCAAGTGCCCTTCAAAGGGTAGTAACTTTAATTGTAAAGGATCTGGGTAAGTCTTCTAAAATTTGTCTAAGTCCTAAAATCTATCAAAACTCCAAATTTCTTCAGGCGCGTTTCAAATACAAAAGGCAAGGGGCAACCAGAATTTTTGTAGACTTTTTGTTCACAGGAAATGACAACGAACAAAAGCCTATGGGAAACACAGTGAACAAACCCAGGACATTTCTACAGACTTTTTGTTTTTAGGAAATGTCTATGGACAAAAGTCCACAAAAAACAAAGCAAGCCAAGAAATCCCTGGGGAAATTGTTCATGGACAATTTGTCTGTGGGAACCTAGGAGACATTCGCACCAGTACCAAGGGACCCGCTGAAGGACCCCAAAGGGAAAGTGTCCTTACAGAGGACTTCTAGCCCAAATCCAAAGGGACTTTTTCAAAGGCTAGAGGGAAGGTGCCAGGAAAATAGCCAAGGCAAAGAAATGTTCGCAAAGGCCAGTAAGGACCCGGTGATGTCTTAGAAGCTGTCAAGTTTAACAAAGCCAAATAGCTGTTGGTTTTCAAATGGTGACATTTGGGAAGCCATCAAATTCAAGAGGATGAAATATCTATTGGTTTTCAAAGCATGACGGTCACGTGAATGTCAAAATTAACAAAGTGAAGTGGCCTTTTGGTTTTCAAAAGCAAAGGAGAGCGCTAACCATGGAAGGAGCCCAGAATGTAGTGACCTGCTGAGATGTTCACCCCAGGGGCCAAAGAGCTAGAAAAAGAAAAATTGAGAAAAGCCAAAAGTGACAAAGCAAGGAGAAATGACATGATGTAGAAGTGACAAGGCAATCCAAGTGGAAAAGTGCAGGTGATTTATTACTTGATGATCCCCAAATGGCATAAACAACAAACAGCATGGCCCGTGCATTTAAAAAGGGGACAAATCTCAATTTATTTGTAGAAAAGAGGGTGTAGTTTGTGTTTCACATTAATGCTTGAATGCCAAAGTCAAATTTGGTGATTATACAGCATGGTTCTGGCAAGCCTCTTCTAGAAAGATGACATCAGCCACAGTGTTTTCCTCTTCCCAATGAGGGGACGTGATAAACCAACTTGTCAAAGAAGTGCCAAGTTCCTTTCTCCTTTTCTATATATTGTAACTTCTCATTTTTGAGAAGGATCTTCCACATTTTAGAAGGTGTAGCTCTGCTAAAATTTCACTTGAATCAAATAAATGTAGTTTTTTACCTCCATTTGAATAGATATTTTCAGAGTATGTCTTAAGTGTTTGACTGTGTCCAGTCATTATTTTTTGATGCTCTCATAGGTTCAACACTAGCACACCTGTTGTCTACAAGGAACCATTTTTGTAGTGGAAAGGAGAAGAGCTAACATTTGGAAGACCAGAATAGAGGAAGTTACAGTGTGCATTTCACAGTGCCTGAGTGATTTTTTGTTTCTTGTGTTTTCACGAAAGCCTCCCTACTAGATTCCTGTAGCCTGGTCCTTCTACCAAATGCGTAGAGTATGTATGTATTTGTTTGATTCTAAGTGTGGATGTGTGAAGATCAACTTATTTTGGTGCATCACCTCTTTAGAGTAGTTTGCTTTCCTACACTCACTCTCCCTTTTCATCCCCCCTCATTATATCTATCTATATATATGTGTTTTGCACTTGCTAAAACAAACACGATGCATCAAAGGGAGCTAGCCCTTACCTAGAGACTCTCCTCTCTAGCTTCACCAGTCCCATAGGTGAGAGGGGAGTTTCCATGTTGTGAGGAGAAGATAGGAGTTTAACTTCATGTCAAAGGGTGCATTTTCTTGTGTCAACACCTACCATTAGGAGGGTGTGATGTGGTTTTAGGGGCACAATGGTCAAAATCACACCTTAAAAGGGTTATTACCAAGATTTACTAGCATCATTAGTTCTCATTGCATGGAAAAACTTTTAAATAAAGGCTCACATGGGGTCATTACATAGCTACATTCCATTCAACTCCAACCCCCCGTTGCTACTAACCACCCTACAGATTTACAAGCCATACTCGACAAGCATGCAACTATTTTTTTAGAACCAGTAGGTTTGCCCCCTTCATGCCCTGAAGATCACCACATTCCTCTCCTTCTAGGAAGCATCCCACCTAACATCTAGCCATACGATTACCCCCATCTAAAAAAGACTCAAATTGAGAACTTAGTCAGGGAACTCCTCAAGTCTAGAGTTATTCACCCTAGCACCAACCCATATTCCTCCCTAGTGCTTCTTGTCTACCAAAAAGATGGATCATGCACCTTTGCATTGACTTTTGAGCCCTTAACCATCTCACTATCAAGGATAAATTCCCAATTCTTGTCATTAATGAGCTTCTTGATGAGCTCTATGGGGCCAAATTCTTCTCCAAGTTGGATCTGTGTTCTGGCTATCATCAAATCTGAGTGCATCTTGATGACATTCCCAAGACAGCCTTCCATACACATGAAGGTCACTATGATTTCCTTGTCATGCCATTTGGCCTTACAAATGCCCCTTCCACTTTTCAAGCACTCATGAATAAAATCTTTTAGCCTTTTCTCTGTCAATTTATTTTAGTTTTCTTTGATGACATTTTGATATATAGCTGCACATAGGTTGAGCATCTACAACATATTAACAGGGCATTACAACTATTAGCAGATAATCAATTATGTGCCAAGCAATCCAAGTGTTCATTCGATCAAGAGGAAATTGACTATCTGGGGCACATTATTTTAACCAATGGGGTTCGTGTGGACCCAAAAAAAATTAGTGCTATGCAGAATTTGCCTTGACCAACCACCCTCAAGAGCCTTCATGGCTTCTTAGGTGTGATAGGATACTATCATAAGTTCATCAAATATTATGGAGAGATCATGGCTCCTTTGACTTCCTTATTGAAGAAGGATGCTTTCACCTAGGGTGCAATAGCTGATCAAGCATTCATCAAACTCAAACAGGTTATGTGTAGCACACTAGTTTTGGCACTACCAAACTTCACCAAAACTTTCACCTTTAAAAGTGATGCCAGTGGCATTAGCTTGGGTGTTGTTCTTCTCCAAGAGGGCTAACCAATTGCCTTCACTAGCAAAGCCCTTTCTAGCTATAATTTAGCTTTGTCTACATATAAAAAGGAAATGATGGCAATTTTACATGCAGTAAAAAAATGGAGACCCTACTTACTGGGAAATCATTTTTGCATCAAAATTGATCATTAGAGTTTGATATATTTCTTGGAATAGTAGGTCTCATCCCCAACTCAGTAGAAGTGGGTTAGTAAACTCATGGGTTATGATTATGATATCACCTATAAGAAGGGAAAAGATAATGTTGTGGCTAATGCTCTCTCAAAAACTTTTGAGGACCAGCCTTCTTTCTCTACCATCTCCATGCCCATTTCAAAATGGTTGGAATCTATCTAACAAGGGTATGCAAATGATCCCTCCATATTCCACCTCATTCATCAATTGGCCACTAACCCCTCTCTAGTATGGTATTATTCATGGGATGGTACTTCTCTATGATACAAGGCTCATCTATTGCTTTCCCAAAGTCTAGACCTACATCAGGCCATCTTCTATGAAATCCATGCTTCCACCTCAGTAGGGCACTCAAGATTTATCAAAACATATGAGTGGGCATGTCGACACTTCTTTTGGAAAGGCATGAAATCCATAATTAAATAAATGGTGGCTAAATGTGATACCTACCAATAAAACAAAGGTGAAACCACATTGACTCCCAGTTTGCTCGAGCCTTTGTCCATTCTTACTAAGATCTGGATAGATATTTCCATGGATTTCATTGAGGGCCTCCCTAAATCTAGGGGAAAGATAGTGATCCTAGTCGTAGTCAACTACCTCTCCAAATATAGTCATTTTTGTGCACTGAACCACCCATACACAGCCTCCGCAGTCACATAGGTTTTCTTGGATTAGATCTTCCATCTTCATGGCATTCCTTCTTCAATTATCTTAGATTGTGATGCCACTTTCACTAGCCATTTTTGGATGGAACTATTTCATCACACAAGCACATAGTTGAGAATGAGCTCTAGGTACCACCCACAAACAGATGGCCAAATAGAAATAGTTAATAAATGCTTGGAGACCTTCCTTCATTGATTTTCTTTAGAAAAACAACATCAATGGGCCAAGTGGCTTCCCCTAACTGAATGGTGGTATAATACCTCATACCACACTTCCACCAAAATGATTCCTTATGAAGCAATTTATGGTCAAGCACTGCCACCACTTCTTTCATATAATCATGGTAGCTCACCAGTTTAGGTAGTTGACACTACTCTCTAAAACTAGGATCAAATTCTCCACACCTTGTGGGATAATCTCCACATGGCACAGAACTGAATGAAGCAGCAGGCTAATCAGTAGCGCTTTGAGTGTACCTTTCAATTTGGTGATATGGTCTTTCTTTATGTGCAACCATACAAGCAATCATCACTAAAACTAAAAGGGTGTCAAAAGCTTGCTCTAAATTTTTATGGGCCATATAAGGTTCTCTAGAATATTGGGTCAGTTGCTTACAAGTTAGAGCTTCCACCTTCCTCCCAAGTTCATCCAATCTTTCATGTCTCTTGTTTGAAGCAAGTTCTTGGATCCAACATCTGAGTGCAGATAGTTTTACCAAAACTTCATAATGAAGGATCCATCCTTCTCAAGCTAGAATCAATCCTGGATAGGCACACCTACCAACTTTGATCCCACTCCATCACAGAGGTCTTAATCCAATGGCACGGCATGCAACCAAAATATGCAACATGGGAACCACTCTTCCAGATTCAACTTCCCACATTTGAAGTTTTAAGGGTAAAGATTTTTTTAAGGGGGAGGGGATTTTAGGAACCCATGCCTTTCCCTTCTCTTTTTAGTATTAGTGTAATAATTTCTATAGATGCATATGCTTTGTAAGTCATCCCTTAGAGCATATTTGAATTATCCCACATACAAGGGAAGTAGTAGTTGTTAGAATAGAGTTAGTATATAAGTAAGTTTTGAGGCCTAATGAAGGCATCCATGAATGTATTATATTGATCCTTCTCAAAGGAGGTTGCCCCCTTGAAGTGGCCTATGATCAATATAAGATTTTTGTGTTTCTATTATTCGTAAGAGTTATTTTATTTTTGCATATTTTGATTAAATCTATTGTAGGAGGTAATTTGCTGCAAGAGGTTCTTCTCACATAGTCACCTATATTGATCTAGTTAAACTTGGTAAATCCATCTATAAAATATAGCATCTCATATCTAGTTGTGGAATCAATTATCATATCAATGTTCAGCAAAAGGAAATCATCTTTAAGACATTTTTTATTGAGGTCTCTAGAGTCAACATCATATTTGTCTATTAGGTTTTAAAATAAGAACTATATTGGAAATCCACTATGGATGTGTGATTGGTTAAATGAAAATGGCATCTAATAACCATTAGATTTCATCTTTAACAAGGAGAGCCACTTTAGGATGTATTTTATGAATCTTTTGTTTTACTAGTTTGGCATCTAGATACAAGGTAATTATGTGTATTGATATTGATGGATATATATAAGCATATCATAATATTCCCATGTAAATACTTTTGGAAAAATAGTTAAAATTTGATGAATATTTATGTCTTTTGATTTATTTAATGTGACAGCCAAGAGTATGATGCGAGGATTAATTTTAGTGCCAAAATTAAATTCAACTATTTATTCATTTAGCAATGTTGATTGATCTAAATTATATTGTGGTGTAGGGATTGTATTATTTATGTCAAGTAACATATGATCCAAATCATTTAAATGCTTATAAAGTACGATTGAGTATGTGTGGATGAGGAAACCTATGCTTATGATAGAAAGAAGGGATATCTTCATATGCACCTGGGAATTTTAAGATAGCTTTATCATTAGTGAACTCATCAAGAACTAATAGATCTAGTGAATTCGTATCATAAATGAGATCAAGGTATATGATTGAAAGTGTATAAACATTATTCACTATATCAACTATGCATGGGATAGGTGGACAAAATATTATGCATTGGGAGGCATCATGAGAGGATATGGCATTAGATATATCATTTATATAACCAAGTCCTTATTTGCCCTATTGATCATATGATTTAATGGATTTATAATTCATTGTTCATGTTTAATAAGGCCCTAACCTATGTAACCCATATTTTTAAAATATCATATTGTAAAAAGTGAATTAAACTTATTATCATGTGTACTAAATATAGTTGGTAGAGTTATATGTGTCTTTGTAATTATAGATTGGGGTGGTGTAGTAGTAAAATATATGTGTGGAATATAGTTATGTGAAGGATTTGTATGTTAAAAATACTTAAACAATTCTTTATCCATTGGGCATGTGTATATATGGCCTCTATAGCTAAATCTTAAACATGCATGTAATGTTGATGCATCTACATGTAGAGTGTGGATTGATGGTCTACCAAGTAAGATATTATAATTGAGATCATTTGGCATGACTTGGCATGTTTTAAGTAGTGTTCAAGGTTCTAGGTTGATTTTTAATTTGATTTGACCCAAAATGGTTTGTGGAATATTGTTAAACCCTTAGATGTTCATATCGAAAGGATCCAAATTAGTAGCATGGACATTAAGATGATATAAGAAAGAAATATTGTAGATGTTCAACCCTTATCCATTTCAACTAGAACTCATTTGACACCTACCTCATTAATTATTAAAGTGATATAGATAGGTAGGTGTATATCTATGATGTACTAAGGTGGAATGTCCTCTCTCTCAAAATAAATGTGATCTTTTATCCATTTCATAGTGTTGATAATAGAAGTCACATAGGTAGGCTTGGATGTTCATGGTACTTGAGTATCCTAAAGTGTCACATAAAAATATCATTTTATGTGTTAAAGTGTTGTAATATCTCTAAAATGGAAATTTTACTCAAAGAAGAATTGATTGGATCCATAAATCTATAATCATAGGTGTTGTAAACTTGTCAATTTTTAAGAACACATGAGGACATCATAACCTAGACCATAGGGTCTACCAAGAGCATAGATATAAAATTAAGGATGTGAGTTAGATGTTTTTGATGGAGGAGGGATAAATAATACCAATGATTCTTTTATATGTCTAAGAATGATGAGAAATGTAACAACCCTATTAGGTTCTAACTGTAAAATATGTGAAAGTTTTATTTACAAACTATAAATAGATTACACCATGATAATATAAGTAGATCATACAAATATAATCCAAGAGTGATAGATATAATTAATAATGTGACATCTAACAATCACTAATCACTATCAATAAAATAAAACACATCATAATACTATCATAAAAGTAAATACAAATATCCATCCACTACTGGTACAATACATAACCACTATTGTGAATCCATAGTAAATAGGCAATTATATTTCTACAAAAAATGTTTCTAAAAGTGAACACAATATAATAAACTGTATAAAAATAGGATACAAGGCTCCCTAGATCATGAGTTCCCTCAGCCTCTCTAGTATTTTTGATAACCTCAAGAGTCATCTCAAAAGTAGTACTAATGTGGGGAGGGAAAGCATCATCTAAATGCTTTTCCATACCAACCATAGACCAAAAATCCCCCACACTTATCCCATTAAGGAATGGCCCTCCCTTCACAGATGAGTAGATAGTGATGGTGTAGGAATCTATAGTAACAAGCAATTACCCATGTGTTGTATGATTTATAAAACTAAACATGCATTATATCATTAAAAACCCATTCTATTGTAAGATATCACACATACACGTAAATCATACTCATTAAATTATAATGTCTCACTAAACATATTTTTCATATAACTATACAATAAATGTTGATCTATAGATCTATTAAATTCATACACACCTCCTGATCAGGTTACCCTCATCTAGAATTGTGATGCTAGTAAACTAATGGAATCCATCTCAGTCCTTACTCAATATCAGTAAATCAAAATTGGTCAAATACCATTTAACCACAAGATTCATACAATCTACATCCTAATAGAAATAATATCACCACACATGTTAAACATAGGAGTAATCAAAGTATATATTTATTATGTCTAACATATGAATGAATCTTACATTATTATCTAACCCATACTAGAAATAATGACTATATTTTATACCACCTGAGTAAAATACATATAAAATTGATGATTCCAACTACCACAATAAGTTATAAACATATTACACCCCATGATAACCCATATTACCATAGTCTAGTATTCTAAGACATAACTCTTAGTTTTCTACAATCAATCATAAAAATTTGTCTCAAATACATGGAACCAAAATCTTTTATTAAAGTAACTAAATATAGAAAAACAAGTCATAGTTTCCATGAAACCCATTTTAGCATTTGTAATATTATCAGGATTTATATTCATGCATTCATAAAGTTCTACTAACTATCATAAATCATGTCATTCATAGTAATAACCAACATGCATATATTAAATCAATCAAATGAAGATGTGAGTCTTGACATATCGATTATAGTATGTACCATCTAGGTATAACATACATTTATACTATAATTCTCTATGACATCCCAGACTATCATAGTTTATATCTACATAATTACACATAGGTTATACCACCCATATAAACCCTAGGTTTATAATACATACTATTAATTGAAAGAAACATAATCTATATACACATAACATGATGCACTATATGTGTGTGTGTGTGTGTGTGTGTGTGTGTGTGTGTGTGTGTGTGTGTGTGTGTGTGTGTGTGTGTGTGTGTGTGTGTGTGTGTGTGTGTGTGTGAAAACACTAGTACATTTTAATCTACTCACATTAAGTATTGTTCACTAGTTTCCATTAATATAATCATATATATAACAACAATCTATCATGTTGTTTCCAAAGCAATATATATGTCAAAACACTAGTAAATTTAAATCTACTCACATTAAGTATTATTGACTAGTTTCCATTCACAACCAAGTTATTCCATAATATATTTATTTTAACTTAACCCCTTGTTTAAGTAATTATTTTCACATTGTTACAGTGTCAAAACCCATGGGTTCTGGTGATTTTTTTTTAATAGTCACTATTATTATAGTTATATGAACATGAGCCATTACCTAGTGTAGGTTATATATATGAATACTCATGTTCATAGATAGATACATTTCCTTTACATTAGTTATTCACATACTATGAATACAAGTAATCAACAATATAAAATTATAAATGTCAATAGTCATCGAATATTCTAATCAATAACTCATATTTTTTATTTGATAGGTTAAAAAATGAGTTGATAGGTCTCATACCCTTAAAAAGGAAGGCAAAAGATGATCATGAAAGTTCAGAAAAATATAGTGAAATAAAAATTAGAATCTAACCTAAAACACTAACTTTAGCCTTAAAAACACCAAAAACCAAAACCAAAAAACAACAAAAAACCTAGACCACTAACTAGCTAGTCTAACTCCTCAAACTCACAGTAGTAGACCAATTTCTTGGTCTCAGTGTTCTCCTCTTTATTGTCCTTTCCTCTAGTTTGATTCCCAATTCCCTACTCATTTTTCACATCTATCATCTTTCGCTTCATCCCAGCAAACTTGAAATCTTCCATCTCCCACATAGTTTCCTTCATGATTTCATCAACTCTACCACTTTGAGTGGTATTATTCCTATCGGGGTATATTCAATCATTTCATATACCTCTTTTTCATTACTTGGAATAAAGTTACCATAAACTAGGATACCTTTCAATGTCTCAAATTCATCAATTATCTCCATGCATAGAAGCTTTTGCATGGTCACTTTGGTATGAAATATTCCAAAGAATTTCTTGATATCCTCTTTCATCTTGGGGTTAAATAAGATCTAACCCTTGTTGGCAATTGGAGTTAAAATTTTGAGAGCCTTATTTCTGTGAATTTCAGCTTATATTTAGATAAAGGTAAAAAGAAAGAAACTAGATACGGGTATGGTTGAAAAACCTATTTGGTCATATACAAGTTGAATTAAATGATCATAGAAAGCTCCTCTTTGGCTTGGGAGGATGACCTATAAATAAGATATCATGGAAATATATTAGATGAGTGGTTGAGGTGGTTATCTTATTGATGGATTATAGCATGATTCTAGTACAGTAATGGTATTTGGTTGTTAGACAAAGGGTAGTGGCAAGTTTTCTCTTTAACATGATGGTTGGATCATTGGATTACTGGAAGAAGTAACTTGTAAAGAAACCCTAGATGCAAAATATCTTCAAGTCATGGATCCTTTTTCACCTCTTACTCTTCTCTTCTTATAGGAAATTAAAGAGAGGTGAAACAAGAAATTAACAAGGGGTCCAACTTGATTTATATTTTAACTTTGACATGCATGGGTTCACACTTGAATTAGACATTCTAATTATATAAAAGCAAGCTAGAGTGAATGTTTAGTTGAGCTAGTTTAGATAGTGGAACCTAACATTCAATGATTAGGGTGATCATTGATGGTTAAGGTGACTGTTAATGGTCAAAGGTCAAGTTCAAGTTGAGTTAAAAGGTTGGTTAAGTCATTAGGTCAAATTGACTAGTGTTAGGTAGGTTTAGGGTTAGAAGGGATAATGGGTGGGCCCAAGGAGGTCCTGAGGTCGTCCAAGTGTATTGTGACATTTAGAATCATCATTTTTGGATTTTTGGTGTCTATATTATACCCCTTTTTGTTTTGTAGCTTGTATCAATGAGATGTAAAACAAAAATTGATTATGGGTTGAAGGTTTGATTGCCTTAAGTATGGGAGGAGGTGTTCCCCCTCAAATCAAGAATTGATGAGGGAAAATAGAATTAGGTGTAGGTTTGATAAGTGATGAAGGTGAGGATAAAAATTATTTAATGGGTTGGGCACTGAAGCACAAACACATGCATAAAGTGTGACAAAAGTGCAATATCCAAGATTGCACATTGACTAAGTTACCATAGTTGGTAAAAATAAAGGTTGATGTTAGAAGGATAAGTGATAAGTAGATCATGTAACCGCATTTAGGTGTGGCAGTTTGGACACTCATAAACACAAGTCTCCTAACCAAGGTTAGTATTTTTATGGGTATCTAAGGTAGGAAGTGCTCTAGGGAAAAATAAAAATTGGTCAAGTGTAGTTACAAGTATCTAAGGTAGGAAGTACTCCAAAGAAGATATAAATTAGTTAAGTGTACACAAGGTAGCACAAGTTTAAAATTGGTCAACATGGTAATTATTGTCAATGTGGTCAAAAATACTAGGAAATATTATCACAAATTATACAAGAGTTTGGCCAACATAGCCAATGTTAAGGTGATGAAGTGGTAGGTCAAGGTGGGTGGAGAAGGTAGTCTCCATGGGTGGTTGCTAGGTATGGGTTTAAAAAAAAAATTGAAAATTTGGTTGTTGCTTGACCATCGATGATCAAGGTGCCTTGGGTCAACTATGAGTGGTCATCCTAATTGTCAATGATTAAGGGGAAACCCTAAAAATCATGGAGACAAAAGTGTCTATGCTTGTCATTTTTGTTCATTTGAATAATTTGACTTTTCAGCTCTAGATTTTTATCATTTTGGACATATTTGTTGATGAGGTTTGCTTAGTGGGTAAGGTTGATTACATATTGGGTTTATTGACGAAGTTAGAGATTGATCGAGTGGACCAAGAGGATGTAAGGTGGATGTGGATAAAGTTGGGCAATGGGTCCTAGGATTGGTCCTTGATAATGATCAAAGAATGATGTAGGGGTTGTATTAATTTGATAGATTAACCTTGATTTGGCATCATATTTGAGTTTGGTTATTTTTGTATTGTCTTATTGGGTGGGTTTTGGGTTTGACCTAGATATTAGGGTTTTTTCATTATGTTTGTTTAAATTTATGGGTGAAAATTGAATTTGAGAGGGTAAGTAGGTTGAGGGTAGGGTAGAGGAAAAACTTAAGGTAATTAGTTATAAAATTTGGGTTTTTAGGTAGGTTTTGGGTGGTAAGGTTTAGGATATTTCCATTAGTAGTCATAAATAGTGATCATCAATGATCACCTTGACTATTGGTAGTCATCCTGATCATTGATGGTCGATGATCATTGACAGAATGTCTACCTACCATCGATTGTGATATTGACCATCAATGGTTGACCAAGCGGTAGTGTGTTTTAATAAGAGGATAAAGTGAAGTTATAGTTTTGAATGTTATAAAGTTAGTTAAATGGGGTGTCAAAGGTAAAACCTTAGGTAGTAGCTTTAAGGTTTTAGCGATAGATGAGATAAAGGGGGTGGTTACAGTCAATAAATAAGGGGTAAGGGGAAAATAGTTGATGATGAGGGTTCAGGTTAATATGTCATGGTTTAAGTGTTAAAGGTAGATAAGATAGGTTTAAGAGGCTAATTTTATATAAAACATAGTAAAGGGGACTAAGTTATTTAATATCAAACATTTATATGCATGGGAGCAGATCCAGATGTAAGATCAAGTGCCTCAAATATTCATTGAGATTCAATAAGGGATGAATGCCAATGATTGGTCATATATGGAGGAGTTTAGTCTTGGAGTGATGCTACACTATCAGCATGTGTTACAGGATGAAGTGATGATCATGGCCCTCATTGAGAAATGTAATCTAGCCATGAGCATTCTCCTTCTACCCACTGGTGAGATGAAAATCCTATCAGAGGGTGTGTATAAGATTACAAGGTTACCTATTTAAGGGGAGCTGATTTATCACATCAAGTGAGGGGAGAGAGATGAACTCTTAGAGTTGTTATATAGAGATGACTAGGATATTTTTAGATGGCATGTTGGGGATTTAGTTAAACTCCACTCTATAAGAGGGTGAGGGGTGAGAGGAGATTATTGATAATCATCATCATCATCATCATCATAGTATCCTACTTTATTGTTATAGATTCAAGTAGTAAGAGGTTTCCTTATCTACTATTGGGGGTTATGTTTGAGATATTGTTAGGTCACATAGTATTCGATTAGGTTCCTATGTTGCTAGTCTAGATATATAAGGAGTCATGGGGTTTTAGAGATCACAAGAGATATGCCATCAGTGTCAAGTTTGTGCTACACTATTAGGCATATGAGAACATCTAGGTTTTGTGGTTGATTGGGTTATCATGAGAGGGTTATGCCCAAATGGACCCCATAGTTGGATTCATGAGGTGGAGAGGTGATTTTTCTCTATCAAGACTATGTATAGGGGTTCATGGCATTAATTGGTTTAGAGGTGCACTGGAGGTGTTGGTTATTGGTGATGTGATCTAGAGGACATACATTATGTTTTTAGAGTGGGATGGAAATAGGAGACACACATTATCCTTACAAAGTTATAGGTGGATCCTTGGTAGGTAGGATGGGGAGGTAGATCTCATCCCATTTGATAGTATGTAGAGATAGTTTGGCCTAGTTCAAGGGATTATAGGTCCATTTCCCAAATATAGGTGGGAGGATGTAGAGATCCTACTACCTGAGCCATAGCTAGTCTAGATTTTGATTGATCATGAGGAGTTGCTAGCTAGGGTCAATATCAATAATGTAAACTTTTTAGATGGTTACCCTATATGGTACTAGGCATTGTATGTAATGGTATATTTTAGTGGTGATGATTATGGAAATCAACCTATGGATGTTGACCCAACTAGTAGAGGTCAGCAAGTATAGGTGTAGGGGATTTCCCTAAGTGTATAGGTAGGAGTGGTATTATCCATAGCAAAAGATCATATAGTATATTTATAGGGTCAACTGGTACTATCACAGGGTCAATTGGTTGTAGTTACGAGTGAGAGGATCAGGATATAGATTTAATAGCCCTAGTTACCTAGAAGAGAGACTCCTTAAGATAGACTAAAGGAGGAGCCACAACACATACAAGACCACTGGGCATTATCCCCATGGATTGGTATCTAATATAGTTGAGTAGTTACACTTATATGAGGACATAATACTAATATGTTGTCTTGTTGAGCCCTAATGGGGTGAATACAGAGCTAGTTTGGTATGTGGTGCTAGCATGATGATACTAGGTTAGTGAGCTACTTCTATAGGTAGATATGTAGGGACCTCGAGAGGACAGGCATCAAGAGATAGTGGTGTCCCAAGAGATAGTGGTTCCCTAGGAGAATAGTCGTGATATAGGTTATGATATATTATATGTTATTATATATCATTTTGATATCAACCTATGAGCCGATACAGTGAGATGTACATTTTGAGAGAGAGACATCCTTATTGTTGAAGAAGTTATAATGTTATTGATGATAGACTAATGATTTATAGATATTATCCTCATTTATTTCTCATCATTCATGGTTTGTGATTTGATGCTTATGTTCATATTATTGATTATTGATGATGTTATATTGATTATGCTTATGTTATCGATATGGATACTGATGTAGACTCACCTAGTTAGGCATGCAATGGCTTTTTATTTATATTGATGATGATGCTTATGAAATTTATGGTTATGATGATGATGATGATGATGTTTATGCTAAAATTGAATGAGTATATGTTTCCTTATTTAGATTTAGACATGTTAAAAATGGTTTATTACCTTATTTGTTCATAGATTTTATGATTGTGATATGATGATGGATATGCTAAAGATGCATGATTTTGATTATGATACCTTTTGATATGATGTTATGATTATGGTTATCTCTCTTAAGGTAAAAACATATAAAGTAGGTTGAATACCAACACTAGATGTGAGAAAAATAATATAATCAAGAGATAAACATCTTAGAGAATATATCAACCAGTTACGATAGGATAGGAAGAGGTAATGATGCTTCTTATTTGGAAAGGACTAAAATAAGAGCAAAGTTAGTTTGGCTTAAGGAATATAAGCCCTTTGAATGCTTTACATTAGCATTCATTAGTTGGTTAAAAGGTGTTGTGATCACATTATGTCAAGTGAGCTCAATATCCCTTACTTTATAGTGTATAGAGGGAAGATGGATGAAAATGAAAGCTTCTTGTGAGATTAGCATTCCTCTTCTAGAGGTTACCAAAGATTCAATAAGTCTATGTCATATAAAGTGTATACTGATAAATGTAGGAAGTCTACTCATGATAGTCAAATATGACTTTCAAAACTACTACTTATGAGAGTCTACTATGGCTTTCAAAATTATTTTGGTTTTGCTTTTGCTTGATAATGGGTCTTTTGCTTATATTTATGTTACTTAGAGGGTTGAAGAATTTGATCGATATGGGAAGCTTCCAATAAATTGCTTACTTTGACAAATGCTTAACTTAGTCATCCTTCAAGGGAGTGGTCTAAGTTTGTGTGCTTTTCTTAATGCCTTTTAAAGATGTCCTTCAAGGGAGCATTCTACCTTATTTTGAGAAATTTTGATGTTTTTTTGGTATGTTTCCTTCAAGGGAGCAGTCTGTGAATGCTAGGGATGACATATGATTATTATTGGTTTTGATTTTACTTTTTTACTTAGTATGGTTCTTGCTTAACATATACTTGCTTATATAGGATTAAAGGCTCACCTTTATGAAGTCAAAACTAAAAGCACAAGAAGGTTGATTAGGTGTAAAGATTTTTAGGTGAAAACTACCATGGGAATTCATCTTGTGAAAAGGGGCATAAAATACCATGAGAATCATGGCATGGGTAGAGCCATGGTACCCATTGTTCAAGATTAGTTCATGATTGTGATGGATAATCACATGATTAGATTTTAATTAGTTGACCCTAAAATAGCAAGATGAATATGGTTTAAAATTAAGGTATGAGCTTAAGTTAGACAAAAGGTGAGTTTAATCCTCATTAACAAAAGAAAGGATGCATGTATGAAGCATTTAGGGGCTCAGGTTCTAGGTTACCTTCAAGAGGGGACAACTATAGATCTCTTGATCCATATTTGTGGGTTATGATATAAGGTCTAAGCTAATTGAAATAAAACTTACCATGCTTGATGTTCTCCATTTTGGTGACATGTTGATTTTCCTTTAGGATGAGTTTTCCTATGTTGAATTCTTACACTTTAAGGTGTTTTTTATAGGCACATTTGATGTGGTCTTGATATACATGAAGAAAGGTGAGGGTGGATAGATGATTCTCATCAAGATTTCAAGTTGGGATAAATGGTGTTGGTGATAATCATCTTTATAAATGATATTTTGTAAATATATGTGAAGAGAAGGAATTTAGTTCTCGAGAGGTAAGATAGCCTCCACTCCAAAAATAAAAGAGAATAGGGAAACACTTGTAGGGGTTCAAATGCTAATTTTATATGCCCATAATGTTAATGGGATGTATAAATGCCAATCCTGACCAGACACATTAACCATTTTAGTGAGCATGTTGTTAAGAGTTTTTAGAGGCTTCTACCTATCTATTTTCTTGAGGATGATAGGGAGATGAGAAAATTAATACCAAATGCATCACAAAGACCTTGTACATGTTTGTTTTTAAAATATTTACCATTGTCAGTGATAATTTTGTGAGGAACACTAAAGTGATAAATGATGTGATGGTTGATAAATTCAACAATCTTTTCTGCTTTAGTTGAGTCTAGAGGAATAGCCTCTACCCATTTGGTAAAATATTTGATCATAGTGATGATAGATTAGTGTTGCTATGAATAATGGGGGTTAATTTCACTAATAAGGTCCAAACCCTATTATGATAAGGGTTATAAATTGGTGGATATATGAAGACTATGGCTAGGTGCATGATGGAAATTAGCTTGTTATTGACACTTAACACACTTTTTCACATAATCACAATAGTATTGGTTAAGGTTAGGCTAGTAATAGCTAAGGCAAAGGATACATTTAGCTATGGTGAGGCCACTAAAGTATCTCCCACAAATCCCATCATGTGTTTCCCTAATAGCGTGAGAGGCTTCATGACTAAGTAGGCAATGGAAGAGGAGACCTTAAAGGCCACATTTATAAAGAATTCCCCCCATAATGGTATAATGTTAGGTACTTTTTTTAAACATTCTTGGAAAGACCAGAAAGAATGATGATAAGGTTTAAATAGTTGAAGGTCTATTGATGCCAAAAGTCATGTTAGGTTTCCCCTATATTAAAGATGATGGGAGAGTTTGGTTTGACATAGGAAGGTTGGGTAAGTCTATGGATAATGATAGATAACCTATAGTTAGAGGGTGTAGATGGGATATGAGAGGTAAGGGAAGCCTTGGTGTTGGAAAAATTATTGGTAGACCATGGGGTTAATTGGATATGGTAGTGTTCAAATGATGTTAAGAGTTTGGCAACTAGCTATTTTTACTATTTCAAAACATCATTATTACACTAGTAAGTGCCATTTATTTGATTGACCATAAGTTGGGAGTTACCAAATATATTGATTATTTTGACTCCCAAGGTTAAGATAGTTTGGAGACCTATTACTAGGGCTTCATACTTAGCCATATTATCGGTATATTCAAAATCAAGCTTAAAATATAAAGGAAGAGGTTCACCATCAAGAGGAATAAGGATGATGCCAACTTTCCCACTATGTTCACACTTTGATCCATCAAATAACATGGTCACTTGATAGGTGAAGTCTCCTGAGAGAGGGTCATGATGAACTCATCAGGAAACTCAAGAGGAGGTTGATTGTCTACTAATGGTGCTTCAGCTAATTGGTTGGAAATTACTTTCCCTTTAATTAACTTGTACTGAAGAAACTCAAGGTTAAAATTTGCTAAAAATGTGAGCCATTTGACCATATGTTAGTTTTGGTATGGCTTGGAGTGAATATACTTGAGTGGGTCAATATTGGTTATGACATAGGTTTTGTGGTTAAGAAGGTAGTGGAAAAGTTTGGTGGCCATGAATACAAAATCTAAGCAAATTTTCTCAGTATATGTTTAACAAGTCTCATACTCTACAAGTGTGCAGCCAATGTAGTAGACTATTTTTTCCTTGTGTTGTTCATCCTAATGAGAAAATATTACCCCTAGGGAATGGTCAATAGCAGAGATATAAAGGTAGAAATGTTGGTCATCTTTGGGAGGGTGAGGATAGGTAGAGACAAAAGGTACTATTTAAGTTAATCAAAGGCCTTTTGATAGTCACTATTCCACTTAAAAGATACATCCTTATTTAAAAGGTGATGAAAAGCTAGCATCAGTCTGAGAGCTAGGAGATAAAGTGATGAATGGATTAGAGCTTTCCCTATAAACTATGGATTTTCTTGAGGTTGATTATAGGAAGCATGTCAAGGATTTATTTGATTTTGGTAGGATCAACTTCAATTCCCTGAAGGGAAATGAGAAAGCCAGGAGCTTTCCAAACAAGACCCCAAAAATGCACTTCTTGGGGTTAAGGTGGACATGGTAATGGATGAGGCACTCAAAGATAATTTTGAGAACATCAAAATTATCCTTAAAATATTTTGATTTCTCAAGAAGATCATCTACATAGTCCTCAATAATTTTGTGGATAAGGCCATGGAAGAAGTAGGTCATAACATGTTGGTAGGTTGCATCAATGTTGTTTATTTTGAAAGGCATGATACTATAGTAGAATTTCCCCCAGGGGGTGATAAAGGTGGTTTTATGCTGATATTTATGGGTAACTAAGATTTGATTGTAACCTAAAAATCCATCCATGAGGAATAACATCTCATGGCTGGTTGTAAGATCAACTAATTGGTTAATGCTTGGTAGATGGAAGTCATCTTTGGGGCAAGCAAGGTTGAGGTCATGAAATACCACATAGATTTTTAGTCCCCCTATGGCTTTGGTTATAGGTATGACATTTAGTACCCATTAGGTATAGTCAATGTTCTGAATGAAATTGATAGATAGGAGATGTTGAATCTCTTCTTTCATGAACAGGGCTATGTGAGGGTGCATTCATTAAAATTTTAGATTAACAAGCCTAGCACCATAGTTGGTGACCATGTTATGGGTGGAAATGGTGGGGTTAATTCCTAGCATGTCACTATAAGACCAAGAAAATTTTATGTTGTGGTCTTGGAGGAAAGAGGGGAAGTCTCAAATTTCCTCAAAATTTAGCAATTAGCCAATTTTGATAATACAGGGTTTGTCTAGAGTGCCCAAGTTGATATCCATGGTGGATTCATTCAACATGGTTAAAGTCTAAGGAGGAATATATTTATGGATGGAAGAATCTATGGTACCAATATAGGTGACAATGAAATCGTCATCTTAGCTCTAAATGGTGTTAATGGTAAGAGAGTCATCTCTTATCATCTTAGGACGGGTCATAGGGATGGTTATGTTTTCCCCTTCCTTTTGATAATCTAGGGGTTTGAGGCTGATCATGTTGATGAAAAAAAAAAATAGGTGGGATAATGTCATCCTCCTCATACTTAGGTGGAGAAAGGGTTGGTGAAGAAGAGATGTCTTCCTCAATAGTGGTGACGATAGGTAGTTTGGTTTTCTTCTTATTGGGAAGAATGAAATCAAGCTCATGTTTCTCATGATTTTTTCTAGTCTCAATTGAAATTAATTCATGTGGACCATTTTCATATCATCCAAGACCAAATCCTTTCCAATCACACATATGGATGTATGTATTGGTAAAGTTTGGGTTGTCCAAATAGGAGAATTTAGAGGTGAATGGTCGAGGTGAAAAAGAGGTGATAGAAGCAACAAGTGGTTTGTTAAGTCCCCCATAGATGAAATAGGTTTGATAGTTTTAAGGTTCAAGGTAAATAATGGCTTTGATATTGGTTTCATAATTGTGTTGGTGGTAAGGTTTCACATACTATTGGGGAGTAGGGAAAGTGTCAAAGGTGAGGAAGTGATATTCCCCAAGTGAAATACATTGGAATGTCAATTATAAGTGGCTTATGGTGGGGATTTGGTCTGAGGGGATCAATGAGCTAGTAGATTCCTCATTATTTGAAGGAGATATGGCTTCATCCTTCATGGTTGAGGGTTTATCTTTGGTTTATGAGGGTGTGCTAGATGGAGGTAAGAGAACATCATCGGGTTGATAAGTCATGTTGCATAATGAAAAGGGACCTGGGTAAGTTTTTATAGTGGTAACATGACCTTCATGTTCAAATTTAATACAACAATGAAAGGTAGAGGTATACAACCCATAGAGTGGATCCAAGGTCATCCCAGAAAAACATTGCACTATAATTCACCTTCTACTACATAGAAGATTTCAAGGAGTGTGTAAGGTGCTAAATGGATATGAAGGATAATAGTTCCCAAAGTAGTGGCTATGGTGTTATTGAAAGATTAGAGTATGGTTGAGGCTTAGGACATGAAATTTTTTGGTATATTGAGTCAATCATAGGCATGGGAAGAGAAGATATTTTTTATCTCCCTCATCAATCATGACCTATTTGATGCAGGTTGGGTTGATATAGGCAATAATGAAAAGAGGGCAATCTAGGTCATCTAGATGAATATAAGGTATTTCCAAATCCTTGAAGGTGACAAGGTTAGAAATTTGGAGAACACCAATAAAGGCTCCCAGAGGTTGAGGGTATTTAGGTTGGACCTCTATTGATTGAAACACTACTATCATTTTTTGGTGATGATGAGGCAAGGTAGAAATCAATTTGTATAGGATCATCTTTGCTAGGGTTTGGTGAAGTTGTTTGAGCACCACTCTCCTAATTGATTCAAAGGGATTGGATTGAAAGGTACCTAAGATAAATACCTTGGGTTTGGCCAAAGGTGGAGGTGCTTGAAATTGACTTAGTTGGGAGGTGGTAAATAGGTATGTCTATAGGATAGATACTTTAGCTTTCCCATTATCCTTTTGTTGAGCATGTTATCAGGTCACCACATGGATAGTATGAATGGAGGGAAGAATTAGGGTAAGATATTTGTTTGGTTCCTTATTAGTCTAAGGTGAGAGTGGGGGGTTAGGTAGGTGTTGGGTAGTGACTGGTGTTTGTTGGATTGGTAGAAATCTCATGAGAGGTTCATCTATTAATAGATTATCCTCATTAAAAAGTTGATGGATTATGTTTTGGAGAGCTTTGTAGTTCTTTATGTCATGCCATAGTGTCTTATGATAGGAGCATACTTGGTTTCATTAGAATAGACAAGTTTTGGACTAAGAGGGTTAAAAGGTCTGATAGGAGGTAGGGTCAAGCAAGAGGCTTATAGTAACCTTTAGAAAATAGTCAAGTAAGATTTTGATAAAGGTGGATAGGGTTTAGAGGTTTTGGCCTTGGTTGGTGAGATGTAAGTCCTTTTTGAAATGGGTTTGGTAATACAAGGTTTTGGTAAGGTATTTTTCTCAGTTGATGGTTTTGGTTTTGGTAAGGTGGAAGTTGATAAGTTAGAGGTAGGATGTTTTAGGAGAGGTAGTTTGGTTATAGATGGCTCGATAAAGATGGGTGTGTTAAAAATTAAGTGTGCTAGTGTAACTAATAGCAATGGTTGGGTTTTATTTGAGATAATCAGCTTCATAATAAAACTGGAAGGATGAGGCCCCAAAATAGAGGATAAGGTTGAGGGAGGTAGAAGTTTGGCCCTTTGGCCTTTTGTTGGCTATACATCCTTGGTTGATTTAGTTTGGTACTTAGTTGGTGGGTTTGGTGAGGTTAGATCCAGTTTCAAGGATGGGTGATTAAGGCTTGGGGTAGGGAAGATGCCAAGGGTTTTGGTTGGTTTAGTTGGTCTGGTTGGAGAGAATGATTTGGTTGTTTAGGAACTAGTTACATTAGATGATAGATAAATGGTTGGGTTGGCAGAGGTTTTTATTGGATTAGTTAATATGATAGGGGATTAGATAATAGAAGTAGTGGGATAGTCTATTAGAGAGCTGGTTTGAGGTTCCTATTTGGTGATATAATGGATCCCTGATTGCTTCTAAAAAGTGGTTTTATCCATGTCTGGTTTGGACATAAATTTTAATCTTTGAACCAGTCTAGAGAATGGTTTATAGATCAGTCTTATTCCCTAGATAGTGGGTTCAAAAGATAAACCTTTTGGTTAAGAATGGGGATTTATGACCTCATCCTTTTCCTTGATTAAAGGATGCAAGGTTTGGATGGGTGGTTCCTTTATGGGAGGTTCAGATGTGATGGTTTATTCCTTGGGAATGATCTCTAGAGGAAAAGTGAATTGTTTAGTATTTGAGGGAGAAGGTAAAATGGTGATGGTTGCTTGCTTGAGTATGTCAGTTAAAGTAGGAGTTGATGACTCCACTACCTCAATAAGTGGAGGAGAGGAAAAGGTTACTTCCTTGGTTTGGTTCTCTAAAGGAAGAGAAGGTAACTCTACTACCTCAATAAGTGGAGAGAGTGAAGAATAGGTAAATTAGGTGGTAGGTTCTTTAGCAATGAGCATGTCAAGAACCATATTGATGGTATGGACATCATGAGAATACTTGACTTTTTTTCTATCATTTTTGGTGGGTGCATGATTGGGAAAAGGTTATTTGAAAATGTTAAGGGCTTGGTTTGAAGGTGTATTGGGGTTGTCCAACACAAGATCCCCCTTGTCAATGAGGGTTTGGACAACTTTTTTGAATGTATTACACCTACTAACATCATGCCCCCATACTTGATGTAAATTACATAGGTCATTGTCATTATACTAGTTGAGTGCAAGATGAGAAGAATCAAATTATAGAGAGGTTTTGATAGGAGGAAGTTGTATGATATTGGATTTTAGTAACTTCTCTAAGATAGAAGCATAATATTCCCCAATTGGATTAAATTGCTTCTAATTATTTTATTTTTGGTTTCTCATGTTTATTTTGAGTTAAAAGAGTTTGGTTGATTGATCGATGGTGGAGGAGTGGTCTTAACGACAACTGCATTCATAGTTCCCTTTCTTTTGGCATTAGTATTGGTTTGGTTGCTTGGTTTAGAAGAAGAGGCCTTATTGGTTTTATAGGTAGAGTTTTTGTTTTTAAACTTTAACTTTCCTTTATTGATGGCTCTATTTTTTAGCTTATGTACCATGGTAAAATATTCATCAAAGGTTATAAATCTATGAACATGTAATGTAGAAGAGATGTGCTTGGTACATGCCTGAGCAAAAGAAAAATAGTTTAGGTTAGGGTAAAGAGAAGGAAAGTTGATTGATTAGGTTCATCTAATGGGCTACAAAATTAGAAATTGATTCATCAACAAATTACTAGATATAGTAAATGTCTGTGATAGAAACTTTCTTGGAGATGTTTATTGAAAAGTGATTTAAGAAGGTTTGGTCCATCTGGGTGAAGGAGAAGAGAGAGTGTTTGGTTATGGCACTATACCAATCTAATGTTGGACTAGATAAGGACATGGGGAAGGTATAAATAAGGAGGCCATCATCCTAAGAAATTAAATAACATTCATGCCTAAATTCTCTAATGTGTTGTTGGGGATCCTCCTTACTTTGAAATTTAGAAAACTTTTGAAGTTCCCACTAAGGATGATATGGTTTGATAGGGATAGATGGGTGAATGTGTTCATTATAGATCTAGTCATATGATAAAATGTTGTGAGCACTAGGGAGGGATGAATCTAAGGTAGTCATTTTATCCATGAGCATTTTCATTAAATCTATTTGGGGTTGTACACTTGAAAGATTTTAAGGTGCATACTACTATGGTGGTTGGGTGACATATTGAAAACTAGTAGGAGGTTAAAGAGCTATCACATATTGATATGTGGACACAAGTGGTTGGGTAGATACTAGGTAGGGGTAGGTGGATTTAGGTGTTAGGTAGTGGGTAGAGGTACATGCCCTTGTGGTTTAGGGATGTAACCTAGGTTGGGTATGATGGGCACCTATTGAGAGGTTAAAGTGGGCTGGGTAGGATCTATGTTTGGGTTTGCAACTAAAATAAAGGTGGTGACTTTTGTACTAATTGGTGTAAAGGTAGAAGGTATAGACACTACAAGATTCTAAAGTGGTTTAGTGACTAATGGATTGGGGATAGCTGAATGAAGGTTAGAAATGCTATTAGTAGGTGTTCCCATGATGAGGGGAGTATAGGTGGTTAATGATTTGGTTGCTTTTAAGGTAGAGGAGTTGTTGGTAGGGGTAGAAAGTGTAAGGGTGTTGGTTGATTGGGTAGGTTAATTTTCCATAGTAGTATCAAAGGGATTATTGGTGGATGAGGATGTTTAGGTGGTCAATGGCAAATGCATCATGTCCATAAATTAATCCTAGATTAGATGGGATAAAACACACCTACACTTTTGATTGGGGGCATATAATTATTAAGTGGGAGCATGACTAATGTGAGGATCTACTAGACCTAATTAAGGGATCACTTGTCACAACACACTATGTGAGATAGGGTTCCAAAACCTATAGTTTAATAGAATCACATAACAACCCTAAAATAGTCCTATGATTTAGTATTTTACTAATCTAATAACAAGAAGAGTAGTTCTAATCTAGTTCACACCAAAGCTTGTGGCACAAAGTGGGGGTTAGAAACAAAATATAAAAAAACTAAACTAAACATGTATAGAAGACATATACTCACGTCAATGTATACATAACCCTAATACATGGAAGATAAGAATACAAATGCATTATCTATCTACTCTTAAAAAGGAGTAATAAAGTTAGGAATACTTACCTTTGAAGATAAACCTATTAAGCCTTAATCTCCCCCTTGGCCAAGGTGCTTCACAAGAGATTATCGTGGTATATAACGACAACTAAGATAAATTAGCTTTAGAATACATAACCTATCCAAGAATCTAAAAGATTAGATCAGAGCTCCAAAGAAAGTATTCAACCCTAAAGCTTTATTCCCCAAGTAAAATGGCTATTATGTAGATGTTCATTCATACTTCTTTGTTTAATTCTTTGCTCTTATTGAAATGGAGGTAAATGAACTTGTATATATAGTAGTATCTTACACTAAATTTTTTTGAGAATGTTGGCTATGCAAGGTCAACCTAGTTGACCTAGCATGTTTTTAGGGATAACTCTCTAGGTCTATGCCAGGTCAGCCAAGAGGCCAACAAAATAAAAGAGAGAAAAAGTCCTTAAGCTGTAGTTGGTCGACTTGGTCGACCTAGCACAATTGAAAGGTTAAAAGAGTACTAAGGTAAAAAATGAAGTATAAAACATAGAAAATTATGGGAATAGATAGAACTAAGAATAATAATCTTAGGTTCAATGGTTTCATGAAGCTAGAGTGTGGATGGCAATTGGTAAAAGGTATGACAATCTTACAAAGCACTGATGGTCTGCCCACCCATTTCTTGGTGCACCCCTTAAGGCATGAACTCAGAGACATTGAGACTCAATATGTTATTATAAGATATAAAGTGTCGATAATCAATAAAAATTTTAAAATATTATGTGTATATATGTTCCCTAGTTGAAGCTCATCATGTGTCATGCAAGTGCAACATGAGATGGTGCTTTTGAAGAACACATGATAACACATAATGTTGATGCTAAGTATGGTACATTAAGTATAAAATAAGATAAATGAAAGAACTGCATTGAGAAACACATACCTTTAACTTACATTAGTTTCATAGATAAATAAATAGGATGTAAGAAATGAGGGTGTGGAATGTAGAGTGCACTAGGTGAACTTGTAGAACTTAGTGCAAAAAATAGCCAAAAATAGATATTTTTGGAAGATAGGCATATGATTATGAAAAATAATCTCTACATCATCATGATTTTAATGCATTTTATGGTTTTCAAAATGGATGATCAGAAACAAAGATAGAGGCAAAATAAGGAATTTGCATAAAAAATAAATGAAAGAATTGAGTTGCTAAAAAGTGCTTTTAAATAGGGAAAAAGAAAACTCATTTGGCATTTTGAATTGTGAAAGAGAGAAAATATATATCTAAGACCAAACAAGTCTAGGATGGTGAGGGAATGATAGGCTAGATGAGGACACCTAGAGGTGGTAGCAGGTGCACTCTAGGTATGCAACTATGGATCTCAAACCAGTTTTTGAAATTTGTATTGATTCAAGTGAATTTTTAATAAAATTTGTTTTTAAGCATTTATAAATGTCAAAATTGAACAAACTTATATTCTAAGGGTATAAAATAGGAAGATGGGAAATGTGTTTGAAGGGTTTAGGAGAAAAATGAGTAAAATGCACATTTTGGGTATAATATATTGGGTCAGTACATAGAACATACTAGGTCGACTAGGTCGACCTAGTAGGTTGAAATAAGGAAAAATATATATGGCTGGCCCAGTAGGTATGGATCAACCTAGTGTAATCTATAGGCAAAAAAGCTAAAACAGGGTGAGAAACTAGTCTGTAAGGGTCAAAATGAAAACTCAGAACTAGGGAAGGGAAAATAATATGGTTGACTTGGAATTTGAAGTCAACTATGAAAAATAGAGAAATTTTGGTCAAGCTAGTTTGACTAAGGAACCAGAGTAAGCATGGAAAATCTTGTAGAAAGCCAAAAGAGGGATAGAATGGCCTAAAATGACCAAAATAGGGAAAGAAGGGCCAAGTAAGTTAGAAATAATATTAAAAAAATGAATAATGTAAAAGTACTTAGGCTTATTTTTAATTAAAATTGTAAAAATAATGTGTAAAGAATGTATTATGATTGTGTATGACATGGAGGAACTAATACATCCTTTATTATTTCTTAGTTATAGAGATGGCCAAAATTTTGGAGGTTGGTGGACATGTCTTGGTTATTAGATTTTTTAGAGAGATTGATAGATGGATATTGAGCTACATTGGTAGTCATATGTCTAAGAAGTATGTCTGAGATGTGCAGGATCCCTCTCAGCATTGACCTACTAGTCATGTTCCTAGGATGGTGGGAATGATTAACTAACACCTTTATATGGGAGGTGGATGGGGATGTGATAGAGGTGGTTATCACATTATATTATGTCTATGCCATATTTAGGCTACCCATAGTAAGAGCATTGATAACCATAAGGATACCAGATAGCTTAGAGGAGAGGAGAGCCTTAGCCATGTGGGATATAGGCTCAGAGATGATATTGAGAGGATGGAGAGTTAGTATGGATTATGTGTATGTATCATAGATTCTATATCTCTAGAAGGTGGAGATAGGCCTTGTGACACAGTAGGTGCTCTATCACAAGTCGCATGGTAAGGTACCACTATATGTGGTTTCCTTGAGTAGAATGATGCTAGAGGAGGGAGTATTATATTATCTAGGTTTTATCATCTAGGTCTAACTCATTTATGATCTATTTAAGATGTTGGTTAGAGGGTAGAAGACTATAGGATTGATCATACTACTAATAGCATTATATTTATGAGAGATTCCCCATGTATCAACTCACTAGGTTTCCCCATGTAGTTGATGATGGGTTACCTTGAGTGTAGAGATAAAGGGAAGACCATGTAGTGTAATACATGCCCCACATGTTATAACTACAATCGGTAAGACATGTAGACATTGTGTGGTATTCGTATGGTCACATAACATCTACATGGGTGAGCTAGCACATAGTCACACTAGCATTAGAGAGTAAAGAGGTGATTAAACACTATATATGGTGGAGAGAGCCATATCTGATGGCACAAGTGCTAGGGAAAATGAGCCTACCTCATTTGGAAACATTGATATTGATATCTGACTATTGGGATCAACATGTGAGGGATCCATTAGGGAAGAGGGGACTCAGACCATTAATAGTGAGGCTGATATTAAGGCTATGTTAGGACAAACCATGGACTAGTCAGGCATAATGAGTGGTAGAGGAGGAGGTGGAAGAAAATATACTAGATGTACCACTACCAATTGTGCATCAAGATGAACCGTGGCCATCAATGATATGTTAGTGATGGAAATGAGAGAGAGTGGAGACTATAGACATCCTAGATGGTCCCATAGATGTACCAAAGGATATGTTAGAGAGACCACTTAGATGGAGGTTGAGATAGACATAAGACATAATAGCTAGGTCTGAGATGAGGAGGCAACCAACCAAGGAGGTACTAAGAGGATATATAGGTGCGAGACTATGTTAGGTGATCATGCAAAGGATGATATCATAGGATCCAAGACACAGATAGGTATGAAGATGGCTAAATTATTTCTTAATTATTTATTTGGTAGTAGAGAGATATAAATAGATATAATGAGATATAATAGTGATCTAATATCCGTCTAGAGTGATCTTGTAGGTGGAACTGAGGATGAAAAAGAGATATGGGGGTCCCTAGTGAGGGGATCACTCCATGACATCCTATATGAGACTCTATAGCCATACAACCTCATAATACTAGAGGATCTAAGTGTACCATCTACCTCAACTTAGGTGAGCTAGTTTAGATTAGTTGGTGAGGTAATGAGGTAGATATAGGTGCAGAGAGAGAGGGTGTAGCCACTAGTAGAGATGGGTGTAGGTGAGAGATATGCCTAAAAAGCCTTGGAAAATTAGAGAACTGTGTATTTGGAAATAGTGACACAGATGATGTAAGCATATACAACAATGCAAACTTAGTTGACATAGGCACATATAATGGCCTAAGCTAAGATGGTGTAGGCATAGGTGAAAATAGCACACCTATAGGGATAGGTAGAGGGATTGAGATCATAGACTATCTTATTATAGTGTACCATTCAAAATATTTAGATCAAGGCCTCAACAGGCAGTATGGCTAGGCCATGAGATATATAGGGTGGAGCTCAACCCTAGTGCTGAGGATTTGTATATGGTTGTATTGTATCAAACTCATGGTGTGTGTGTGTGTATATATATATATATATATATATCATTTATTTGGCTTATTTGTGTTGGTTTTGTATATTTTCTTTGTGGTTGTTATGTTTGTTCATGATGGTTGAGGTTGTGGATGCTTTTGATATATTTATTTCTAGCACATGTATTTAGCTTTGTTGTATATGGTATAAGAAATATATGTGGTGTGGTTTATTTTCTAGCATTAGAGAGTACACATGCATGGTTAAAAAGAAATAGGCAAAATAGGACTTGAAAAAATATAATCAATTAAATAAATGTACTACACACTAGCTCAAGTTGGGAAATGTGTAATAACATAAAATGACTAAGTATAAAAATCCAAGAAAAAAATGAAAAACAAGATGGTAAAATGGGATTTTTTTTTAAACCAATGTAAAATATTTTTTCACCAAATTAAAATAAGTAAAATCATACTAAATATCATGTTGGGAAGTATGACAAACAATATAATAAAATGGAAGGTATGTAAAAGGGCACGAATGGTAATAAAAATTAAGTCAATCAATCATACTATTTCATGATGGGAAGTACAAAAGAAAAACAAAATTTGCAAAATTTTGGTCTTAAATTTATCATACTAATTCAAGCTGGGAAGTATGAGAAATTCAAGAAATGGTTGTAATCTTATATGCACTCAGAAAATAAGAAAATAAAAGGCAAAAATAAAAATGATGTAAGCATAAAACATAATAAATATCAAGATGAGAAGTATGTAAATGACATGTAACTTCATAATCAATCAAACCTTATCTATTATTTGACACATGTAATTTGGAATGGTGACTTATTTATTGGAAAATTTTGTGAGGAGGGTCAGGTCCTATCCACAGTCTTACACTACAACTCATAAAAGAAAAACCCAAGGGGTACCAAATAAATATTGGTAAGTATAAGGATAAGTAATGGTAAATCAAGGATGCAGGTAATAAGATGGAAAAGATTGTAATTTCTGAGGGATGTTAGGTCCTATTCGTAGTCTTACAAATCAAATCACGAATTAAATCCCATGGAGAGTGATCAATAATCAAAATAATATTTCCTAAGATCAAATATGAAGGAAATGGAATAAAAAAAGAGTGTAAGAATCATAACTAAGGTGTCTTATGAGAATACCTTAGGAGGCAAGAGACATAATAAGGACATGATAAGAGACTAAGGGACTAGTGGTTGTCTATGTACAAAGGAAACCCACTTGTTATAAACACAAATATTTGTAGGTAAATAGGTGTGTTTTTAATATCAACTCATGATGGTAGATTGGTATAAGGAGTAGTAAAATGGACCTACCTTCCCACGACATGTTCCCCACTCCTCAAGACCCCTTACAAAGCCATCGGTCTACTATAAAGATTAGGTACTTAAGTGAGAAATTGGTAGCACTAAAAGATATTTTTTATTCTCCTATTCTAATCTAATGGCCTACCTTACTCTAAAGGACCTTAGCTCACCGTGAGGCCAATTGTGGATTTTGAACTTCAACTAAAAGAAAGAGCTATGCTTTGAATCATGCCTTGTAGTGTGATTTGACTTTTAAGAATATTCAATATTTTTGTCTTTTGATATCATTACCTTTTCTTTAAATGATTCAAATTTTAACCTTATTTTGAAGGTTTTTTGAAGATTCCTCCATATGGATTTATAATGACCAATCATGAGAGAGATAGTGATACACATGAATGAGTTTTAGGCTAAGGCTAAAGGAAGCTAAGTGACCCAAGATAAAAAATTGACTAGAACACTTAGGCTTGACAATGAATTTAACATGTGATCTCAAATCTCAATCATTTATATGATTAGTTTGTGGAAAAATTAAGAAGGGAAATAAGAGATCCAAAGGAGGATCGGTGAAAGGAAATAATAATGAGAAAGATTGGTTGTGAACTGATCACATGGTAATACGAGATAGTAATCAAAGGGGAGAGGGTATATATAACCAAGTCACCATGATAACTATCTATGAAAAATAAATATAAGAAATCAAACAATCATGATGATACAAGGGAAGATTTTTGATAAAAACTCTAAAGAGAAAGAAAGCAATGATAAGGAAAAGACAAGTATATGCAAAATGTAAAATGATAACATAAGCTAACTATAGTACAACAAGAAGGAAAGACATGATATAGGATAAGAAACAATTTGATACAATGTCAAATGATAAAATCAAGATAGAAATAAAATTTTATCACACGTCCAATCCAAATATAAATGAGGAAGCACCATGCATGTGCTTATAAATACTAGTAAATCTATCCACACATTATTTAGTACATCAGATAAATCTATATGAAGTTAAATGCATACTACAAATAATGTCTTATCAATCTTTAGTGAATACTAGGCAAATACTTCTCTTATGATCTCCTCAACTAAAAAAGTAGGAATGCTTGAAGGATCATGTTGAGGAGGAAAGTTAGGAAAATTTTGGTTAGGAGAATGCATAGAAACAAGATCTATGGGAGAATAAGGAATCATAGGTGGAGAAGGATTCATAGGTCAGGGAAGGTCCAAAAATGAAGGAATCATAGGTAGAGGCATATATGGTGGTGAAGGGACCATAGGAGGTGATATAACCATTAGAGGTGGAGTCATGGGAGAAAAAGGAGGAGCCTTCTTATAGGAATAGCCCATGGGAACAATGGTAGAAGGTTTGGGCATAGCTATAAGGTGATCCTTGAGATGTTGAAGAAAGAGGCAATGATCAATTTGATGTGTGCCATATAGGTGTCATAAAATATACCTCACCATACTTGGGTAAATATTCAAGAAGTAGGATTGGGAGAAGTATGGCTTTGTCTGATCATGGGGAAGAAGGATGCAAGGTATCAAGGTATTGTCACAACTTATGACAATGGGTGAAAGAGTGATTATCTATTCCATGAAATTAATAGATACACTTGTGAGTGGTTTTGGGAACACTCATAGAAGGAGGTGAAATAAGAGGGGAAGCAACTGAAGAGGACTCATTAGCCCATTTGGTGGGGAAAATATCCATCTTAGGTAGCAAAATCAAACCATAATCAAGGGAGGGTGATGATGGGGAAGGAGTGGAACTAGGCTCAATAGGAGGATCACTAAGAGAAGTAAAAAGAGGCTCAATAATAGTAGGAGAGAAAATAGCATCAACTATTGTGGAAAAAGGAATAGGTTTAACTATAGATGGCCCTACTAAAGGAGGGATAGGATTCATAGAAGGTCTAAGGAGGAATTCCCTAGGTGTGGTGGTAAGGTCTAGTCATATCATAATCTAAGATCATGTTCCTAAGTGGTTTCTCAGAAACTAGAGGTATTGGCACCATATCTACCCTATGAGAAAGAGGAAAAATGCAAGAATTAGGAACTATAAAAGAAAGAGAATGATGAGATGCATAAAAAGACTCAACTAAAGAAGAGTGTTAACAAAATAAAAAATCTCAGCATCACGGGCTTGAACAAGGCTACCTAAGAGAGAATCATCTAAAGAATATCCATAATCATAATCTAGAGTATGAATATCAATGACATAAGTCAGGATGACTTTGTCATCGAAGGAAGCTTAGTGAATAGAGTGCTTAATAATTGTTAGGACTATATGAATGTCATCACAAGGAGGCTTGCAAGAATGAGGCTACAAGGAAGCAAGAAACTACGAGCTAAGATGAGGTGAGAGATTGAAATTTTTATTCTTTAAGTTAATCTCATTAGGTTTATCATCATCAGAGTATAAAAGGTTGGGAGGAATGTTACCAATGAGATTAGGATGCCCATTATAACCTCTAGTTGAGGTGACAGGAAAGTTGAAATGCTATGACTCAAGGAATAGAACACTAGGCAAAGGTTTAAGAGTAGGAATCTTGAAGACACCATGATCTTGGAATTATTCAAAATTATAAGGGTTAGTGTCTCTTTGAATCCTATAAATGGCTCCATTGTGAGGAAATTTAACACATTGGTAAGTGGAAGATGTGACAGATCACATATGATGAGTCCATGGCCTACAAAGCAATATGTTATATGAAAGGGAAAAGTTGAATATCATCACCTTTATATGAATGGTGATGGGTGGGATGGTAATGGGAAGCCATACACACCCTAAAGGAGGCATTTGCCTTATATTTTATCCTTGGAATGTGCTACGTGTAGACTTAAGATTACATTTGGAATACCCAAGATTTTTAATGAAATAAAGGGAAGTGACACAAGTTCCAAAACCCTCATCAATCAAGGCTCACTTAACTTAGATATCATCAATTTAGATGCTAATAAATAATGGAGGGTCACCTACATGAAGTAGAATCCCATCTGGAATCATAGATGTGATAGGAAATCCTAAAGAAAGAGAAGTGAAAAGAATTTCATCGATGTTTATAGACATCTATTCACATTGTTGTAAGATACTATCCTTAGATCCAAATAAAATTTCCTCCCATCCTAATAGAGGAGTGTAAGGGATATTCATCTCGAATAAGAGTTGTATAAGGTGATTTATATGACATGAATATGTCCTCATGATTTCAAGAAAAGGTATTTGGGATGGAAGATTAGTAAGTTCCACAATGGGATCCCACTCATCATAACTTATAAGGAGATTGTTAGATATAGGTGTGTAATGATTAAGAAGGTCTTCAAAAGATGGATTCTAAGAGAATTGAAACTTATGTTGATAAGAATGATAAGGTTGAGAATAAGGTTGTAAATTATTTGGTAATGAAGAATTAGTTGGTTTATATTCTTCTTGAAATTTGGAAGAATATTTAATAGAAATTAGATTATCATTAGTATTAGAAGATGGTGGGAGAGAAGTAGAAATAGTATGAAATGTGTCATCTAATGGGGAATCATAAATCAAATTATCAAAACAAATAAGATATTCTTACCCTAACTCATTTAAATGAGTTGAATAAAATATGGATAACATGATATCTTATGGGAAGGAGGAGTATAAATAGGTTACAAATCAATGAAAACCACCACTCTTCACATTTTAGTCATGTTAACCACATTCTCTTCAAAATTTGGTTCAACAAGACTTTCTATGTTAATGGTTGAAGATGTGGGCTTGTCTTGACTTTCTTAAATTGGTTGATGATTAGGCAAGGGGTCTTTATAGATAGCTAAATAAGTGTTTGCTTGACATAAGGCTTGAGTTTTACCATGTGATTTATAGTCTTTGAAAGAAATTTCATAATTTTGTTGATGCATATGAATAATGGATTCATGATCAAAATTTGGGCCAAGAAGAAAGTTTATGGCTAAATTGTAAAGATGTCTACAAGTCTCATGAGAGTGACCCCAGCTAGCATGAAACCAACAAAACTTATTAGGATCATACCATGATTTCATAGGTAAAGTAGGTTTAAGATCTCAAAAGAGATGCCTAGGTAGATGTTTAATCAATTCAACTGAGGATAAAGGCTTATGAACATTAATGTTGTTTTTTGAAAAATGAGCATTAGTGTATTATTGAAGAGCTAGTTGTAAAGAACAGGTAGCAACAATAGCTTGAACATTATGAATGGTGTCATATGGATTAGTAACACAATTATTGGTAATATTATAGTTTTTATTATTCACTAATAGGCAAGGTCCCAGGGAAGGTTGGGGTAGCTTGAATTGATGCATGAGGAAATCTTGTCTTTTGACTTAATTGATAGCTTCCTCTAATTTACGTAGAGAAAGGGTATAGACTCGATATTGAAATTTAAGAAATAAAACATTTATAAAGAGATGAAAGAGATTGTCATCTACCATGTTACATTCACATTTGTTTGACAAAGTCTTCCATCACTTAACAAAGGCTTGGGAAGTTTCATTTTCATTTTGTTTACAATTGACCAAAGTGTTCTCTGGAAGATCACTAGTTTGAAATTCTTGAACTAAGGCATTTACTAAGTCCTCCAAAATAGTGATAGAGTGTGTTCTAAGTTTATTGTACCAATCCAAGGCATCACACATGAGGGTTTTGGCTAAGAGTTTGGTAGCGGTAAAAGTATTTAACTTGACCCAATCCTTGTAAATATTTGCAAATGTGTTGAGGTGAAGGATAGGATCAGTTGATCCATTATAAGAAATTGTAGGTATTATACCACCAATGTCAATATTAGAAATTTGGGTGGTAATAGGTTCATTTTGTAAATGCTTGATGACTTTGTTGATTAATGGAGGTTGAGGAATGTGATTAACTTGATAATATTGAAGAGGAAGAGGAGGAACACTTTGGTTATGTGCGCCCTAAGCCATTCGTTGAGGATTTGATTAAAGATTAAGACTGTGGTTTTGCATTCTCATCATTTGATTCATATTATGAGATTAGAATGTTTCCATTTTATTGAGAGTTTACAACAATAATTGATGAGTTTGATTAGTGTTATTATATGTAGTGTTGGCATTAGTGTTAGTATTAACAGCTTGGGTACCATTATTAGCATTGGTATGAGCTTGAGAAGAGCTATAAGAATTTGAGGCACTAGTGGTTGAGAGGAAGAAGCATGAGTGCCTTGGGTGACAAATGATGAACTAGTGGAAGGATAAAGGATAGTGGATCTTATGAGAGGCCCACTAGATGTATAACCTACCATGTTAGTTGAGATACTATGCATAGAGGTGAAATAAGTTAAAGAAGAAATTTTCATAGCATAAGGAGTCAAGATTGAAGGAAGAGGTTGACAATCAAAAAAATTGGTACCCTGAAATACAATTGAGAAAGTGAGAGTAGAAGAATGAGGTTCTTCAACCTGTTGGCTAATCATGAGGTTATAGATGGTGGAAGGATCCTTCCCTCTATGTTGAGGTAATTCCATGATAAAGAAAATATTTTCAAGAGTATACTCTAACACAAGATAATATTCTAAGATAAGAGGAGGCTTTTGTTACAAAGAGGAATGAGGAGGGGTCCTATAGTCCATCATGTGGGTTTTACTATGAACATTACTAGCATTTATGAAAGGAACCCTACTTTGTCTATGGGAAACCCTTTTAGGATTGGTAAATTCCACCATGTTTGTTGACTGAGCTTTGGTGTTGTCACCAAATATAAAGTTCATGATGAAAGGAAAAGAGACAGGGTGAAAAATCAAAGAATCAAAAAGTGACTGACAATAATACTAGGTTGACCTAGTCGACCTAGTGTAAAATAGGGACTATAAAACTATATTGGGTCTATAGTATCAACCTAGTTCAGTAAATAGTCACTAGAAAAAAAAAGGTAAAGGTGATATAAACAACACTAAGTCAACCAAGTAGACCTAGCATAGTGTACAGGGGATGAAAAAGATATTAGGTCTATGGGGTTAACCTAGCATAGTAGATAAGGAAGAAAAGAAAGACTAAAAACAAGATATGAATTGAAGTAATATAATTGAAAGTAATGTAAGAAAGTAGTAAGTACTAAAAGGGAAATAAATAGTCAATTAAATTGACGTTGGCCAATCCAAGTGGTGCACACAAAGTAAAATCTTGCACTAACATTGGCTAATACAAGATTTTGCACACACAATTGATCAAAGAGTAAGAAAACAACTTGAAATTAAAGATAACTACTTGGTCAACCTAGAATGTTGATTAGATTATTAAGAATGATTTTAAGTGTAAAGGGAGATTGGCTATATAAAGGTACTAGAGAATAATCTATGGATAGTTTTAGGTAAGTTTGGGTTGAAAGGGACTATAGTGGTAATGATATAAGCTTGGTATTGGGGCCTACCTCCTCTCTTCACACACTACAGTAATAAGGGTAATGGGTGCTTAGCTAAAATATACCATTAACTATGTTTTATACTTGATCAAAGAATTAAGTCAGCTTTCCTCTTGGTCATGAAGTCCAAGTAGGTTGGCCTGGGTAGTCAAATGTTTAAATGCTTATTTATTTTTATGTGATTTGGCCATTTGTGTAAAATAATATAAATAGTGCAACTAAATGATTAATTGAAAATCCCCTAATTAGACTATGTGAGATATTTTAAGCATGAAAACAATTGAAAATAAATATGTGATTAACATATATGGTTTATTCCAACTTTGAAATAAGGTATAGTTAAGAGACTATATAGACAATCATATAGAATAGGATTGATAGGGTTGAACTTTTACTATGGAAGTAAAGTCTGAAAATGAACTAGATTGATCAGGTCAACCTAGTTATTTCAAAACATACAGAACATAGAAATAGGTCCAGAGGGTTGACCTAGTTATTTTAGAACACATAGAACATAGAACTAGGTCCAGAGGGTCGACCTAGTTGACTATGTAGGGATAGTTTTTAAATAATGTAAACTATGAAAGGAAAGTATAAAAACAAAAAGATATAGAGAAGTATAAACTCACTTGACTATTTTAGAGATGAAAAAGAGAATATTATTGATCAAGAACCTTGGATAAAACTATTAAAACCTTGAAAAGTGGGTCAAGTTGGTTGAACAAGCAATATAGGAGCCTACTAGAAAATGTTGAAAATGCACTAGGTCAACTTGGTCAACCTAGTAGGTTGAATAAGAAGTCTAAAAATTGGAAAGAACTACATTGGGTCAAACTGGTTGATCCAGTTATCTGAACGAAATTTTGAATGTTTTAAAACTTATATTAGGTTGAGCTAGTCGAACCAGTTACCTATTCCTACAAACCTATGCATAGAGATAAATAACTAGGTTGACAAGGTCAATCCATCATAGTAAAAGTAATTATGAATAGAAATGAAACAAGTGAAATAAATATTACAAGGTTTTGATTCATTTTGGGTTCACAAGAATGTATGCAATCAGAAATGTATCATATCCATGAATCAATTCTAGATAAGATGGGATAGAGAACACCTACACTTTCGATTGGGGGGCATACAAATGTTAAATAGGAGCATGACCAATGTCAATAGAGAAAATTAGGGGGCCATTTATCATAACACACTGTGTGAGATAGGGTTCCAAAGCTTATAGTCTAACACAATCACATAACAACCCTAAAAGAGTCATATGATTTAGTATTTCAGCAATCTAATAACAAGAAAAGTAAATCTAATCTAGTGCACACCAAAGCTTATATCACAAAGTGGGGGTTAGAATCAAAACAAATAAACAACTAAACTAAATATGTATAGAAGACATATACTCACATCAATGTATATGAAATCCTAATTAATGGAATAGAAGAATATAAATGCACTATCTATTTACTCTTACAAAGGAGGAATAAAGTTAGGAATACTTACCTTTGATGATGAACCCACTGAGCCTAAATCTCCCCCTTAAATAAGGTGTTTCACAAGAGATTGTCATGGTATGTAAGGATAACTAAGATAAATCATCTCTAGGCTACACAACCTATCCAATCATCCAAAAACTTATCCACAAGATGAGATTGAAGATCCAAAGAAAGTATTGAACCCTAAAGCTTTATTCCTTAAGTAGAATGGTCAATAGGTAGATGTTCATTCACACTTCTTTGCTTAATTCTTTACTCTTATTGAAATATAGGTAAATGACATTGTATGTATAGTAGTATATTACCCTAAAAACTTTCAACAATTTTGATTATGCTAGGTCAACCTAGTTGACCTAGCACATTTTTGGGGCTAACTCTCTAGTTTTATGCTAGGTCAGCCAAGAGGCCAACAAACTATAAGAGAGAAAAATTTCTTGAATTGTACTACACCAACCTAGTTGACCTAGAAAAATCAATAGGTCAAAAGGGTGCTAAGGTAGTAAATGAAAGATAAAACATAGAAAATGATGGGAATAGATAGAATTAAGAAGAATAAGCTTGGGTTCAATGGTTTTAGGAGGCTAGAGTCTGGATGTCAAGTGGTAAAAACAATGATAATCTTATGAAGCACTAATGGGTTTCCCACCCCTTTCTCGATGCACCCCTTAAGGCATGCACTTAGAGAGATTGAGACTTGATAGTTTATTACAAGATATGAAGTGTCAGTAATCAATAATATTTTGAAAATATTATGTGTATATAGGTTAGGGATGTATCCAAGGTTGGGTGTGATGGGCACCTATTGAGAGGTTAAAGTAGGTTGGGTAGGAGTTTTGGTTGGGTTTGTAACTAAAGTAAAGTTGGTGACCTTTGTATTGATTAGTGGTAAGGTAAAAGGTATAGACACTACACGATTCTAAAGTGGAGTAGTGACTAATGGATTAGGGATAGCTGAAGGAAGGTTGGAAATGATAGTTATAGGTGTTCCCATGGTGAGGGGAGTATAGGTGGTTAATGGTTGAGTTTCTCTTAGGGTAGAGGATTTATTGGTAAGGGTGGAAGATGTAAGGGTGTTGGTTAAATGGGTAGGTTGGTTTTCCATAGTAGTATTAAAGGTATTATTGGTGGATGGGGACACTTAGGTAGTCAATGGTTGGGTGGTGACTACGGAAATAGAAGGGTTCCCCATAAGCTGGGATAGAATGTCATAAGGTTTGTCCATAAGTGGAACCAAAACAAGGGTATAGTGAGGCATGGTGCTGAGATAATGTTGAAGGGCCATGGGGTTGTTATCTAAGAAGGTGGAAAAGTCTGTATCTCCTTGGGGAACTACCAAAGGGAAAGGACTCCCCTAAGGGTAAGGATAACCTTCTAGTTTAGAGATGTAATCCATGGGTGAGGAGCTATAAGAGGTTTATTTTTTTGTTGATGGGTTCTATTTTGCTAGATTCTTTCATTACTGGTGAGTTAGAACCATACAAGATAAGGGAGAGATAACATAAAACAAACTCACCACTAAAATAGAGATAAGACAAGAAATAATCAAGGTAATCAAACACACACTAAAAAGTATGTTACATCCTAGATTTATTTTTAGTCTCTCTTTTGGCTTATGCCTTAAGCTTTAAAATCCTTGTGACTAAAATTGTCTTGTAGAGAGGGTACTAAAAAATAATTATATGGTTGGTTTTAGGTTGTGTTTAGGCTCGTAAAAGGATTTATATTGGAAATAAATACATGGCTTGGTATAAGACAAGAAATAAGAAAGGAAATCAAACACACACTAAAAATTATGTTAAATCTTAAAGTTATTTTTAGTCTCTCTTTTGGTTTATGCCTTAAGCTTTAAAAACCATGTGACTAAAATTGGCTTGTAGAGAGGGTACTAAAAAATAAGTCTATGGTTGGTTTTAGGTTGTGTTTAGGTACTTAAAATAATTTGTATTATAAATCAATATGTGGCCTGGTATTGGGGCCTACCCCCTCACTTCACACACTACAGCGATAAGAGTGTTAGGTGCTTAGCCAATGTATACCAATTTCTAGAGTTTATACTCAACCAAAGAGATGAATTGGTTCTGCCCTTAGTAATCACCTCTAAGTAGGATCACTAGGAAAGGGTAAGGTGACCACTAGGTGATGAAATCCCAGTCGAGCCTTATGTCAAGTTATTTAGATGTTTGATTGATGTAGGTGGTTTGGTTTAGTGTGTGATATAAGTGATGATATAATTAGATTACTTTGTTTTATTTTAACTAAGTGATCTAAACTTGCAATTAACTAATGTATGCAGTTGATTTTAAACCCAAAATATATTTTAATTTCACTTATGAGCACAAAATAGGGAGAAGAGCACCTAGATGCAAACAAAAAAAACCCAAGTGGAGACTCAAGGGTCCCACTAAGCATACCATAATGTTTCAATGAATTTTAGATAATATTTTGAGAAAGGAAAAAAGAAAGAAACTAGATACAGTTATGGTTGAAAAACTTATTTGGTTGTGCACATGTTGAATTAGATGATCATAAAGAGAACCTCTTTGGCTTGGGAGGATGACCTGTAAATAAGATAGCACAGAGATTGATCAAATGAATGGTTGAGGTGGTTGGCTCATTAATAGAGTTAGATGTGATTCTAGTAGACTAACAGTATTTGGCTATTGATCAAGGGGTGATATAAAGTTAGATCTTTGATGTGATGGATAGATCATTTGATTATTGGAAGAAGTGACCTACAAAGAAACTCTAGATGTAAAATCTCTTGAAGTCATGGATCCTTTTTCACCTCTTGTTCCTTTCTTATTATAAGCAAGGAAGGAGAGGTAAAATAAAATGCTAATAATGGGTCTAACTTTCTATCTAATTTTAACTTCAATATGCATGGGCTCACACATGAATTACACATTCTAATTATAGAAAAGTAAGTTAGAGTGAAGGGTTAGTTGAGTTGGTTTAGATAATGGAACCTAACCATTGACATTCAGGGTGACTATTGATGATTAAGGTGACCATTTATGGTCAAATTTCAAGGTCAAGTTAAGTTAAAAGGTGGGTTAAGTCATTAGGTCAAACTGACTAGCATTAGGTATTTTTAAGGTTATAAGGGATAATGAATGGACCCAAGGGGGTCTTAAGGTGGTCCAATGGAATTGTGACATTCAGAACCATTTTTTGCATATTATTGGTGTCTACAAGCCCCCATCTACTCAATTTAAAATCCCCTTACATGAAATCATCACCAATAGAAAATTCATTTTGGTCCCCTACTTGATCAGTTTTAGGATCTAATAAGAAGTCATCCTCTCTACCCGAATATTCATTCTCAATATTGATAGCCTTTGTAACCACTTTCAACCAAATGGGTTCTCCCTTTTTTAATAGGATAAGAATGAGCCCTAGTGGATTAGGTCTACTGAGGGGTTGCTCTTAAAATTTATGATCAAAGCTTCTAGGGACATAAGGAGAAAGAAGGGTAAGTTAATAGTCTGACCCCTAAAATGGTTAAGAAGAAGGAAATGATGTGATAAAATTATCATGTGCTTCCCTTCCAATGTAATTTATCTCATTATATTCAAACACATGACTGACCATTTTCTAGGTAAATCTACCCTCATGAACCCTTTTTGGCTCAAAGCTTTTGGTATTTTTTTTCCTTGCTATAAAAAATGTTGAATATCTCTTCTTTCTCTTCTTGTCTTTAAATTCATTAAATCCTAATCAGTCCATGCCATTAATTTCCCCTATGATCAATTCAATGACCAAGAGCCTAAGATCGTGTATTTAAACTTCCCTATCTTTCCATCCCTAGGTAAAGTCTCTAAATAGTGCTACATTGTGACCAACTAACCTCTCCATATAGGTCATGAGGCTTACTTTTATCATCTTCTTCCACACATATTCATCTTCATTCACTTTTACACAAGATATTTGCTCAACACAATCTTGATCACCTCTAATTATAGATTATGTGCTTCTCTTGAAATTATCCCAACTTAGGTCCTTTGAGATGAAATCAAGGGTGATGCTGAAATCGATGCCATATAAAATATTATAGCTTAGTTTGTAATTAGTCCATCATAAGGATTTAATGGGTCATGATGACTTTACACATGTGAAGTCCCTCTAATTTTGTTGAGCGTGTTGAATCATAAATATGCCCATCATGTCACTCAATCAAGTGACCCTTATCAAGATCAATGAAGGGGATGACATCATCAAGGAATGCCTCATCACCTTGCTAACGTGTAAGGGATCTACTATAGACCCCTAAGAAATTTTATCAATGCATTTATTGATTTTTTTATACACATGTGAAATGGATACCCCCTTGAAGGAGGTAAGTATATTGTTAGCATCATTGATTATCCTAATTATATTTTAGGAAGATTGAGTTTATCCTTTTAGGCAATTGATTATATTCATGGAGTCTCCCTCAACCTGTAAGTACTCCATACCTAGCTTAACCATGAGTTTAATGCCCCATAAAGTTACTTTATATTTTGAAACATGGTTCTTTTGGATCCCTAATGGTCCCATGAAGGCTACCCTAAGATTTTTGTAGGAATCTTGAATAAATCCTCTAGCTCTTGATAGACCAGGATTGCCTTTAGTAGCTCCATCAAAATTCATTTTGAACCATTGGGGAGTAAGGTGAATCTACTTGACCTTGGATCTATCAATGCTTTGATTGTGTGGATTAGTAAGGATTTCAAGATTAAGTTGTCAAATAATTTGGGTAAAATATGGAGAAGTAGGCCCCTTGAAGGATGAAGTATAGGAGAGCCAATTAGTTTTTACAAAAGCCATGATTTAATTAAAAGTGGATGAATGGCTAGGACTGAGGTTATCATAGTTAATCAAGTTATTCAAGATCCACAATGCCCCAAAAGATGTGAGGAAGGACCAAATTCCACCATAATTTCAATAGTGAATAATCTCTTGGGGGATTCCATTGGTAGATCAAATATTTAATAGATCTTGGTATAACCTAAGAGTATTTGGAAAGGTTAAAGAAAGATTCAAGGATGGAGCAGTCAAAAGTGTAGGAGAGGAAAATATGTTTTGTAGATTTATCCTCTTGTTTTTAAAGCACACATCTATTGGAAATTGGAATTCCCCTCGTCATGAGATTATCCACCATTAAGATCTTGTTCTAAGCTACCATCTAGAATAAAATGTTAATCTTGGGGATGAGGTTTTTTATCCACAAATAATTCCGATTATCTTTGATTTTAGTTTGGTCCCATAGGGAAAGATAACCAAATTTGATAAAGAACAATCTACTAGGGTCCATCTTCTAAATAAGAACATCTTCTTTTGGGAAGATGTTGATATGATTGTTTTGAAGTGTGATATTTAACTCTTGTAGGAAAATAGTTTGTTATTGGTTTAAATCTACTTTGTGTAAAATTTTCCACCTTTTTCTACCATCAATTTCTTGCCAATAGTTGCACACCTTATCACTGATGGTTTCTTTAAAATTAATAGATAACTCCATTTCATGAGGTGAGGAAACAAATGGGGTTTAGAACCAGAGTCTTACCAAAAATACACTTTTTTATCTTTACCAATATTCCATTTTATCCCTCTTCTGAGAATATCCTTCCTAGATCTCAGTGCTTTCCAAAAGGTTGATCCATTAGCAGGGCCAACATTAGCCTAGAATTAGGATTCCTACATGGAATTTAGGTATTTTTCCTTGATAATCCTAGTCTGATGATTATCTTCCTTGACACCCTCCATCCTTGCTTTGCTAATAGATCTTGATTAATTAATATCACTCTTCTGAGCCCCAATCCTCCTTTAGAGGAGAAAAAACATGCTTTGTTCCATGGAATAAGAGAATATCTAAATCTATCCTCTGTTCCCCTCCATAGGAAATTCCTCAATCTATTATATCTAATCTACCAATTTTCCTAGAATAACAAATAAAGAAATGAAGTAAACTAGAATGTTTTGCAATGAACTCTTGAGTAATTGTAGTTTACCAGCATAAGACAACAAATACCCTTTCCACCCAGATGACTTCCTTTGAATCCTGTCAATGAGAGGATTCTAGAATTTAGGTTTCATAATTCCATCAAAAACATGGATACCAAGATAAGAGTAAGGGAGATTCTATATTTTTTCAACAACTGTTATAATTTCCCTATTGATAATTTATATTAAAGAAATAATATAAACAAATAAAATGTTATAGTCAATAAAATATACATTTACAAAGTTTTCCCTAAATTAGATGATAATTAATATTCAACTAATAAAACTCTACATGACTTAAGAATATCGTAGAATAATTCAAAGATCCATAATAATTCCTTAGCATCAGTATTGATTAACATTTATATTTCCATTTATATATCCTTCTATATAAATCAAATTTACATAGGTAAAGTCTTTGCCTAAATTTTACACGTTTCAAATTACCCCTCAGGCATTTTTAGTCTAATTATATTATCTCAATTAATGTTATTAACTTGTTGATGTAATATAATGAAAATATCTTTAACCAATATTGGATATCTAAGATAATAAGTATATAAATCATATGTAGTATATCTTCTAATACATATTGATTATTTCTCATATGCATCATTAGTATTCCCCTACATATCCATAATATAAGAAGTAAAAATACTTGGGTAGTGATTTACAAGTACTAAATAAGTTTATACATCATTTAACATTTTTGTAGGGATAGATAAGGGTTTTCCAATAAATGATACACACTACGATAGCATATATTAGTCAATATAACATCTACTAAATTTATTTTTGAGACATTATGATTATATATTCCTGAATTTGAATTGTTAAATTGGTATACTATGGTCAATATGTATAAACCACATGTATTTACCATCACCAAAATTTATTGAACTAAATTCATTACACTATTATTATGGATTGTTGTATTTTTTATTATGGGTCATTACACTAAATTTGATTATTTAACATATATTTTAACACTCTTTTTATTTGTTATCAATTATTAAATAATAATAATATATTAGTACTCAAAACAAACTAACTATCTAGATCAAACAAAGAAGACTATTGATCAAGTTGGATTCGGGCTAGAGATGATAGTTCTGGGACTATCTCATAACTAGTTATAGGTGATTGTGGTGTTTTGAATGACTTGAAATATACTACTAATGCATAAGGATAGGTATATTGATAGTTTATGGATAGGTTAACTCAAGTGACACTCTTAGCATCCAATTACCACTTTTAAGTGATTACAGAGGTTAAAGATGCAACTTGATGGAGTTTTACCTAATCTAAGAAGTGGTTTTAGAGAATAGCATTAGAAAGATATATTTGTATTCTCTCATTTTCATACTAAGGGAGGACTGTTAGTAAAAATATTTTTAGTACTCACATGGGTGAGTGTTTAACCTTTTAAGGTTTTATTAGTGTAAATCTTATGTTTGATTAAAGGGCTGAGTAGTCTAAATTAGTGAAAAAATAAGCAATAAATAACCACTAATTTGTTATAGATTTTGACATGCTTTGAATTTCTAAAAATAGTAATAAATATGTTTAAATAAAGACTTATCTATAAAACACCTGATAAGAAGATTTGAGTGCTAAAAACTAGGATATTAGGTTTGAATGCTATTAACTAAATCCCTCTATCATATCCTCGCCTAGAAAGTACTGCAACACTTGGATAGTAGTGCCATGTGGATTTAGTGTCTTGAAAATGGCACTAGTGTCATCTTTGTAGGATTGTTCCTAAATTTTGGGTTCACTTATGCCTGTGTTTCTTGGTTTTATTCCTACACGCATGAAATATAAAACTATGTATTTTTCTTGTAGTAGTAGATTTATGATGTAAATCCTAATCCTCCTTGCAAGTATAGTATGAGATAAAAATTGTGTGTTCATTATTAGGATAGGCTAGACATACTCAGCACCCTAATGTGAAGAGATTTGCCTACATATCAATACTCTGAAGAGGGATCAAGCCTGATGTAATTCTCCCACCTAGTGCTTGGTGCAAGTGCAAGTGATTGCTATAATGATAGTGGCTTTGAATTCCTTGAGTTTGCTTGAGATTATAAATCTTTGAAATCTAGGTTAGGGTAGATATATACGGTAGTGTGTAGAATAGGGATTAATAACCTTGATTTTGCTCAGCTTATTTCTTGTTTAAATAGGCTTTTTACATATATTTTTCATCTAGTGGATATAGGTCTTAGAGTATTATATTTATAGTGTTTTCATAGCTTATGTGTATAATAAAATGTTCTTAGGATAACCTTAAGAGGGTTACACATTTGAAAATATATCTATTTGGGAGAGTTAGGGAAGGGGACACTAGAACCATGTTGGGGACACTAGTGACATGTGGCTCTAGTGCCATTAATGTGGTGATAGTGTCCAATTGGAAAGATGTTGGGATTAAAGGGTCAAGATCTAGAAATTAAGGTCTAGGATTATGTTTTAGCTGACTAGGGAGATCTGTGGTCTACATAATGGATGGGAAAGTGTGATAAAGGCTCTAAAATAGATATAAAACTGATCTAGTGATAGGTTATCTCAAGAAACACTCTTAGCATTCAAATAACACTTTTAAGTGATTACATTTCCTCCTTTTATGATAAAAATAAAACAAAGTGAAATAAATAGTATAAAATAAAAAGAAACGTACATGGACTTACCAAAAAAGTAAAACTCTTGTAGTTGAGTCTGAGTATGTGTCGCTGATTTTGAGTATGAAACATGCATAAATCAATCCTTACTTAAGAGATATCAAAATCAAAAGACTATGCTAAATAAATAAGTAATTAAGTAAAGCTGAGTAAAGAGATAGGAAAGAGGAAAGGAACAAATACACCTCATTGGGTATGTAAACCAATGCATTAACATGGTGATAACATGTGTTTGTGTGTATAAATAGTGATAAAACGATTGAATAGCTTAGATTGAGTTGATAGCTTACTCAATCCTCATATGTGGGTGGCTTAATAACACAATCTAGTTTGAATCCATCATTATTGACCCCTGTTTGATAGATTGTGACCTACGAATAGCTTGGATTAGACTATAAGTGCGTCTAACCCTCTCATGTGGGTGACTCAAGAATTAAAGTAGGTTATGACTCCATCATTTCTCACCCATGTGTAGTAGATGCATATAAAACTAAACTACATAAAGTACTATAAATATATAAATAGATGTATCTAATTGTATATATCAGCTGCATAGCCACTTGAGTACATGAGGTGGCTCTAGGCCACTTGATAATGCTAACCACTATAGATGGAGTAAGGCATGAAACTAGTGACATCCAGGAATATGATGTCAAGTGTATACATCATAGAGAATGAATGGAGTTTGTCATTCCATCTAATCAACTTGTGTTTAATTGAGTGTATGGAAACTATGTGTTGCACACAAGCCCCCAATCTAATGTCTGAGTATATTAATTTTGGATTGAGCTATAATGAGTGTATCTAAGTATATAAACTGAATATGGGAATGATCATGCTATCTATTATTCCCCAAATTTTAGAAACTAATATGAATATAAGTTGAACTAATGTGAAAATGAGCTAAATTTAAGCATAATTATCAAACATATAGTTGTATCTGTTCAAACCTATATTATAGCTAGTGTATTATTTTAGCTAATCTAAATTGCCCTAAAGTTAGGGATACTAGATAGTATCACCATGTCTTGGAAAGTATCATAATGTGGTGTTAGTGTCCCTATCTAGGTGTTAATTTCTATCTAGTCTAAAATTTGAGTCACTAAACTACTTTTTGATTCCTTATTTTTTTGTGTTTTGTCTGTGTCTAGTTTTTTTAAACTGAGCCTGTGTACTAAAAAATGTTTTGTGAATGCAATGTAAAAGCATGATCTCTATGATAAGCCCCTATGAATTCCCTCTATTTTGAGGTTATTTTTTAACCTATGCAATAATTATCCTAAAAATAAATATCTCTACAAAATGTGTTAGATGAAGCATTTATTATAACTACATGATAATCCAATACAATGTGTAAACACAAAATTGGAATATAAAAGAATATGAGTATAAGTATATAATATAGGATGTATGTTGTATATCGAATTGCATAAGGGTGTCAATATATATGTAATCAATGTGTATAATAGTAAATCTGAGTAGCTACATAGGGGGATGGGTTATGATGTCCATCATGGTACCCACGTAGGAAGGGTAGATGCATGAGGTCCCTCATGGCATCAAAAACTAGTGTGTGTAACAAAATAAGAAATGTATCATGTCCATGATGTATATAAGAAAGCATACATAAAAAACACATGAGGCATGAAAAAATAGGCCAAGGGACCAAAATACAAGGGACATGGGCACATGTCAATAAATCTAAGAAAAGAAGACATACAAGGAAATGTTAAAATGTCCACATATGTACAAAACAAGAAAATGGCTTATATCCCCATAAAAGGACATGTTCAAATGTTTTCATACATAATCAAGAAAGCACACATAAGGGACCTAGGCACATGTCCAAGACATACATGAATAGAAGTGGCATAGATCCAAAGAACAATGGCATATTAAAATGCCCTCAAATAGAAGAAGCATAAGAAACACAATCATGTCTAAACTAGTAAAGCTAGAAATAAAAGTATGTATGAATGTATTAAAAAATTGTGTAAATGCTAGGGTGTACATATGTTGAGTCTAAACTAGTGATATTCATACAAAATCTAAGTATGAGTAGGAATTATCAATATCAAGATATATCAATGCAAAAACTAGAATCTATAGAATGTAAGGATATAACTTGGTAATAAAAGTTGTGTATAAGATGCCCCTAAGTGGGTGGATGTATCAAATTAATAAACCTAGATTGGTGTATATACCCACAGTGAGTAGATGATAACAGGTTTGGAATAGATTAGTGGACCTAAGTCCTATAAGCAATTTGTAAGGACTCAACAAGAACAAGTGATTCATATATGTATGATAAAATCGACAATACTAAGACAGCTAGCATATGTAGTGTTTGGAAAATAGAAGAAATGTAAACATAGTAATGCATATAATCTATAAATTTTGTGTTTTTTTAGTAATATTTGGATGTTTTTTTTGTTTTGCCATATTATATTATTTTTTGTATTTTTTTGGATATAAGCTATGTACAAGCAAATGAATATAAACTATGTACAAAGAGAAAGAAAGAATAAAGTATGTACAAAGGGGTAGGAACCATACTAACTGATGAGTCTCATGTATGACTCATTATTACTAAGACCTATCTAAAATAAGGGAATTATGATCATGCATGCTATGTGAAAGGGAAACTATAAGCCCATAATCTACTGTAGTGAGCAATCTATATCTATATTTGCTTATGTAGTAGTGTTATGAATCTATAGCACTGACTATGATGCCCTATGAAATGTAGGGGTATTAGAAACCCATCTAGTAGAAAAAGTTATCAATGATGTAGGTGCCCTGCGATGAGATCCTCGAGAACCCAATAATAATGATCTTGGTATAAATTGACTGGAAGAAGGTCCTATAGAATATTTGACATATCTCTGATGTAGGGGTCTCTCTAATAATGGTCTTCATGGGAGAGTATGAGTACATGTCAATACTATAAAATTAGACCTTTCCTACACTGGTGGCTCTATTGAACTCTATCATGTATGCATAAGAACTATACTCTGAGTTGTAATTCATTATTATGTAATATTTGGTAATGATACTAGAACTATAACTGGTGATTGTGTTGAAACTACATGTGCGATGGGTAAAGGATACTCATAAGGGGGATATTAGACTTTAACTACTTGATTTATGTGTACATCCTTCAAGAATCTATGCACTATAGATGAGATGGCTTAAATCTACTATAACCATGGCCTATCTAATAACATATCAGATATGCCTACTAATTTAATAATTTTTGGAATATTGGAGTCTTATTCCTAATTTAGTTAAAGGTCTGAGTTGATTAAATTAGTAAATAATATTGAAATAATTTAACTACTAATTTGTATAATTTATTTGTATTTTAAACCTTTTTATAAATAGCAATAAATATGGATAAAATAAGACTTAGCTAAAAATAGGATGAAACAACTAAGACAAGGTCTATAATTTGTTGTGCAAGATTGGGTGAGTGTCACAAATCAAGTTCTAGTTTTTTTTTTACAAAAGGATAGGAGTGATGAAATAAGATACCCTAAGGTCTAGTACTATAGTCTTTTCTACCACTATTTTCCAAATTACTCATAGAGACCTAAGTTTTTTGGGTTTTGTTCATTATCTCTATGTGAGCTTGCTTATGAAATATCAACTACTAAAGTCCATGGAACTCCTTATAGAGATAATTTATTATTCAAACCCTAGACTTCATTATGCTTTGATAAAAACTTGAGAAATAATGGGGGTTAGTATGTGTAATATGCACTGAACATGTATCCACACTCTTTGTGTGGGCACGCTGCCTATATACAAATACTTTGAAGAGGCATCAGGCCATATGTAGTTCTCCCACTTGGCGTGCTTTGTGAAATAGTGTTATGTAAATGAAAAAATGCTAAACTAGGTGTGCTTGAGGTGGCTAGGGACTAGTGTGAGGATTTGGATTTGATTGTAGTTGTATTGGATGGCTATATGCAGAGAATAGGGAAATTTTCCTTAATGGTATTGTTTGTATTCTTATTTGCTTTTGTAATTTATTCTAACCCCCTTCTAAATGAACTTTGAATGGGATTTTATAGAGATATATTGGTCATGGGACAAATGTATTCATGTTAGGCCAATAAGATGAAGGATAAGAACCAAAATAAAATGATTGTTGGAAATAAAAATGCAATTGAATAAGAGCACTAAAATTAGATACCCTAAGGTTTGGTGTTATAGTCTAAGTTAGGAACTATTATTATATAGGTGTAGGACCTAGGGGGATGGAATTACCATAGGAAATATAATTTGGCTAAGCTGGAATCAAGTTTTTAAAGTCCATGAATGACTGAGAATAAGAAAAAAGGTGTCTATAAGGGTTATGAGATCATAAAAAGGGACCTATGGGTTGGGTGTCACAAACCACACTCAAGCTACCAGTTTTGACATTTTATATGACTACATTTCCCCCCACCCCTTTATTCTAGTGATGTAATAAAGTGAAATACTAGGATAAAGGAAAAGTAGAAATCATAACTAAACTTAATTATAAGGGTAAAGCTCATAAAGTTATGTGATGTTGGGTGTGCATAAAGAGATCACATTGTGAAGTGTAAACCTACAATATAAGACAAAGAGTATATCAATTCTTACTAGATACACTATATCTAAAATAAGAATGTACAAATTTGGGTAAGAGAGAGAGGAAGATAAAGAAATGAATATACCTCACCAGGTACATGGACTAATGAAAACTTGTTGTGTTGTTGAGTGATGTTGGATGATGATATACATGTGTTTAATGGTAATGTACTAAGAGTAATATCATGAACGGAGTTGAGTACTCAATTCTTTAAAAGTGGATCAAGAATGCAAAGGATGGCCCTTTGGCTCCATCATCACCCATTAAGTGAAGATATGTGATCATGCATATGTTAATCAATGTTTGGACTATGTTTCCAATCCCTCTTAGTAGGTGACTCAATAATACAAAGGCTAGCTAGTCCTTTGGCTCCATCATTGCCCACTAAGTGAAGCTATGTAATGATATTAGTATGAATTCGTGTCATATGAGATGGCTCTTGAAACCCATGAATGCTTTGAAATATGATAATGTGGTGTGGATAGTTTAATGTGTGTTATAAATTAGGCCAATCATGGCCACTCTAGAAGGAGGAGATTAGGCTTGTATTAAAGCCACTCTGATATTGGGAAACTAGGCTTATGTAAAATCCACTCAAGAATGTGGAGCTTAGGATTGTATGAAATATACTCAAAAATTATGCCAACCACTTGTAGATCAAATAAGGCACACAAATACTAAGAATGCTTGGGTAATATACCAAACTCGAAAAGAAAATAAATCAAATGTGCTATGCACATTGCCCCAAATCACTGGTGTATATAACATGGATTTTGATCTAGAATTATACCAACTACCCAATCTAAAACTAGAAGTGAGAGTCATCATTTCATGTATGATGCCCCCTATATCTAGATTTTTTGATAAAAATTATACTAAAATTATTGACTCTGAATTGGACTATAGTTGACAAAACTATAACTGGTCTTACCTTTCTATCTGTTTCTCGAAAATCTAGTTTTTTTGTTGTTTGGATAGGAGTGTTAAAATTGGACACCCTATTATTTAGAATTATATTCCAATCTTGGTGCTCTTGTCCTATGTTAATTTTGAATGCTATTCTATAATTGTTGTTGTCTTCCTAGTTTGAAATTTGGTTGTTGTTTTGAGTGTTCTAATAACTAATTTTTTGACTGGTAGGAACTCTGGTCTCTATGAAAAAACCCTTATTTATTGCCCCCTCTTCTGAGGGTAGGAATGAAGACCCTACAATGACTACCCTCAGAAGAGAAAACCCTACAAATGTGTTATGCTATGAAAATACATGATATATCAATGATAATCGATAAGATATCTCAAGATATAGCATGGTTTGTATGAGAGATTTCTATATCAATAAGGGCATACCTAGATAAATATAATAGTGTAATAGCAAGTGCAATATAATGAACTAGAACTAGAAGTCTAGTTAGTTGTTAGTTGGCAAGGAGGGATGGAGCATGATGTCCATCATGGCATCTAAGAAATCAAGAGAATGCATGATGTGGATCATGGCATTTTCAAATAATTTAAAAGAAAATAATCAACAAACATGCAAGGCAAGAATCAAGAAGCATACAAGAGTCACCAAGGGGCCAATCAAACAAGGGATATGGGCACATGTCACTCAAACTAGAAAACAAGAATACAATGTATGTTCAAATTCCATATACACATATAATTAAAAATAATCAAGGTTAACATGAGGGCCACAATTGCATATAAGAGTACAAACAAAGGAAATTGTCAAATGTCCTAAGACACACACAAGAATAGAAGCAAATGACATTGGTAAATGTCCTAAGGCACATATAGGAGATAAAATAGGAAATTAAAAATGTAATAACATCTAGTTATGTAAAGTAAAAAAGGAAATAATGTAAATATTTGAAATATAATCACATCTAATAATCAAAACAAGAAGTGAAAGTATGCAAGACATGTACTACAAGACTAGGTATATGCTAAGAAATACATAAGTGCTATATACTAGTGATTATCGATAGAGTAATCTATGTTAGCTAGTAAGTAAAGTACATCAACATGGTAAATAGAGTGTTTAGTGTAGGAATGGTATAACCTAGATGGTGTAGTCATGTAGAAGATTCCCCCAGGGGGTAAATATATCGATGTATGTCTTGAATGTAGAAGTAGGATGCCCCCTTAATGGGTAGAATGAAGCAATCATAGATCTATATGTCACTACACACACTCAAATAAAATCAAATGAATCATGATAATGTAGATAAATTTATGAACAATAGCATAAAATAGCAAAATGTAAGTCTATCATGGTAGTAGAAATGTAAAACATGGCTGATACATATAATTGAAATTTTTTGGATTTTTGAATATTTGAATGTTTTTGGATTTTTAAATATTTTAATTTTTTTGTTATTTTGACATATTTGAATGCTTTTTTATTTTAAAATATTTGAATTTTTTTGTATTTTAGAATTAGTTATGTACAAGCAAGTAAATAGAAACTATGTACAAGTAATATTGAGAGACTATGTATAAGTAAGCTAAAAGAAAAATATGTACAAGCATATGAATAAAGCAATATGTACACAATGACATAAAAGACTAGGTTGCAAGGGGTAAAGGATCCAAGGATGGATCTCAATGGGTATGGAGATGGAGGAAGGGATCTGATGCAAAGCTATATCAACTTCTTTACCTAACTCTACCTATGTCCTTCATGTGAGATCCTTTTTGTTTCATTTACTCATTTTTACTTAGTCATTTTGGAAAATCATACAAAGTGACTATAATATTCCTTCACATTGACTCATCAAATTATACTACACTAATTCAAATGATCATTCTACTATCATTAAATCATTCAATCCCATTCACTAAAATAAAACATTTCTTTGTTATGTACACATTTCATCATCCACAAGTTCTCAATGCTCAAGTAACCCTAAATGGGAAAACAAAACATAATGATGATTTAAATAACATCTAGGCATTTTTATCTTCTTATCAAATCTATTATCATCCTTATTCACTCCTCTAACTCCAACTATATGCATATCTTTTGTTCACTTACACCTTTCTAGCTTCATCCCCTATTAGCCCCATTTATGGGTAAATAACTTTGGTTTAGGGGTTATATCAACTTTCATAACATAATAAGAACATTATATAGGATCCATTTTGGCATTAAAACTTTAGTATTCCTTATTGGTCTCAACTCTATGAGCACACCCTTTTTCCTGCACTGTCTCAGTTCAATTAGGCCTATTTAGGCTCATATCAACCTATAGTCACTAATCGATATGGCACAATGATGGTACCAACTTGAAAACTCAAAGATAATTTATATATGAACAAGATAGTTTTAAAAATCAAAATTTGGGCCTTTTTGGCTGATGGATTCTTTTTCAATTTCTAAAACCCTAACCTAAGGTTTCTAGGTCCCTATACAGGCTTGAGAGTACATAAAAAGTGATTTAAAAATTTTCGGAATATTAGTGTATTATTCTTAATTTAGTTAAAGGATATAAGTAGTAAAATTAGTAAATAAATATTCAATAATTACGCTATTTATTTGTCTAAATTATATTGCAATTTTGTCCTTTCTAAAAATAATAATAAGATATGGAAAAGAAGACTTAGCTAGAAACTAATTGATCTGACTAAGATAAAGGTTGGAATTTACTATGCAGGGTTGGGACACTATCACAAACTAATATTTGACATTTTTTTATAATTGGATAGGAGTCCCAAAACTAAACAAGAGTGGTACTAGTGTTTCATTCCTCCTATTCCATTATTATCCTAAGGATCTAAGCTTTTTGGGTTGTGTTCCTTATGTCTTTGTGAACCTGTCTATGATGTTATGGTAGTTAGAAGTCTATAGATATCCCTATAGAGTATATTTTCTCTTTAAACCCTATACTCTATTGATATTTGACCAATTTCAAGAAAGAGGGGGGGATTAGTGTGTGTAACATTCACTGGATGTGGATCCATACCCCTTGTGTGGGCATGTTGCCTACATACCAATACTTAGAAGAGGGATCAAGACATAATTAGTTATCCCACTTGATGTGCTTTATGTAATTATGTGTGTGAAGATGAATAATTCTAAACTATATGTGTTTTATGTTTCTAAGGACTAGTTTAAGGATTTGAATAAGCTCGTAAGTGTATTGGTTGGTTGTATGCAAAGAATAGGGAAGATTGCTTAAATAGTCTTACTTGTATTATTTCTCTCTTAGTGATAATTGCCAACCCTTTCCAAATTATATTTAAATGGGATTTTATAAGGTTTTATTGGTCATGGGTTAAATGTTCTTGCATTAGGTAGATAAGGATAAAGATGGGGAACTAGAAGAAATTGACCATTGGGGCCAAAATTTCACTTGGATAGGAGTGTTGAAAGTGGGTAGGAGTGGCACTGATGTTATAGTACAAGTGTGGTGCTAATATCTTGAGTATATGGGACTTGGGGGATTGATTTATCTTAGAAAGAGTAGTCTGGGTGAGCTAGGACTAGGCTTGAAAGGCTAAAGATCAATGAGAATCAATTAAAATAATCCTAAGAGGATTAGGAGAGTAATCAAGAGGAACCTAAGGGTTGGGTGTCATTAACCACACTCAAGTTACAAATTTTCACATTTTATATGACTACATTTACCCTCCCCTTTATTCTAGTGATTCAAAAAAGTGAAATACTAGGATAAAATAAAAATAAAAAGTGTACTTGAACTTACCTACAAAGGTGAATCTCATGAAATTGTTGTGATGTTAGGTGTGTATAGAGAGAGCACACTATTAAGTGTGAATGTGTAAGAGAAAATAGAAAGTAGATCAATTCTTACTATATACACTATATCTAAAATAAATACATAAAAAGGTAGGTAAGATATATAGGAAGAGAAAGGAATGAATACACCTCATTGGGTACATGGACCAATACAAAACTTGTTGTGATGCTAAGTGATGTTGGATGTGTATTGAACCAAGAGTAATATCATGAACAGAGCTGAGTATTCAATTCCTCAAAAGTGACTCAAGAATGTGAAGGTTAGCCCTTTGGATTCATCATCACCCACTAAGTGAAGATAGGTGATCATGCATGTGCTGATAGATGTTTGGACTATGTGTCCAATCCCTTTGGATAGGTGGCTCAAGAATACAAAGGCTAGTTAGTCCTTTGGCTCCATAATTTCCCCATGAAGTAAAGCTATGAACTGATATCGGTATAAAATATATGTTGTATGAGATGGACCTTAAATCCCATGAATGTAATATGATCTGAAAATGTTAGCATGGATAGTCGAATGTATGATGGAAAATAGGCCACTTTTGGCTACTCTAAAGATGGAGATTAGACTTGTATGAAAACCACTCTAAAATTGGTACACTAGGATTATATGAAATCCACTCTAAATATGGAAGTTAAGATTGTATGAAATCCACTCTAAAATGATGCCAACCACTTATATATGGAATAAAGCATGTAACTGTTGAGAATGCCTAGGTAATACTAAACTCAAAAAGAAAATAAAATAAATGTGCCACATACATTGGCCCAATTACTAGTGTTTGAAACATATATTTTGATCTGGAAGTTATATCATCTACCATATCTAAAACTAGAAGTGAGACTCATCTTTTCATACATGATTCCCCATATATTTGGATTCTCTAAGAAAAAGTGTACTAAAAACTATTGATTTTGAACTGGTCTAACTATGCAAAATTGTAGTTGAACCTACTTTTTTACCTACTTCTAGAAAGTTTGGTTTTTCTACTATTTGGATTGGAGTGATAAAAATGGATAGTAGTGGAATCGACATTGTATTCCAAGTTGTGTTTTGTTTTCCTTAGCCAAATATGTTAATTATTCTATCATTGTTACTATCTACCTGGTCTATTTTGATTGGTTTAATGTTTAGTTATTATTTTGGGTGTTCCAAAAGCTAGATTTTTTACCATTAGGAGCTTTGATCTCTATGATAAAACCCCTATTTGTTGCCCCCTCTTCTAAGAGGAGGAATGAAAACCCTACAATGACTGACCTCAAAATAAATATCCCTATAAGTGTGTTATGCTATAAAGATACATGATATAGCAATGATAATCAATAAGATATCTCAAGATATAGCATGGTTTGTAATGAGAGATTGTTAGATCAACAAAGGTATGCCTAGATAGATATAACAATGTAATATCATGTGAAATGTACTAAATTAGAATAGGAGGCTTTATTTGTTATTTTTTATGGAGGGATGGAGCATGATGTCCATCATGGAATCCAAGAAAGTAAGATAAATCCATGATGTGGATCATGTCATTGAAAACAATGAGAAGTAAACAAGTAATAAGCACATAAGGCAAGAAGCAAAGAGCATACACAAATGGCCAAGGGGATAAAAAAATAATGGACATGGGCACATGTCACTCAAATGGGAAATTAATCATATAAGGCATGTTTAAATTCCACATACACATATAATTAAAATAAGCAAGGTTGGCGTGGAAGCCACAATCATATAGAAGAGTATAGACAAAGGACATTGGTAAATGTCCTAAGGCACATATAAGAGACAATCAAGAATAGATAAATGCATTAATATCTAGTTATACAAAGTAAGAAAATAAATCATGTAATAACTATAAATATAATCGCATCTAACTAATCAAAGTAAGAGAGAAATTATGTAACACATATTTAATATAAGACTAGGTATATGCTAAGAAATGCACAAGTGTTATATACTAGTGAGTGTCGATAGAGTAATCTATGAAATCTAGTAAGTAATGTACATCAACATGATAATGAGAGTGTGTGGTGTAGGAATGGCATAACCTATATGGTGTAGTCATGTAGAAGATACCCCTGATGGGTATGTATATTGATGTATGTCTCGATGTAGAAGTAGGATGCCCTCTCAATGGGTATGTATATCAATTATGTCTCAATGTAAAAGTAGGATTCCACCTCAATGAGTATAGTGAATCAATAAAAGAGATGGATGTTGCTACACGCACTCAAATTATATCAAGTAAAGCATGGTAATGTATAAAAATTCAAAAAACAATAGTATAGAACAACAAATGTAAGTCTAGCATGCTAGTAGAAATGTAAAGCATGGATGATGCATACAATCAAAATATTTTTGGTTTTTTTGAATTATTTACATGTTTTTGTATTTTTAAATATTTGAATGTTTTTAAATTTTTGATATATTTGAATATTTTTGAGTATTTGATATATTTGAATGTTTTCGAGTTTTTGAGATTTGAGCTATGTACAATCAATCACAGGAAGACTATGTACAAAAATTTTAAGAAAGGAAATATGTACAATAAAATAGAAGAAATTTATTTATATACATTCAAAAAAATGTTATATACAAGCATATGAATAAATATGTACATGATGACATAAAAGACTAGGCTAGAGGGGGTAAAGGGTCCAAGGATGGAGCTTGTTAGGGATGGAGATGGAGCAAGGGATCATGACCATCATAAAATACCTCAAGATCATCATCATAACTATCATCATATGTTGAAGAATTTGTGTATATGGTGTCATCCTACCAAAGGCAAACTAAAGGTTATCTTGGTGGTGGATATGATGATTCCCCTCTGGGACATTTAGCTCTAGTAGTAGATTGTTTTGGTAGAAGTGGAGAAGCTGGTGTTGGTGGTGTTGTAATATGAATAATACCCTAAACTTATAGTTTATCTAATCTCTATCGTAAAGTTGTACATAAGGTTGTATCATGGCCTATGATCCTATAAATAAAATAAAATGGGTGACCATCTTGTTGTGATAATCTACTAATAGATCTATGGCATACTATAGGTAATGTGATTAATCCATGATCAAGTCACATCTGTAACATAAGTTTTGGTTGTTTTTATGTGCTACCTTCCTAAATCTAAATGACTAGCTCTATATCCATAGAGGTAACCATGTGAATTGTATGTGCCAAGTGATCTATCTATGGCCATGAATGTGGAATATATCCTGAGAGTGTAGTGTGAGATGTTAAGAGTGATGTAGTATGTCTAATGAGAGATCTAAAGTCATCTCAATAATATCCTAGGCCAAATAGTGTAAATATCAACCCCAAAAAATAGTCATATGTGAGTGTGGGTGCCATATCATCATCTGAAGAAGCTTGGGAATCTATTTCAACATCATGTCCATATGGTAACTCATAATTTACCACAAAGGGTAACTGTGATTGGGAGTCTCATCAACTATAGTAGTAGAAAATAATGGTGCTATGAGAGTGTCTATAATTTATGGAATAACTATATCTATAGAATCAATAGGTACTATTGAAATTACTATCAGTGAATGTATAACTATAATAGGTATTGGGATCATGATTGGTAGAGTAGCTAGAATAGTTGAAGCTATTGTGACTGGGTGAATATCTAGAACTGAGGGCACAATTGTGAGTAGAGGAGTGTGTGAAGTTCTGGTCTCTCTAACCTCATATGTATGTATTTTATCAAGATAAATTCAATGAGGTGGTGGCTCAACTATGATATGAGGTGTCCCATCTAGAAAAATAGCTAAAGATGACTCTATAGTTTGACAATATTTAAATGGTTGGTTATCTACTGGACATGTGTATAGCTATCCTTCATGGAGAAACTTAACACATCAATGAAGAGTAGAAGGAACTACCCCCATAGCATGTATCTAGGGTTGTTCGAGTAAAATATTATAATGAAGAGGACCTAGCATGACCTAGAATAGTGTAGAGAGGGTTTTGGGTCCTATTGAGATATCCAAAGTAATGGTGCCCAATGTCTATGGTGGTATATCATCAAATCTATTAATGTTATTATATTATTTTTGTATGGATGTCATGTCCATGCCCATGGCCTGTAAGAATGTAATATTACATATATTATGTTTGAAACCACTATCAACTAGAACTCAATTAATTGCACTAGTTTTGACTTGAGCTTGTATGAATAGTGGTAAATTTTGATCAATTACTATTTGACATGTCTTTTCATCATTATCAAAAGTGATAGCATCTTCTATAGTTTTTATCATGTTAACCACTGATGCAAAATAACAAGGCTCTAAATCAATGGGCATAGAAGTTTGAGTGAGTGCCTGATAGAGAATGTCTTTTGAACACATTATCTTTTTGAAGTAGTTTTAACAAAGAAATCTTAGTTGGTGTGTTTCTCAACTGATCAACAATATCATATGCCTTGTGTGGATCTGGCTCTATAGGTGGGTTGGGCCTGGGATGGGAAAGAATGGGAGGGTGGTGGGGCTTTTGATTAGGTGGAGGAGCCATAGTGGCACATCGATTAACAGCTCTAACCACATTATCTACTATTTATATAGGACTAGTAGTAGCTACGAGAAAAGAGTGAAGATAATTGATAGGTCGAGGTGGTGGAGGGACAAAAGATGTCAACTAGGCTCTCTAGCAATGGGTAGTGACCTAGGGAAGGGTGAAATGGACCATGAAACATGACTCAACATGGGATAGAGGCTCCAAGGGAGGTGATGCAAAATATATCTTAACATGTTTAATAATAACTTTCTTAACATCATCCCATATATTGAAAAATAAGCATGAAATGCAAAGATTGAATCTTTGTACTAGCATATGATAGACTTCATCATTCATGTACATAACAAGACCAAGTATGGTCTCCTTATTATTTGTAAGAAATGTAAGAAAAATTTGTAAATAAGTGAGATCCATTTTTGCAATCTGATTATAGATGTAAGGTGATAGCTCTAGAAGAGATGGCCTAATATAGGTAACTAGGGTTTGAAAGATAATTATTTGAACAATTACTATGAAATTTTTAAGTTGAAAGTGAATTTCTAAGTTAGATATGCATGTAAAAAATCAGAAATTTATTGAAAAATTAATGATTTAATGGGACCTAGTATATGCAACTAGGGTTTTGAAAAATAATTATTTTTGAAAATTACTATTAAATCTTGAAATTTGAAGTATATGTCTGAGTGAAATATGCAGCTAAAAAATAAGAAAATTATTGAAAAATGCTTGATTGAATAGGACATAGTATGTGCGACTAAGGTTTTGAGAAAAATAAATTTTTGAAAATTACTATGAAATTTTGAAAGTTAAAGTGAATTTTATATTTTAATATGCTAGTAATAAATTAGAAATTATTAGAAAATTACTGGGAAAATATAGGGACCTAGTATGGACAATAAGGGTTTGAAAGAAAATTATTTTAAAACTAATAGAAAATCTCAAAATTTAATGTTAATTTTTTATTTTAATATGCAGGTAAAAAATCAAAAAATATAATAAAAATTAGTATGAAATTTCCCCTAAGGTTTCTATGGTTTTTATGTGCAAATGAAGTAACTTGCGTTCACCAAATGATTTAATATTTTTTGGAATATTGTTGTATTATTATTAATTTAGATAAAGGGTCTAAGTAGTAAATTTAGTAAATAAATATGCAATAATTAAGCTACTGATTTGTGTAAATTAGATTACAATTTTATCCTTTCTAAAAATAGTAATAAGAGATGGAAACGAAGACTTAGTTGGAAACTGACTGATCTGACTGAGACAAAGGTTGAAATTTACTATGTAATATTGAGACACTATAATAAACTAAGATTTGACCTTCATTTTGTAATTAGATAAGAGCACCAAAACTAGACAGGAGTGGCACTGACACTATAGTCCACCTCTACCACTATTTTTCTAAAGCTCTGATCTTTCTGGGTTTTATTTGATATGTTTGTGTGACCTTGTCTATGAAGTTTCAATAATCAAAAGTCTGTAGAGCTCCATGTAGAGAATATTTTCTCTTCAAACCCTATACTCCATTATTCTTTGACCAATTTAGAGAAAAAGGTGGGGGGGATTAGTGTGTGTAAGATTCACTGGACATGGATCCACACCCCTTGTGTGGGCATACTACCTATATACCAATACTCTAAAGAGGGATCAAGTCATATGTAGTTCTCCCACTTAATGTGCTTTTTGAAATTATATATATGAGGATGCAAAATACTATACTAGATGTGCTTGAGGTCGCTAAGGGTTGGTGTAAGGATTTGAATAAACTTGTAAGTATATTGGTTGGTTGTATACAAAGAATAGGGAAGATTTCTTGATTAATATTTCTTGTATTTTTTTTGCTTAGTGATAATTTCCAACACTTTCCAAATGATCTTTGAATGGGCTTTTATAAGGATATATTGGTCATGGGTTGAATGTGATTGCATTAGGCCAATAAAGATAAGGATGGGGAGCTAGAAGAAATTGATTGTTGGGGAAAAAATTTCACTTAGATAGGAGCATCAAAATTTGATAGGAGTGGCACCAGTGCTATAGTCTAAGAGTGGTGCTATTTTCCTAAGCAGATGGGACCTAGGGGGATTGATTTATCTTAGAAAGAGTAGTCTAGGTGAGTTGGCCCAAGTTTGGAAGGCTGCAGATGACTAAGAATTAGTGAAAATAAGTTTAAGAGGGTTAGGAAAGAAATCAAGAGGTACCTAAGAGTTGGGTGTCATTAGCCACACTTAAGCTACCAATTTTCACATTTTATATGACTAAAAAAAGACATAACTTGATTCAAAAATAGTTTCAAAGCTAATCAATGGCTAGAATATCTTTGTTTATGCATTTATCAACTTTCATATTCATTAAGTTCTCATAACCTTCAATTCATGTACAAATAAGGAAATCTCAGTCTTTGCACACTATGTGTTAGCCATAAGAAACAGGGATTAAGTAAGGTTTTAGTTGTTTGTCACCATCTAAGGATTAAGGATTTAATTCAATGACTCTCTCTACCTTTAATAACTATTCTAAACCTTTCTCAATCACATTGGAAACCTAAACAAGTTTCAACATAACTTTTCTTAGTCTTACTGACTGTATTATGCCCTTATATATAGGGTCAATAGGATTTTGTTTCTTTTATCACATCAATAGACTCTAAAGCTTTCAATGAGATTTAAAACACCATATAAAACTATTCTATGCTTAATGTATACACCCTAAATTTTTCAATCAACCACACATATCATGTCTTTTCACAATCCTTGCATAGGAGACACTGACTAGAGAATATGAGCTTTGTTCACATTTGACCATGTCCTTTGTTTTAGTCATCTCAACCTCATTACATTCTCTAGACACATTTTTTCCTATTGGAATTTTGATTAATATAACTTTTTAATATTCTCTTTGGTGAAAGAAATAAAATGGCCATTATGGCACTTCTTCCCTCTCATCCCATAGATCAATTTCTAAACTTTTCTCATGATTATGACAATAAATAGACATATTTGCAAAATTTCACACTAGCTAAAAATGTGGAAAATGATTTTATTTACAATGAATATAATTAATATTATTTTAATGATAAATATTATGATACATATGAAAGTGATAATGAAAAAAAAAGTAGATGCATCTTCTTCTCTCAAACCTATCTCTTTTATTCGTTCTTATAAACTTAATTAGCCATGAACTTCCAAGTGAACAAATTAGCCATACACAATACACCAAATTAACAAATTAGCCATGAACTTCCAAGTGAACCTCTAGTTAGTGATAATTTGATTCTATGTGAACTTAATCTCTCTCTTTCTCTTACTACTTCAATGTTCAAATTACAACAATATAAATGCAATATAATCAAATTGCCAATGCATAGTTTAAATGATGCATCTCATGTTATTAAATCTACCTTGTCAAAAGAAGATCTAAATGATAAATTTATTTCTCTTAATTTTAATGAAATTAATGCATTCATTACATCCATGGATAAATAGATGCACATGATATTCTAATTTCAAATGATATTTTACTGCATATTAGAAAAGAATTAAATTTTTCTCTTACACCTCTCCCTAGTTACATTGGAAGTGATAATGAATATGATAGTGAAGATGAAAATGAATTTGAAAATGAGAATGATTATGAACAATACCCCAATGATGATAATGCATGGAACAATGATGATAATTATGCACATAGTGAATAAGAATATGCATCTCATGCCTCTAACTCTCCTCTCATTTCTCCTCTCAAACATAATGCACTACCAAATTTTATTTCTACTTCTATGAATGATTATGTTTCAAATAATGCAAATTTTAATGCTAATATCACAATTCCTACTCAATTAGAATGTGATTCACTAAAACATAAAGATACCAATGAATCTCCCAAGCCACCACTCACTACAATAGAACTCAATTCTCACTCTTCACCTAAAGAGAATGGTAGCCCACATCCCTCTTGTAAGGTCAAATTTACCATTCCTCCCAAGGTTCAAGTGAGCACACCCCATCTTTATGATCCAATTGATAAATGTAGCATTCCCATGGATAAAATTAACAATCAAATTCAATGATTAAATGAACCACTTCAAGATGATAATGTACCATCCCAGGAGATTATCTCTTTGATGCATGTAGTTGGTGAATTACAAGACCAAGTACATCTCCTTACCTTGGAAAACAAGGCTTATAAGTCTCGGATGGATGCCAATGATCTACATGGTAACCCAGTTCTGAATACATTCATAAAATCTTCATTGCCTAAGCATTTCCAGATACCATCATTACCTTACTTTGATGGAATTGGAGATCCATTCATACACCTTTGGGCCTTTCAAAAGGCTTTGTTATCTCTTGTGAGTCCATTGATTCTACTCAATTTATTCTAATAGACATTAGTGGGGGAAGAACATAATTGGTTATTTTATCTACTCCCCATTGGTTCCTTGCACACATATGATGACTTAGAGGAGGAATTTCTTAGACATTACATAGCAAACTTGGGCCCTCATGTCACATATGAGAAACTTTCAACTTTACATTAGAATACTTCAAGGCCCACTAGTGATTATATCTTAAGATTCAAGACTAACATGTTAATATTGATATACAAACTAGTAGATCTAGAGATTCAACATATCTTTATTAAGGGTCTTCATCAACCTTTCCTCAAGTATCTACTATATTAGACAAAGTCTTATTTTAGGTACTTATGTTAAATAGTTCTAGCTTGGAAAATAAATTGGGATTAATTTAGTTAGATTTAGTTGATCATATTACTCTACATTTTAGAGCAGTGTCATAGCTCCTACTACACATCATCCACCATGTCCTAAACAATATAGGATAATAACCAGTAAAGATCAGAGAGCTAATCTCTAGAGTACAACTTACAATATTTACTATAGATAACAACGTCAAGGCACCATTAGAGTTTAATTCATATCAGGATAGCCCATATGTCATATTATCAGCATTAATAGATAGGAGGTTATCACATTACCTTTACTCATCGATGAGATTAACATCTCTTATAGAAATAGCTACATCAACCCTTTTATAACTATCATCATATCCGTGGACACATAGATAATGATTGTTATGGAGTCAGAGATTGCATTAATAGATGTGTAGATAATTGCATCATAGCATTTAAATAGGGGGCACCAATATCTCCTTCATCATGGAACCGAAGACCTAATTCTTCTATGATTAAGTCATCCCTGGACATTCTTTTATAGGAATCATTGGTCACTCATCCTGAGAGTCATATGGGTTATATATAGAGCCTCACAAGAGATATATTATTCCACCTATTTAGAAGGTTTGTAAACCTATACAATAGTCTACATATGGCACTATATTCTAAGGAGTACATAGTGTAGTTCCATATACATATCCAATAGAGTCATAAGAACCATAGCAAAGTTCTACTCATGAAAAATATTCACTATAGCCAAATTTTCTGAGTCCTATCTCACGTAGCAATCTGCTATGACTAAGATTAAATAAACCCACATTATAGAGTATTATACATGATAAATATAAACTATGTCCAAATTTTTTGGGTCCTATATCATGTAGTAATCCACTATAGTTGAGATTAAATTAGCCTCATCTCAAGTTTTAGCTTCAGCTCAATCTATGGCTCAGTCATACACATCTTAGCAGAGGCCACATGGTATATGATTATAAACAAATGAGCCTTCTTCTTAGCACATAGTTTCCATGGCACATATAATAAAGCTACATTTTATTGAATCTCCACATCTAGCTATTGTTAGTACACAATAAATAGTATTAGATACTGAGCATATTCTTACACAGCATGAGCAGTATGGACACTTATTCAGATGGCTAATAAGGTTCAGATAGTGATGTAGTATAGAGTGATATGATGCACATTCATACTATTATCAGTTCATAGCTTCACTTAGTAGGGTAATGATAGAGCCAAAGGTCTAGAAAGCCTTTGTATTCTTAAGCCACTCTCAGGGAATTAATATGCACAATGTGTTATCTTACATCCATATATACTAAAAACTAACATTCTTAACTCCCAATAAACTATCCATAGCCAAAACTGGTTTATCAAAAATCTAGATCTTACCAAATCCTATTTTACCAACATTAAAACAACTCAACCCATCCAAATAATTTAACAACCTAAAACCAACTCAATTCATCCCAATAGTTTATCGATTAACAAAAAAAATGTTGCTTACACATGATTACAAATCAATTCTAAACATCACACCTAAACTTATCAGCAAAAGTCAAATCACATATCCTAAGTACCATTTTACCAAACACACACAACCTCAACATCAAATACTATACCAACTACTTCTAATCAAAAAATTGTGCTAAATATAACACTATATTTCAAATCCCATAACAAAGAATGCATGAGTCAAATCCAAAAACTTGTGTGTGTGTGTGTGTGTGTGTGTGTGTGTGTGTGTGTGTGTGTGTGTGTGTGTGTGTGTGTGTGTGTGTGTGTGTAACCATGTTTTCAAAACATATACATCATATCAAGATATAATCAATCATGAATGGTCACCATAACCTCACTCTCACTCTCACTCTCTCCTCTAGTATTATTCCTATAGTGTAGCCTCACACTCAATGTCCCTGCACCTCACATGATTACAAATCAATTCTAAACATCACACCTAAACTTATCAGCAAAAGTCAAATCACATATCCTAAGTACCATTTTACCAAACACACACAACCTCAACATCAAATACTATACCAACTACTTCTAATCAAAAAATTATGCTAAATATAACACTATATTTCAAATCCCATAACAAAGAATGCATGAGTCAAATCCAAAAACTTGTGTGTGTGTGTGTGTGTGTGTGTGTGTGTGTGTGTGTGTGTGTGTGTGTGTGTGTGTGTAACCATGTTTTCAAAACATATACATCATATCAAGATATAATCAATCGTGAATGGTCACCATAACCTCACTCTCACTCTCACTCTCTCCTCTAGTATTATTCCTATAGTGTAGCCTCACACTCAATGTCCCTGCACCTCACATGATTACAAATCAATTCTAAACATCACACCTAAACTTATCAGCAAAAGTCAAATCACATATCCTAAGTACCATTTTACCAAACACACATAACCTCAACATCAAATACTATACCAACTACTTCTAATCAAAAAATTGTTCTAAATATAACACTATATTTCAAATCCCATAACAAAGAATGCATGAGTCAAATCCAAAAACTTGTGTGTGTGTGTGTGTGTGTGTGTGTGTGTGTGTGTGTGTGTGTGTGTGTGTGTGTGTGTGTGTGTGTGTGTGTGTGTGTGTGTGTGTGTGTGTGTGTGTGTGTGTGTGTGTGTGTAACCATGTTTTCAAAACATATACATCATATCAAAGATATAATCAATCATGAATGGTCACCATAACCTCACTCTCACTCTCACTCTCTCCTCTAGTATTATTCCTATAGTGTAGCCTCACACTCAATGTCCCTGCACCTCTTCAAGCTCCCAAATGCCTCTTACAATGGCTATCTCACTTTAGCAACCAACCATTCTCCTTATGCAAGTCAACATATCACCTCTATAAATCTATGTACTCATCCATAATCTACATACTCATTAATCTATAATCATGTGGAGGCATCCTGTGCCTATCTCGCTTAGCCCTCAGATCATCTCTCTCTCCCACTACCTTAACATATACAGATATAACTATATTTACCCTACCAAATAAATGAGCATAAAAATAAATTGTAATTATCACTTGCTCTATCAAACCCTCCTCCAGAACATCATCAGGAATATGCCATGTGAGTTCATGAAGTGTAGACTTAATGACCTACCTCCTGCCCTACCCTGTGCTTCATCCTAATCACCTTCCACTCCACCTACATGCAAAATTATAACACTATGTTAGAAATACATTTTCAAAACAAGCTAAAATATGTACAAACTTAAATAATAATTAAAATATAATCAATGCTTACCTCCTATCATCTAGATTGGATTAGAGTCCTCATACTCAAGGGCATCCCCTTCACTAATAGGATATAGTGAATCCCATTGATACCTCACCTAGCATGAGGTATATACCTCTATGCATCCAACATTATCTACATCAAGAATATCTATATCCACATCTCATGAATCTAGAGGTAATGGTGTTAACTCAGCCTCAGTAGGCCTTCTACAAGCTCCTACCCTTGGTAGTGCATGTACACTCCTCAACCACACCCATGTTATTGGGGGCACATCTTTTGGTACCCCAAACTATCTATTCATTCACTCATATTGAAAGTGCTTATACACTCCAATCCAGTGGTCATATAACCAACAACTAACCCTTATGTACCACAACTTCACTCCATCCTTGGGCCACCTAGGGAATCTTCTATAGGGCCTCCATATGATATCTTGAGCCACCAATCTATCTTAAACTCATCTATAGTTATCTATCCTAAGAGATAGGATAGCCAATATACTCTTCCACCACTCCCTATATGGTTGTGGGGGTGCCCACCTCTCCCTCGATAATCTTATTGGCTACACAACTCCTATATGCTCATAAGCCCAATAATGTAATAAGGTAGTCACACTTAAACTAATACTAAAATACTCTTGAGTGAACCAATATAGATCCTTATATAAGTGGGCAAGCATAGTCCTACCCCATGAGAACATAGTACCATACACCTATACACTACACATGATCCTATGTATCTTATATGAAACTGATACCCCACTCCCATCTACAGTAATAAATAAAGCCAACAATATGGCTAACCACTTTCATAGGCATGGAACACTTTATTACATAATAACTAACAATAATACATCATTATCACTGCTTCTCTTATGTATGTCTGAGGGCACACCAACAACATATAGGGATGCATGATCAATAACATCTACACCCATGTCATTTTGTAATGTCACTTAATGTCCACTGATTGATAAGTGTAGAATATGGTACAAATCCTCCAAAATAATCATCATATCTCCATTAGGAAGCTAAAAATTACACATATCTACATTCCACCTCTCACATAAGGTAATAATCAAATACCTATCCCACTACATAAGGCCTAGGTCACACACATGACCTAACCCTATTTTATCAATCACAACTCTCTCATTAGATAATAAAGACAACAATATTAGTATCTCCCTCACCTGGCCTCTATGGAACTCTCTCATATTGATCTGGACAACAATTCAGATGACAATTCGAGTGATGGGTCTACCCCAATTGATGGCGAAACTTCCAGGAGCCATAACTTTTGCACCATAGCTCCAATTGACTCACCGTTTCAACTGTTGGAAAGATAATAATGAGGGGAGAATTTTGAGATGGCATTGATATTTTCTCAATGAATTTTGACCCCCTAAAACCCAATGGAAGTGTCCTAAATTTCAATTTTAGTAGTGTAGTCTATAAATAGTAAGTTTCTAAAAATAGTAATTCCTTGAATTCTGTTTTGTTGTAAATCATGGAAGTCAAACCAATTCATCTCCCTTGAGATTGGTGACCTTCCAAATCCTCCCCACACCTTCAAAACATGTATAGATGAAGATGTAACCTGAAATGGAAAGGAGACATCTCTTCTCAGAGATAAGCATATGTTTGGGTCTGCAATTTTGATAAATAAAACATCTCTTTTCAGAGATAGCATTATTTGAATTGTGTTGTTCTTATTTTTGAATTATCTTTCAACCAAATCTTTCAATTTTTGGATCACATATGTACCTCACCCTACAAAAACACTAGAAAATAGCATGTGTATCAATTAAATATACCAAAGTAAGTAGCCAAGCTAAACAATAAAAGATAACCAATCAAAATCTTAGAAAACTAGCCCTAGTGGACAATAGCACTATAAAAGGACATTAGCATTGTAAAATACTACCAAAACCTAGATAGAAGTGTTGAACATTGGATAAGAGTGTTGACTCCTAGACAGGAGCACTGAAACTAGTGTAAATTTCCTAAAACACTTCAAAATAGCTCAAAACACCAATAACATGCTTCCAATAGGCAAAAATCACATGTTTTAGCTACTTACTAGAGTAATCTTCCCACTAGCCTCAATCTAGGATGCCAACTGCTTAAATCAGGTCATGACAAGTGCTTATCTCTTTAGCATAACTCCTACTCCATAGCTCCAAAATCTCAACCTAGTCAACACACAAATGAAACAAGAATCAATCAAATTTTCCTATATCAAACAAATTTCTCATTCAAAGTAAAATACTATTTTTCCTATAACTTCAATCTTGTAGCACCATTTTACAAACCATTTGGTTCAAAATAATCATAACAATGATACCTTTGATATCACATGAGCCTCACTCTCTTACTACATCATTTGCCTACTATGGAACACACATATCTATACCAATTTTTTACCTATACATACTATTTGGTCCTAACCAATCAAATACTCATTCAACTTCCAAAACAACTTAGCCCAACCAATCAATAGGTCATTCAACTTTCAAAATAACTCAATCTAATCAATCAAGTAACTTATAAATCAATTCAAACTATACAAACCTTGATTCTATCATTACACCACTAGTCATCACTTTTGATTCAACCTCCTCTATCACAGATCTTGTCCCTCTCCTCAAAAGGGGGCATCACTCATATTATTCATACTCCTACACTTATCCAGCATGCCTATCCACTCTCATAAATGGATACACCATGGTACTTACACCTCTAGCAGTTAGATTATCAGATTCAACTAAGATTAGTCAAAATATATAATAATTCAAATTACATGGGTCACCCAGCATGGTTTATACACCTCCAATATTTAAATTATTAGATTTAGATTAGATTAGTTGAAATATACAGTGATTCAGATTACATGGGTCATTCAACATTACTCAGGACATTCAGAGTGATATACCCTTAGTCTACAGATACATAGATTAGTTAGATATAGTGGTTTAGATTATATGGATTCATAATGAATTTGATATATATTTAGACTTAGATACTAGATTTGGGGGCATGTACATCAATACACGTCTCATACATATAGCTTCATACAACATGACATAGTTATAGGACCAAATAGTAGATTATAGGCATAGTATAGAGCACATTATTTTGGCCTTTAGTTTTACACATGGGATATGGCATGATAGCTCATTTCACATGTGGTTATATAGATTTCTAGACTATACATACACATCACTCACATATCAAATTTGGTGGCATGTCACAGATGTTTATGTTCTTCATCATCTAGGATTATATAGATCAAAATGGCAAAGACATGGAATTCTCTTCTTACACATTTACCAAAGTGTTAGATTACACCCAACTATACCTAAGATGTCCCCAGGGTGGACTGTGCGATTATCTATATAGATTGGTCCATAGCATTACCTAGACCCAGACTGCACAAGTTTATGTGGGATAGAGGACAGATATTAGTTTTTAGCCTTCAATCATTTCTTAGTTCCAGTTCAGATATTCAAAGTGGAGGCATGACATATTTTGATTTTTATAGTATGCAAATTTTATACACACATTCTAGATTACATGAGTTTATGTGGGATAGAGGTTAGACATTGATTTTGGACCTCTGAGCATTTCTCAGTCCAATTAGATTCAACATAGGGATCAAGTATTATCCTCCATGTTTTATAGATTCTACTTCCAGATTCAGTATAGGGGGCATCCATTTTAGGTATTCTTCCTTTCTTCAAGAACTATTCATCTCTCCATCCACTTCCCTATCTAGGAAGTCAGGTGAGCTCTTTTTTACCACACTTATCTCCATGCAGGTAGGTTTAGGTATGCATTTTATTTTCTTTATTTTACTCTAGTAATTCATTTCATCACATCATTAGATTAAAAGGGGGAAAATGTGTACACCCTAAAGTGGTCAAGAAACCACACATATCATGTCTTTTCACAATCCTTTCACATGAGATTCTAACTAGAGAATATGAGATTTTTTCACATTTGATCATGTCCTTTGTTTTAGTCATCTCGGCCTTGTTATATGCTCTAGACATCTTTTTGCCTATTTCCAATCATTCATAGCCTCTCAAATAGTCATTCCACCTCAACCAGGTCATGTTTTATATCTTCTTTCCATTCCCCTAGGTCTTGAGACTATAGGATAGGAGTGTTGGGGTTAGACAACATCATCAGTGCCACTAATGTCCATTTCCAATGCTCTTGCCCAAAGCCATTTTCACCTCTAATAGTTAATTTTTTTGCTAGTTGAGTCTTACCCTTTTTATTATCTTTGTCCTTAAGTTTTCCCATGTCAACCAAATGAAAATAAATCTCCAAAATTTAAAATAAATATTGTTCTATATAAAGGACTTCACAAGGCATTTTATATCTAGCACTTAGTACTTTGGCACATTAGACATAATAAAAATCATTCAATAGTATAGCTCAGCATTCTACATCACATATAGACTTGCATGCTTGATCAAGAAAGGGCCTAGGTGAAAGTCATTCTTACATCTATCATGCACATTGATTATGCACATTCCCTAAGGGAAAATTACATTGAATCTTAGACCCTAGCTTGAGGATTAATGTACGCAGTGATCAGGATAATACGGGTTCTAGATCATGTGATCATTCTTCCCCTAACCCAGTTTTTCCCCCTTTTGCTTTTGATGAATTTGTTATTTCCATGTGTGTAGATAAATATAGGGCTTGTAGATTAAAATGGACCTATAATATCTATTGACTTCCAGCCTCTAAAAAACACATGCTCACATTGACCCAATGAATAAAACCCAAAAAGCTTAGATCCTCAGGACAATATAGGTAGAGATGGATAAAAATGTTGGTACCACTCCTATTTAGTTTTGGCATTCCTATCCAATTAGAGAATGAAGTCTAGATCTAGATTTTAGACAGTGTCCCAATCTTGCATCTTAGTTTCTAGCTCTTGAATCACCTATTTCAGCCCATTTTTAGATAATTTTATTTCTTCGTAATTTATTTGATAAAAATATATATTTTACCTTATTAAATTATATTTATCCCTTACTCTAGACTATTATTATTTAATAACTAAATAATAGTTTCCAAAAAATAATAAAATAGCTTCTTACAAACTCATTTGAATCAAAGATACATCTTAACACCATAAGCTCAATATGTAGAGTTCTTGTTTTCTTTAGTATATATGTTCTAAAGCATATTATATTAACCAACCTAGTTATAAAAAAGTTTGAGAAATTAAATATGTCAAATAAGATGACATTCAACTAACCAAACTTGTCCCTAATCTCTTTTGTTCCTCAGAACCCAAATACCAAGGAATCAATATTCAAAACATAGATTAAAGACTGGGTAAGCTTAAACTCTGCTGGCAGATTTGTCTGTCTGAAGGAACCATGTCCTTTCTCTCTTAATAACCTCTTTGCTTTCAAGTTAGTAATTATGATTTGATCATGATAAAAATACCATAAATAATCAATGATAATTCTTACCATATGAAATATTCAAACTCACAATAGGCTTTATTTCAGCCCTATAACTTCAATGCACATAGAATTTCAACATCATTGTTCTCTATTCATCTTTCAAACCTATTTACATGTCCATTATTCATCACCATAGAATGAAATGAGAGGTTCTCCTCTCGATACTTCCCTTCACACATTACCTAAACTTATATTTATGTCAAAAGACTCTTAAAACAAATAATAATTGATTCTTGAACAAGATTTATTAAGCAACCTCCTAAACCTATGTGGGGTGGTGGACTGCCACCTCACTTTTACATTACAAAATGCATTTTAAAACAACTTAGAACCTTTTAAGAGACCAATAAGGTCATTTATAACATTGATTTTTCATTTACACCTCTTTCCACTCACTTAGACCCACTAAGACATTGTAAAAATTTAAAATTCTCTTTAGGAGGGAAAACAAGTTTAAACTCAAATTCAAATTGGCTCCTTCTTAAGACATATTCTAGACTTTTTATGATCATTCCAAGATGCCCCTACATCAGGATCATGACCATCATGAAAATCCTCAAGATCATCATCATAGGTATCATCGTATGTCATAGACTCTATATACATGGTGTCATCCTAACTAAGGCAAACTAAAGGTTGCTCTAGTGGTAAAGATATTGATTCTCCTCTAGGATGTTTAGCTCTGGTATTAGATGGTTTCAATAGAAGTGGTGAAGCTAGTGTCGGTGGTGATGTAATATTAATAGTAATTGAACCTATAGTTTATCCAATCTCTATTGTAAAGTTGTACATGAGTCAGTGTGATGGCCTGTGATTTAATGAAAGAAACAAAATAGGTGACCATCCTGTCATGATAATCTACTAATGGATCTATGTCATACTATAGGTAAAGTGATTAATTCATGATCAAGTAACATTTATAGTATAATCTATGGCTAATATTGTGTGTTTCCCACTTTAATATGAATGACTAGATCTATATCCATAGAGGTAACCATGTGAACTATATGTGCCAAGTGATATGTCTATGACTATGAATGTGGAGTATGTCCTAAAAGTGTAGTGCAAGATGCTAAGAGTGATGTAGGATGTGTAATGAGAGATCTAGATTCATCTTGGTACTCTCCTAGGCTAGCTAGTGTAAAGCTCAATCCACATAAATAGTCATATTTGAGTATGGGTGCCATATCATCATTTAAAGTGGCTTGGGAATCTGTATCAACATCATGTACATATGGTAACTCAAAATTTACCATAAGGGGTAACTATGATATGGGAGTCTCATCAACTATATTAGTGGAAGATAGTGGTGTTGTGAGAGTATTTGGAACTTTTAGAGTAGCTATAACTATCAGAGAAGTTATATCTGTAGAATTAATTGGTATTGATAGAACTATTTTTTGTGATTGTATAATTATAACAGGTGTAAAAACCATGACTAATGGAGTAGCTACAATGGTTGAAGCTACTATGACTCACTGAGTATCTAGAGATGAGGACATAACTGTACATGGAGGAGTGTGAGATGTGCTAGTCTCTCCTACCTCATATGTATGTATCTAATCAAGAGAAATGTGATGAGGTGGTGATTGAACTATGATATGAGGTGTCCTATCTGGTGAAATAGTCAAAGATGACTCTGTGATTCGATAATATTTGAATGGTTAGTTATCTAATGGGCATGTGTATAAGTATCTTTCATGGAGAAGCTTAACACATCAATGAAGAGTAGAATGAACTACCCCCATATCATGTATCGAAGGTCATCCAAGTAAAAGATTATAATGAAGAGGACTTGGCATGACCTAAAACTATGTAGAGAGGGTTTCAGTCCCTACCATGATATCCAAAGCAATGGTGCCCAATGTCTATCAGGGTATATTATCAAACTCTCTAATATTATTATATGATTTTTACATGGATGCCATATCTACGCCCATGGTCTATAATAATGTGATATTACATATATTAAGTCTAGAACCACTATCAACTAGAACTATCTTAACTACGTTGGTTTTGACTTGAACTTATATAAATAGTGGTAAATTTTGATCAATAACTATCTGAGATGGCATGTCTTCATGATCAAAATAAATAGTATCTTCTATACTTTTCAATGTGTTGACCACTATTACAAAATAAGAAGGCTCTAAATCAATGGCCATAGAAATCTAAGTGAGTGCCTGATAAATAATGTCCTTGAACACATTGGATTTTTAAAGTAGCTCTAACATGAAAATATTAGCTAGTGTGTTTCTCAACTAATTAATAATATCATATGCCTTGTGTGGATCCACCTATATGAGTGTGTTGGTCCTAAAGTGGGAAGGAATATGAGGGTGGCAAGGCTCATGACTAGGCAAGGGAGGTATGGTATCTTGTCAAGTAACATCTCTAACCACATTATCTACTATCTATATAGGACTAGTAGTAGCTATGAGATGAGAGAAAAGATAATCGACATGTCAAGGTGGTGGAGTGACAAAGGGTGTTAATAGGGTTTTTTGGTGACATGTAGTGACCTGGGGAAGAGAAAAATAGACCATGCAACATGACTCGATATGGGATAAAGGCTCCACGGGAGGTGAGATAAGAGGTATCTTAACATGTTTAGCACTAAATTTATTAATATCATCCCATATTATAAAAATTAAGCATGAAATACAAAGAATAAAGCTTTATATTAACATATGGTAAAATTCATCATTCATGTACATGATAGGACCAAGGATGGTCTCCTTATTATTTGCAAAAAATGTTTTTAAATAAATGAGATCAATTTTTGTTTTTATGTGAGATCTGATTTTAGATGCAATGGGACCTAGTATACGCAATTGGGGTTTTAAAAAATGATTATTTGTAAAATTACTATGGAATTCTAAAAATTAATGTGAATTTTTAATTTAAATATGTAGGTAAAAAATCAAAAAAATATTAGAAAAATATTCATTTAATGGGACCTAGTATATGAAACTAGGGTTTGGAAAAAATATATATATATATATATATTTTTTTTACTATGGAATTTTAAAAATTAATGTGAATTTTTTATTTAAATATGCAAGTAAAAAATTAGGAAGGAATTTTCGCTAGGGCTTTTAGGGTTTTTGTGCACAAAAAGACATAGAAAATTTAACTAGGTTTTGGAATAAATGATTTTTAAAATAACCAAGGTAAATTTAAAAATTAAATGTGAATTTTTTATTTAAAATATGCAAGAAAAATAAAAAAATTATTGGAAAAATTAGCAAGAAATTTACCCTAGGTTTTTTATGTGCAAACAAAGTAAGTCAAGCTCACCAAATGATTTAAATTTTTTGAGACTATTAGAGTCTTATTCTTAATTTAGTTAAAGGTTTGAGTTGATTGAATCAGTAAATAATATTACAATAATTTAACTACTAATTTTTATAATTTATCTATATTTTAAACCTTTCTATAAATAAAAATAAATATGGAGAAAATAAGACAACTAAAAATAGGATGAAATGACCGAGACAAGATTTAGAATTTGTTGTCCAGGATTGAGATAGTGTCACAAATTAGTTTTTGGATTTTTTTTTATGAAAAGATAAGAGTATCTAAATAGGACACCCTAAGATCTGATGATATAGTCCTTTTTTGTTGATGTTATCTAAACTACTCATAAAAACCTATGTTTTGGGGGTTTTATTTGATGTCCATGTGTGAGCCTGTTTATGAAATATCGACTATTAAAAGTACATGAAACTCCTTATAGAGATGATTTAGTATTCAAACCCTAGACTTCATTATGCTTTGATAAAACTTGAGAATAAGAGGGGGTTAGTGTGTATAAGATGCACTGAACATTGTGCCATATGTAGTTCTCTCACTTGATGTGCTTTGTGCAATAGTGTTATACGATTGCAAAAATGCTGAATTGGGTGTGCTTGAGGTGGGTAGAGACTAGTGTGAAGATTTGGATATACTTGTAGCTATATTAGATGGTTTTATGTAGAGAATAGGTAAATTTGCCTCAACAATATTTCTTGTATTCTTACTTGCTTTTGTAATATTTGCCAACCCCTTTCTACATGAAATTTGAATGGGCTTTTATAGAGATCTATTAGTCATAGGTCAAATGTATTTATGCTAGGCCGACAAGATAAAGGATAGGAACTGAAAGGAAATGACCATTGGAACTAAAAATATAACTATATAAAAGCACTAAAATTAGACACCCTAGGTTTTGACATTATAGTCCATGTTGGGTGTTATTATCCTACAGGTGTGGAACCTGGGGGGATGGAATTAACATGGGAAATACAATCTAGCTGAGTTGGAATCAGGTTTTGTAAGTCCACAAATGACTGAGAATAAGCAAAAAGGTGTCTAAAAGGGTCATGAGAGCATGAAAGAGGGACCTATGGGTTGGGTGTCATAAACCACACTCAAGCTACTAGTTTTGACATTTTATATGACTTCACATACACTAAGTACTGCTAGGAATTGAGTGGTTATATGTGCTAGTCCAACCTTTAATGAAAGCACAATCTCCCCCATAGAGCTTTAAATGTGACCACTAAAACCACTAATGACTATCTATGGGGAATATATCCTACTCTAAATACCCCAAATTCTATAATATTATCATAGTGTGCATGTTAATACTTCACCCATTGTCAACCATAACACTTTGGATAGGATGATGATCTATGTATACTTGTATAAAGAGTGCATATAAATATGTATCATCATCGATAATATCTTACTCTAAGAATATGATGAGTAGTATAGGTTGAACTATAGTATGATACATGCCAATAATATTATGTAATAGATGTGCCTCCTATATAACAATATGATATAAAGATGGTGGTGGATGTGCATGATATGTGTAGTGAACACCTTATGAGCTCCCTACCTCATTTGTTGTGTGTCTTGAAAATAGATATGAGAATATATTAGTGTCTTAGATTTTAATTGTTGTTATTTTGATGCCTCTATGGGTGTGCCCACATCAATAATATTAGCCTCAATTAGATCTTGTATCTTGTGTTTTAGGCTCATGCATATGTTTTTTGTATGGCATGGTGTCCTGTAATACTCATAGAATACTTTAGAATCATAGTTATTTGGAAGAGGCCATGTTGTATCAACCTATTTAATGGGAGGGAGAGATATGACATTACATTTCAAGAGTTATCGTAAGACCTGTGCTAGTGACTGTAGAAGGTTGGTAAAGATTCAACGTTGAGGAGTGGATAAAACTAATCTAGAAGATGGCTTTGAAGTTACATTGACTATGCATTTTGATCACTCTTGTTATCAGTGGCCCTTGCCTTGTATGGAGGCTTATTTGAACTCTTAATAGTTAATTTTGATCCATTAGTATACTTGAGTTTTTCCATTGATAGGAGCTTAACCTCTATTTTTTTAACTATGTGGTACAAATTTGTAAATGAAAGAAACTTCTTAAATAAGATAGATTCATGTAATGTTGGTAAAATATTATGTTTAAATATGTCCCAAAGTTATCTATCTATTATGGGGCTAGTCAATTTGTCTAGCATGGTCTTGTATTGTAAGACATAATCTATGATAGGCTTGTTTGACTTTTGTCTCAACTATGCCACTTATGCATATGATATATTGTCACTGATGTTGATGGAGAAAGGTGCTAAAAACATGTCAACCAAAGGATTGAATTCTATGATAGTTTGATTTGGTAAATCATAAAAGCATTGTATGGAATAGTCCTTCAAATTGTGTGAAAATAACTTCATGAGAAGCTAATCATTGGACACATAGTCCAAACATGTTACATGAAAAGCACTAAGGTGATGCTTTGGGTCACCCTTGCCATCATATAATGTAAGCTTAGGCTCCACCAAACTAGGTGGCAAGGGAGTTACCGCTATATGATGTGCCAAAGGTGTATGTAAGAGAATATTAAAATCTAAGGCATGTGATGGCCTAGTGGCTCCTTTCTCAAGATGTAATACCTTAGCTTGTAGAGTATGAATCTCGTGCATAAAGGATTGTACAGTTGGAGTGGAGGAAATAGCCATAAGAGGTGTGGCTATCACTAAAGTTTGTTGAATTATAATATTTAGGTTGTGCTAGTTGAGTTGGCCCCATTGTAAGTATAACAACATTATTAACTAGGGGAGTTGAAGATTGACCATTATTTGTTTGGTTCTTGATTTTCAATATGGATTGTAGGATATTTGCATGATCAAGGAGTTGTTCTTGAATTCTATTTCTTAACCCCTATAATATCTTATCTTTGTTGATAATTATGTCATCATTGTTAAGTGGAGGGAGAGTGTCATGATTTTCAATGTGTATATGATCTTGATTTTAGTTGTATTATTCATATTCAGATGCATTATCATTGAAATCCACATAATCAAGGTCTGAAGGATGCATATATGGAGTTATGATAGGTCCCTTATCCATGTTATAGTTGGATAACATGAATAAACCCTAAGAGCATCTAAGGTTATTTTTTGGATTAATGTTACTTTGAAAAAAATTAAATTATACTTAAATAAATGAAACTCTAATGTGTGATTTGATTTAATGATTTAAGTTATGCAAATAAATTATAAAAATAGAAGTTTGTAACACTAATTTAATGCACAAAAATTTGGAAAAAGAAAACTAGTTTTTTGAGTGATATTTGAAGTAAGTTAGGTTCACCAAATGTTTTAACTTTTTAGGATTTTACTAGTCTAAATCATATATTTGATTAAAGTGTTGAGTAGTCTAAATTAGTAAAATAATATACAATAAATAAACACTAATTTGTTATATGTTTTGACTTATTTTGAATTTTTAAAAATAGTAATAAATATGTGCAAATAAAGATTTATCTGAAAAACACCTGATGCAAAAGATTTGAGTGCTAAAAACTAAGATATGAATAGGCCTAAGTGTCATCAATCAGGTCCCTATGTCATATCATCTCCTAAATAGTAGCACCACCCTTGGATATTAGCACCATATGTCTCTAGTGTTCTAAAAATGGTTCTAATGTCCTCTGTGTAGGACTTTTCCTAAATTTTGGGTGCACCTATGACTATGTTTCTAAGTTTTGTTCTTGCACGCATGAAATCTGAAACTTTATATTATGTCTATAGTAGTTGATTTATTATGCAAACCCTAATCCTCTTTGCAAGTATGGCATGAGCTAAATATGTATGTCCATTAGTAGGATAGGATGGACATCCTCAACACCTTGCTATGAAGAGAGTTGTCTACATACCAATACTCCAAGGAGGAATCAAATCCAATGTAGTTCTCCCACTAGTGTTTGGTGTAAGTGCAAGTGAATGCTAGAATAATAGTGGTCTTGAATGCCTTGAGTGTGCTTGAGATTGGAAATCTTTGAAATCTAGGCTTAGGACAATTGTAAATGGTAGTATGTAGAAGTAGGGTAGAATAGGGATTAATAACCTTGATTTTGCTCAAATTATTTCTTGTTTGAATAGACTTTTTACATATATTTTCTATCTAGTAGATATAGGTCTAAGGGTATTGTATTTATAGTGTCTCTTAGCTTGTGTAGATAATAAAATGTGCTTAGATCAAATTTAGGAGGGTTACACATTTAAAAATATATACGTTCGAGAGAATTAGAGCAAGGGGCATTAAGGCCATGTTGGGGATATTAGCGTCATGTGGCTCTAGTATCCTTAATGTGGTACTAGTGTCCAGCTAGTAGGCTACTAGGCATGAAGGGCCAGGATCTGGGAATGAAGGCCTATAACTGTGTTTTTATTAACTAGGAACATATGTGTTCTGCATAATGGCTAAATAAGTGTGATAAATTATCTAAGATAGATCTAAGGCTAAGCTAGGAATAGATTGTCTTAAGCAACAATCTTAGCATTCAAATACCACTTTTAGAAAAAATCTTGTTAGTACTCACATGAGTGAGTAAATATATTATAATATAATTAAATCAAATTAATAAGAATTGTTAAATCAACTCATGTAGATATTGTTTCTAAGAGTGATATGAGGAGAAAGGTGTGTGAGAGAATATTGCAAGAGAGATTTGATGGATTAGTTTTATAGGTCTTATCTCCTAGTTTTTACAAAATGTAAAAGTTATATAATGTAATCTCTTGCATATATAATATATCTTATAATAATTAAAATATCCCATATGAAGATCATATAGAAGAATATTATTAGTGTTCATTATGTTTATTTTGTTAAAATTTGAACCAAAGTTGTCAAATTTCATAATAGTATTTATAACTATATTATAATTTTTATAAATAACTTCTTAATTATATCAAATTTAGAATTTTTAAATAATTGATTACATTTTTTAATAATAAAGAAACAAGTAATAATTTTAAATTTTATAATTTTTAATTTGTAAATTATTATAATAATTAAATTATATGAATTTTTTTTAAATTTCTCAAATAAAAAGAAAAAATTAAATATTTATTATATTACATTATATATTTATATTTTTCTCATAAATAATTATGCATAATGTATTATACATGAAAAATAAATGAGAAGTAGATAATTTTGTACAAGAAATAGTTGACCATAAAAACATTTAACGAACATAAAATTCTAAAAAAAAATATTAAATTAAAAAAATTGACAAATTTCCTTTCCAAAAAAATACTCAATAAATTTTTGCTACATTTTCATATGTTTAGAGGAAAAATAATGTATTTTGTTCTTTCCCCTCTTAGGTCCATATTAGAGTTAGAGTTGTTCGAATATGGCATCTTATATTTAAAAAAGAGTAAGCCACACAAGTTACGTCTTATGTTCCCTATAGGTGGCATGTGGGTGGTGGAATGTAGGGGTGAAGCGGCATACGCTAAATAATATGCATTTTATCCCATGGAATGAATCGAATCTAGATCTACATATTTTGGATGTTTAAATTCAACAATTATTCGTACACCTCTAATTAACATATTTATGATTAGAGAAAAAACCTTGTATACTTCGTCTTATATATTTTTGTTTTTTTTTTTTTTTTTTTTTTGGTTGCTTTGTTGACTTCAAAAAGGCTTTTGATACCGTTCCGAGAGACAAGCTTTGGTTTAGGATGGAAGAATTGGGGATTCCTAGGCATCTCAGAGCTGCTGTTCATAGGATGTACGAAGAGGTGAAAGTGAAAATCAGAACTTCAGATGGCATTTCAGAATGTTTCAGGAGCGATATCGGGGTCAAACAAGGTTGCCCTTTGTCTCCTACTTTATTTGGTTTATATATTGATAAAATGGAAGAGTGGTTAAACATACAAAAGGGCGAAGGCATTCAGCTAGGTGAATTTGTTATAAAGTTGCTCTTATATGCGGACGATCTCATTTTAATTACCAAATCTGCCTATGGTTTGCAAGACCATCTATCTTCTCTTGAGCGCTTTTGCAGAATGGTGGGGATGCAGGTCAATATCAGCAAGACTAAGGTTATGATTTTTTCTAATAATAAAAAACAACATCAACATGAATTTTATTACAATGGAAGTCTTCTCGAAGAGGTTGCGGATTATAAATACCTTGGCATCGATTTCAACAAAAAGCTAAGCTGGTCTAGCTGCAGGTATAAAAGGACACTAGGTGGGTGGAAGGCTTTCTATGCTCTTCAGAATAAGTGCCGTGAAGCGGAGTTGTGGGATTGGAAAACTATTCAAACCTTGTTCGGTCTTCTTGTGCTGCCAGTTGTTCTTTACGGGTGTGAATTATGGGCCAGCAGCACTACTATAACACAATGGAAATAAATTGAAGGAATCCAAAAGCGCTTGATTACAAGCAAGATTAAAATCAAAAGCACGGTTCCATATGACATCATGCTAAGTGAAATGGGAGCTGTTCCTATCGAGGCACTTGCTATGGTTCGCCTTTTAAGCTATTTAAAAAGAATCGAAAAAATGGAAGAGGATAGATGGCCTAAAGTTGTTTTTAGTGATACACTATGTAAGCGAAAAAGGACATGGATGCAACAAAATATCACATGGATGAGTAAATGGAATATTCAATTCAATATGTGCCCCACAAATAATAAAGAAATAAAAGTCTTTGTTATGGAGAAATTTTACAAGAGAAATTGGGGAAGCGAGATCGGGAGGAAGAAACTATATTATATAAATGAGTTCAACCCCACTTGTGATCAACTCCAAAAAGCGTACATAGGAGCCAACATTTCTTGGAGGGCTAAAATTCTTATTGCTCAGCTGAGAACCAACTCTCACCAACTTCGTTGTGAGACCGGGCGTTGGAAGAGGCCAAAGGAGGCTTGGGAAGAGAGAATTTACAGATTTTGCAATTCTGGGAAAGTGGAAACTGAACAGCACTTTATTCTAGAATGTGAGGCCTACAAAGATAGCAGAGATAAATTTGCGGATACTATATGTGACAGTTCTTGGCATAACCTATTCAACGAAGAGCACATGGAGCAATTAGGGGGGCTCATCATCAGCCTACACAAGAAGCGAACAGTGCTACTTAAATCTGCTTGAGTTGTCTTGCTGTCCCATAGACTATTTTTAGTCTCGTGGACGTTAAAATTTTTATTATTATTATATATAATCACGAAAATAAGAAATTATCAAAATATATAAATAGAAAGGTTTCAAAATTATGAGATAATTAATTATATTGTAAATTTTAAAATAATAAAATAAAAATTAAATGTTTGAAAATAAATTCATATATTCATAGTATAAATAAAATTATTATCTTAAAAATAAATTTCAAAATATTTTAATGAATAATTATTGAAATCAAGTCAAGGGTAAGTAAGAGAGATTATCATGTTCACATTATTTGTTGCTTCTTGGACTTCTCAATTTGTTGGCTTTTTTTAAGCTCAATTTTGATGGTGCAACTCAGGGACATCAGGGGCTGAGTGCATTATTAGGAATTTCTCGAGTTCTCTTATCAAGGCTTTGTCGATAAAATTACAAGACAACACAAATAATGAGGCAGAAACTCATGCAGTAGTCTTGGGTATTCAATTGGCTAGACAGTGTGACATTGAAAACTTGATAATTGAAAGAGATTCCAAGCTCATTGTGGATGTTATCTGCAATTGTCAAATGAAGGCTTGGAGGCTTAACAACATCCTAAATATGGTGTGGCCAAGTTTGGATGAATTATCGTCTTGGTCTATCAACCATTACTATAGGGAAGCCAACTAGCAAGTTGATTTGTTAACAAATTGTGGGGTTGATCAAAGGATTAACCATATCATTGACAATCAATAAGAAGATGGTAAGGGCTTGCATTGATTGATCAATTCTAAAACTCAAGGTGAGCAATCATTTCATAGTGCACTTTTGGCTTAAATGTTGGGGGATTTTATTCCCATAATAATGTTGCATTAACCCCTGACACGTTTGATTTTCCTTGATATGATCTGCATACTTGGCGAGCTTCGGGTTAAATGGAAACGCTACATGGAAAACAACACATCTTGGAATGGTAGAGAAGGCATTGGACAGTGATGGTGGAAAAATGAATTCAGCTTTGGAAAATGTGGCTATAATGGAACTAGTTCTCTCTCTATGCGCTAATAATGGGAAATGGCTTTTAGGGATGGAATATCTGACTGCAAGCTTCATTTAATTTTTTGGATGTTGAGTATGAAGGTTTTAGATGCGATGAAAGTCATCATAAAATGAAGGTAGACATGGCATCGATCTTTGCAAGTAATATACTTTGTATAGTCAAAGATAAGATTGTTGTATGCAATGTGGTGGAGACCATAGGCTAGCTTGGTCTTAGAGGTGGGATTACGTGGATGGACAGACTGGTGGTGCAGGATGGATTCTCTCTACCATTTCGAGCTCTCAATTTATGGGTTTAATCCCTCTCACTGCTTTCAAAGATCTAGAATCCAGGTTTTTTACACTGCATAAGATGTGGGTGAGGGTGATATAGGGGTATGTGGGTTTCTTGAAGCCTGCTTCTTTCACGGATGATTTCATGGCTTTGATGCCTTTTATGGAGAGAATTATGGGCAAATTTGAGACGAGGAAATTAGTATTGGCGACATGTTTTCTTGTGAACTTCTACAATGATCAAGGTGTGGAGGCAACTATGCATGATGTGAATGGCAAGAAACTCGACGCATGGTCTTTGTCCACATGCAAAGGCACCTTCAATCAATGGTGGATGTGGTGGGATAGGGTGGTGTTTGTGCTATGGTAAAAAGGTCCTGGAAAGATGGCAAGTGAGAGTTGAAGGGTGGTGGCTTGACTTAGAAGCCAGCAATTAGGAAACTATTTGCTCACGATACAACTCATGATGTTGACAGATACAAATGTGGTCAATATAAAAAGGACATTAAATTTAAAATAAACTTACATATTTATTTATACTAACTTCAAAAATAAACTAAACAAAATAAAAACCTAACAAACAATTAAAAAAAAAAAAAAAATATTAACTAATTCTCAAATCACACTACCACTCCATATCATATTTTACATAACAAATAATTATTTAAATTTGATTTAGAAAAGACCTCGTAAGAACTTTTTTTTTGGAGGGATGGGTTTTTTGAAACGTAAGAACATTATATTTCCACACTAGGTAAGTCAAAAACATATTATTAAGCAGGGGATAAGACCACATGATGTGAATCGTTTCGTACCATGACCCCATAGTCCTGATTTGAAATAATTAGTCCATGTTGTGGTTGTGGTTGTGGTTGGAATTGGAGCGAGACAAAGCATTGATGAGGTCCAATGTGCTTGTCCACTTCAACATCTCTTTTGTCCTTCAAACTTTATTCCACATGACTCATGACTTGTCTCCCACTAATTTTACTACTAGTGTATGTATGTGAGAGAGCCTCGGCCTCAACACCCACATGCGTTCCTTCACCTTTTTCACCCTCACTCTCACCCTCATCATCATTTTTAATTTTGTTGCTATCCACCTCACATTAACATACATATAATACAATACAAAGTTCCCTAATTTTCGGGATTGTCGAATCATAGTTACGACTTAATAGATGGTCGATATTTCATTTGGTGATGATGAGGATTGCTTCTTAGATCATGGTTACCTAAGAAAGACGATAAATGAATATAGCATCTCGTTTTTAAGTAAGCGGATTCTTACTTGACAACACATCAAGGTCAAAGTTAGGACTATAATTCATCTTAGTGTTTCTAAGACTCAATGTAAACAAGGGAAAAGTGGCTAAATTTGATGGGCACCATACTCCGAAATTTTGAGCATACAAGTACAGATTATATATATAATTTTTTTAATTGTTTTAATATTTTAATTTTAATGTTAAAGAAATAGTAGTCATCAAAAGTTGATATAATACAAACACTTGATTGTAAGTAATAAAAGGTATTTTTAATGTTTAATTTAGATTAACTAACATGACAAATAAATAAACGTTTTAAAATTATACCATTTAATAAATAATAAAACAAGATTTATTATTAATTTATAAATGATCTAAAATAAACAAAAATTATGCAATGGCTCGTACTCATATTTAATATATACATTTTAAATTAAAATGCATATTATAAAAATATGGTACTTTATATGTTTAAAAATATTTAATTATTATTCTTTATCTAAAGGATATTGCATTGCAAGTGAAATTTTGTTGGAGACTTTAAAAAGGAAAAATGGATCTACTCTCAAAAGAAGATTTTAGTATATACATATTCAATGTTTGATGTTTCGTACTAGTTTAGAAAGACAAATGTGAAATGGATATATAGTTATAAAATTTCTAAATTTAATCCTTACAATAAGTTTTGCTATATTGTTTTATATTTGCCCACTTAAGTTTGTCGATATAGAATAATTATTATATTATTTTTATTGATATTGTATAACATTTTACATGTCAAAATCAACACAAAATAAGGATTAGAGATTATATACTATCATCAAAATTAATTGAATTGACAATCATTTTTTAATAAATGTTATACGTTTTTTAAAGTTATATTAAATTTTATTATTGATATTTTAACACTTTTTTATATTATATGTGTAAAAGTATTATATAGAATCATTAAATTACATAGAATGTCAGTATCTCTGTCTATATTTCAGAAATAAACATATAGCATATTTATATTACTAAGTAAACATACATTTAAATCAATGAGTTTATTTAGCTAAATAGCTACGAATAAGAAGCATCCACACCGTCAAAATCACCTAAGACATAGTCTTGACCTTAACTCTGTGACTCTCTTAAAACTTTATGATCATGAAAGTCGAGGTAAATAAAATTGTAAGTATTAACTAACATTATTGAAATTAACTAAAAGAATGAAAAACACATATATGATTGAAAATTATTTAATGCAATTAATAATAATTTTATTGAAATTGATTAGATTTATCATGTATTGGGTAACCAAAATAATTTTGTGGAATGTTTAAATTGCATTAACAAATGCGACAAAAAGGTAGGCATTATTTTATCTGGATTCCAAATAAGTATGTGATATCCTATTATATGATAATGGCATTGATGAACATTTCAAAGCTATTAGAAGGAAATATTTATATTTATGTGAAGTTACATATACTTTTTTACATACTTGTAATTATCATATTTGTTGTAAAGGAACATAGCAGGTCACAACAAATTGTCATAGTTGGAAGATCAATTTGTTTGTTTGTTTTTTTGGTAATAAATTGATTTTATTCTCAAAATTTTCACAAATATTAAATAAATAAAAATTTAAAATTTATAAATGCATAAACTAAGGTGAGAAAAAGATCATCTATTAGCCGACATTATTTAAATTAATTAAATTTGAGGTTGATTATTTTTGCAATATTTAATTTAACAAATTTTCTAACATTGTAAATCCATAAATCAAAACAAAATTTCTTGTTTGATTGGATAGTTGTGTCAAATTAATTAAAATGCTAGCACTAATTGATTATAATAGTACTATCACATGATAGTATTAATAAGGTTCTATTATTTTAAATGTTTTTAGAATTATGTGATCTAAATAAGATAAAAGTATTGTAATTCAGATTGTGCAAGATAAACCAATTTTCATATAGATTTGAATGTAAAAAGGGGATTGATTACACTTACTATCTTTAGAATTAACCAAATAAAGAGGGAAGATATTGCACTTGGTTTTTTTATTTAAATTTCTTACGTCTTAATTTGTAGTCCTTAAAATGGCTTTGCATTAGCACTTTAACTTATCAGATCATGAAACAAAATCTCAAAACATGCCAAGGCACAACTAACAAAGATCAAGCACTTTTGGCAAACAATTGTGTTTTGTCTACCGATATTGTCCCTATTTATTTTTTCAATATGTGTATCTTCAAATAGCTACACCTACCTTTATTTTTTTACATTTATTTTTCCTCAGTCCTAAGCATAGATTCTTGATTTGATTCTCTTTTAGCTTCATTTTCGACATCAGACCGACTTGGAAAAAGAGTTAGAAAGATGAGTTGAACAACTCCAACCACTCCATGCTTAGTGATTGAAATTTTCTTACATTCCAATACTCTAGATATGGCTCAAATTGCATGTATGTATCCTACCTAGGTGTATGTGCACTAAATCCAATAAAATTCAATTCAATGCTTTGGCTTTAAACACTTCATAACATACATCTTTGATGTGGACACCTATCTTGCGAAGGCCATAACTTATGACTTTAGAACTCGTTTGAGCTCTTGTTTTTTTTAAATGAAGATCTCAAAGAGAAAAATATAGACATACCTAGATTCATCAATTTACGACTGATTTCCATATATTTTAAATGCCATAAATTACCATATAAAGGTCTAAAATTTCATTTTAGTATTTTTTCATCATTTTATAATTTTAAAAACTAGATATATTTGTAACTGGACATGGACTTGAGTTGAAATCAGTTCGTTAGTGTGTAGAGAACAAGTGGATATTTTAAGGTCCTTCAGAGTTGGCATGTAAAATTTTCTTAAAAAAACTACTGCTAAAAATAAAAGGGTCAATTAACTCTAGGTAATTTTTTTATTTATTTAGTTTTTTTAATTTTACATGTCAACACCAATTTCAATTTGAGATTATTTAAACAATTTTATGTAATTATTTTAACTCATTCATGAATAATAAATAAAGATTAATGCCCAAGAACTTCTTAGAAAATTGGGCATATTGAAACATTATTTTGTTAGTTCCTAGTTTCATTATCTAGAATCAGAATGGGTTCAGATCTTGGAGGTAATATCTTTATGAATTTGTATTGGGTTTTGAAATTAAATTTTAGGATAAAATTTTGTGATTGAATTACATGTGTAAAATATGGCAATATGATGAGGAAGAATTGCATAGATGAACATGACTATGAAATAGCAACATAGGTAAATGGAAGAATTGATTGCAATTGTCACACATCAAAGACAAAGGCAAGAGGGAGATGAAACAAAAGAAGAAATAAATCATGAAAAATAAAATAAAAAATAAGATAAAGAATAAGAACAATCAAAATTAATTGAATAAAGGATGGTTAGGGTCTTAGAGTGAAAGAATAAATGAATCAAGGCAGATGTTTCAGAGTTTGGAGGTGATTTAAAACTAGAAGAGTTGATAGACTAGATAAATTGAATGGAGATGTTTTTTTAACGTAAAAGTATCAAATAAGAACATAAACTAAAGTTTACATGAATAAAATTGAAGGGTCATGCAATGATTTGGTGGGATCACTTGTAGAAAGAGAGACAAAGAACAAGTACAATAGAGATCAAGAATTAGAGCAAGATGGAGATAAAGCTAAGATATAAATTTATTCATGTAGATCATGCACAAACCCTCTAAAAAATATTTTAGAATTTAAGGAAAAAATTTTATAGTGTACAAGACTATACATATGAGTTTTACAATATATCCATAAGAATGGAGTAGGACAAAACAAAAATACACATAGATTCAAGATATTTAAATGGTTTAAAGTTTTCTATTCAAGATTAAATGAGCATGAATAGATTAAATAACATGGTAGAGACTATAGATAATATTTATTAATTGTATAGCATCTCAGTCTTGTACACTTGGCAGACTCAAACCTTGTTTTGTTCTCTCAGTTTTAGACCTTTCTCACTTTTGAAAGTCTTACATATACTCTCTCTTATGCCCCTTAGCCTATCTCTTAGTCTGACCAGTCTTATGTTGATGACCTATGCATTTTATCTTACCCAGAATGCTTGAAATCTACTTATTGTATACCTCTCTACAATTTTTGAGCCTATACCTATTTTCATGCTCCCTGGACATTTGTGTCATCTATTGACACACGTTAATGCAAGTGTCATATTATGACGTAAATGTTTAGTGACCTAAAGTTAACTAATTTGCAAATGAAATGTATCCTAATGGTCAGCCTGTTAGTTTTATCCTAAGGGGTAATTAATTCACCATTTTACAATAAATGTAATTGAGTAATATTTTATTAATCATGTTAGGACATTGAAATAAGATTATTCAAACTTTCTATAGTTTGTTTATATCTCCCATATAATATTAGAGAATTTGAATAGATTTTGGATCGGGATAAGATAATGCTTACCCTATTATATAGGGAATATTTTTGACATTAATATTTGTATAAATTCATAATATTTTTAATATTTTCATTGAATTTAATGAATATCACTATTATTCATCCTTAATATCTGGTATTAGAGTCACCATAGAGGTTTTATACCTATAAGAAATCTGGGAGAAGCCCATGCATTCCATGAGTACTTATTTTATGCACTTTTTCATATTGTTTTATACAATATGATAAGTATACAAGTTATAAGACAATGATTCTACTTGGAAATGGTCAATTAAACAGTCCCTTACATGTCATAAGAAGTATATCTCATAAGGACCTAGTTGTATAGCTCTGTGGAAGCAAAACCATTCCTATGTCCTTTGTTGCCTGAAAACCTACAAGTTACAACAGGTCATTTTTTTTCCATAACTTGAAGACCATATATCAAAAGGTCCTAAAATTTTTATTGTATTTTTCAAAATCATTGATTCAAATTCCCATAATAGGTAGTACTTTGGGATCTTCCAAGTTGACTGAACAATTTGCATCAACAAATTGATAGGCAAGTCAATTTTTCTCCATTCTTGGTCATACAAAAAGAATTTATCAGATCAGAGGACCGTTTGAGAATATTTGATTCATATATATCCTCATCCAAGCCTTAAATGTAATTGTACATAGTTACATATATCTATTTGGGTGCTACAAACTTGGCTTAAAAATCTAATTGCTACATGGAGTAAAGGAAGATTAATGGGGAGCAAAGAAAATTGATTGACTTATCAACCAAAGAGATTTAAGGTGAATTTCATGTCATAAAGTATGTTTTGACATTCCATTTTACCCTTTTTACCAAAATTAAATTTAAATTAGTTATCAAAATATCTCAAAACCACCTATAGTCTAATTGGCAAGTTATCCTTTTATTAAAACTTTCATTTACAAAATGTGCAAAGGTCAATTCCCTCCATGAAGAAAGTTTAGTAATACCCCCAAACTTAGAAATTCCACTAAATTTAGCATTAAAACTCATTTTTTTAAGGGATTTTTTTTTAAAAAAAAAGGAAAGGGGAAATTAGTAATAAAGGTCAACAACAAAAATTGTGCATTTTTATTTCTTTCAAATTATTGTAAAAATATTGAATTGCATATTACAAGACATTGTAATTTCATTAAAATTACACAATAATCATGAGATTTTAAAACTCAATCGTAGTTTTAGGTCATAACTATGCCTCTAACTCACATTTATAGGTAATGCCATCTTACTTGAGTTACCATATATAATACCTAACATAGTTGTAATGATAATGTCTAGGCATTGAACCTTTAAATCATCAGGAAGAATTAAGGCACATGAACTCATAAAATTCCATTCATTTACCCATTTGTTACAATCAAAAGGCATAAATATCGAAGGTGGAATTTATAAGTATATAGTGAAGTTACACATGCATATTAGGAATTTTATGTAAGTATGTGCTAGTGATTTGATAAAACCTTTTTAGTACTATCTAGGTACCAAATATCAGACTCTTTCCCATATGTTTACGTCTCTTTCCTATATCATTGGGTATATAGAAAGGGTGAGCTTATTCTCTATATTGATGAGTATAAAGTAAGGGTGCATATAAATAAAGGTCTGATATATCGGTCTGATAGTATACAAAAAGGGAGACCTATATACCTAGAATGATAAGAAACCAATTTATCACCTGTAGTCTTTATAATGGTTGCACAAGCTCCAAAATTCTTTCTATCAGATTCAAAATTACTGAAAGGAAACAACTATTCTACTTATAAGATAAAGCTAAGAACTCAACTAGAATTTGAGGAAATTTGGCCTATTGTAGATGGATCTTACACTCAACATGCAACAAACATTGACCAACAATGTAATTATGACAAAGCCAATCAGAAGGTGAAATTGATCATAATGTTTGGGGTATTAGATGAAGTGAAACCACACATATGTGAAGCCAAAATCACTAAGGAAGCTTGGGATAAGCTTCAAACTATACATGAAGCCAAGAATGAGAGCATAATTTTGCATCTATAAAGTCAACTTCACTCTCTCAAGTTGAGATCCAGTGAAAAAGTGGAGGCTTTTCTTAGACATGTTGCAATGCTAAGGGCATCACTTCAATCCTTGGGTGAAATAATTTAAGATTACTCTCTTTTACCCCTTATCTTGAGAGCTCTACCACCCTCATATAGGATTTTTGTGACCACTTTGACTGTCGAATATAAATCAAGTTTTGAAAATTTGTGAATATGTTTCAATAAGAAGAGTCTTTCAGTACTCAAGAAGAATGAGAAGAACATGTTATGTATTGTAATCAACATAAAGACAAGAAACCATTCAAGTTTTCATCAAAATGGATTCCAAGGAAAAATTCACAAGGAGGCAAGTCACAAAAACAATGTCTCATTTGTGGTCATCAGGGACATGAACTCAAAAATTATTTATATAATACCTTCAAGAAAGGTTCTTATAGTGGTCACAAGTCCACTACCCAATAATCATCCCTTGTGACATCTAGTAAACCACAAAGATAGAAAAAGGGAACTTGGCAAATGAAACCCAAACAACAAGGTAATGTTTTTAAACAAGAAAAAAATGATGATGATGGAGACTTCATGTACTCTAATGATGTTGATGGAGAATATTCTTCACAAAGTGACATATGGTATGTTGACTCAGGTACAACCCAACGTATGACCAAAATAAAAGATTGGTTTTCAACATTGAAGGACACACCAAAAAAAAATCATGTTTCATTGGGTGATGATACCTCGTACAGTGTGTAAGTAATTGGTAACATTGACTTACCTCTTGGCATGCAAAACTGAAGAATAATAGATGTTATATATGTACCTAGTTTAACTAAAAACCGATTATCAGTCAATCAACTCTTGGACCACAATTTGAACATTGACTATGATTATAAAGGTGGAAAGAAAATGTGTTTGTTTAAAGATAAATTAAAGAACTCAAAATTGTTGTATGAGAACGCAATGTGAACTACATGTTTAACATTAATTTCATTCACAAAAACAACCATGGACTCATAGCAAAGGATAAAAACTCAACATAATTATGGCATAGAAGATTCAATCGCATTAGTTTTAAATATCTCGACACACTACACTGTTATAACATGGTAAGCAGATTTCCACCTCTTAAAAAGGGTATAGATAAATGTCATGATTGCATGGTAGGAAATCAACATATAGCTCCATTTTAGAAAATTACCTATAGATCTAATGGTAAAATTGATCTAGTTTACACTGATATGTGTAGACTAATGAAACCAATCCATGTTGGGTTTAAGTACTTCATGCTCTTTGTTGATGGTTTTTATATAAAATTATGGGTATACTATGTGAAAACAAAGAGTCAAGCATTTTAAACTTTCAATAAATTCAAAGTGTCTATTGAAATAGAATCTAGTCAAAAAATAAAGACCCTTTTCTTAGATTGTGGGTGGAATTCATCAGTAATGAATTCAAAGCATTTTTACAAGAAAATGACATTCATCATGAAATGGCACCTCCACATACACCACACCAAAATGTAGTTGTTAAATGGAGGAATTATAATATCATGGAAGAAATGGTGTGATGTATGATACATGATTTAGGTTTGACAAAGGCATTTTGGGCAGAAATAGTCAAAACCACAATCTGTCTACTCAAAAGAGTTCCCATTGTAGTTCTTGATGGGGTAACACCATAAAAAGCATGGTCAGGGAAAAAACCATCTATGTCACATCTTTGATTTTTTGGATGTCAAGAAAGTATGCATATTCCCAAAGTAGAACAAACTAAACTTGATATGAAAGCCAAAAGGTATGTGCTCTTAGGGTACAATGAAGAATCACTTGCCTATAGAATCATAGATTCAAAAACTAGATAAATATACACTATTAGGGATGTTGAGTTATTTGAGAAGATAGAATCAGAAGCTCCTTCTATAATCTCACCTAATAAACCAATTAGTCCCATAGAATACATAGAAGATGACAATCCAACATTAGATGATAATGATGATGAGAATAATGGTGAAGCTCCACTACCCATATGAACTACTCAACATATGCCTAAATGGTATACAAGTACACTAAGAGATGCTAACCTAGATGGTGTTCTAGATACATCTACTACTAGACTAAGGACTCATAGTATGGATTAAGGAGGGGTCAATTTGGCCTTAATGAGTATAATTTTTGAATTTTTTAAGCCCTATATAGTTTAGGAAGCCCTACAATTGAAACCTTAGAAAGATGCCATGGATGCAAAATATAATCTACTGATGAAGAATAAAACATGGTATCTTGCAAACCTTCCACTAGGGAGGAAGGAAATTGGATGCAAATAAATACTCAAGACAAATTATAAAGCAGATGGAAGTATCAACAAGCACAAGGCAAGGTTAGTTTTAAGGGGGTATGCTTAGAGAGAAGACATTGACTATGAGGAGATGTTTTTTTCCATAACTAAGATTAAAACAATCAAGATGATTTTTTCTTTAGATGCATAGTTTGGTTGGAAAGTCCATCAAATGGATGTCAAACGTGTGTTTCTTAATGGAGGCTTACATGAAGAAGTCTACATGACTCAACTAGAAGGTTTTATCATTATAAGAAAAAAAGATAAAGTTTGTAGACTTGTAAATTCATTATATGGTCTAAAATAAGCTCCTAGGGCATGGTATATCAAAATTGATGAGAATATCTTGAAACATGGTTTGAAAAGGAGTCCATATGATCCCAATCTCTACCTTAAATAACAAGAAGGGAGATAGTAACTATCATTGTATATGTCAATGATCTAGTCATCACTGACAGTTCAGTGAAGATGATTGAGTCAATAAAGAAAGATCTAAATCAATCATTCGACATGATAGATCTTAGGATTCTACATTATTGTCTTGGTTTATAAGTTTGGTAGAGAGAAAATCACATTGTTATATCTCATCTCAAATATGCCAAGACAATGCTCAAAAAATTTCACATGATGGATAACAAACCAATTGCCACACCTATGGAGACAAAACTTCAACTATCTTGATCAGATCCATCAACACAAGTAAATTCATCTCTATATCAACAATTGATAGGGAGTCTCATTTACCTAAATTTTACTAGGCTATACATCATCTATGCTATTAATTATCTCTCAAGGTTCATGCAAAATCCCAAGGTCAGTCACTGGAAATTAACAAAGTGGGTATTGAGGTACATAAGATGAACTATGGATTTTGGCCTATAATAAAAGAAGAATGACAACTTATTATTGACATGATACTCAAATTCTAATCATGCAGGGAAAATCGATGACAAAAAATCTACTTCAAGATTTGTATTGGATTTGGACTGATATCATGGGGGATTAAAAAGCAAATTTATGTTTCAATATCCTTCACAAAATTAGAATATCATGTTGTAGGAGGAGCTGTCTATGAAGTGATCTGGATCAAATATATACTTGAAGGATTTGGGATACCATAGAATCAACCAAAAATTCTTCATGTAGATATTGAAGGAGTAGTGAAACTTGTTCACAATCATGTATTTCATGAATGGACCAAACACATTGAGGTGTACTTAAATTTCATTTGCAAACATGTTCAAAACAACAACATCTAGCTTCAATATTACCCAATAGATCAACAATGTGCAGATGTTTTCACTAAAGCACTTATGTGGGAAACATTTGAGGCATTTATAGAATCTCTCTCTTGTTCACTTGATACAATGTTCAATTAAGGGGGGATATTAGGTTTATCCTAAGGGGTGATAAATTCACCATTTGAAAATAAATGTATTTTAATAATATTTTAAAACTCATGGTAGTTATGATATTTAAATAAGATTATTCAAACTTTCTATAGTTTGTTTATATATCTCGTATACTATTAGGGAATTTGCATAGCTTTTGGATTGGGATAAGGTAATGCCTACCCTATTATATAAGGAATATTTTTGGCATTAATATTTATATAAATTCATAATATTTGTAATTTTTTCATTGAATGGAATGAATATCACTATTATTCCTCCTTAATACAACCAAAGTGTTATTATGCGAGATATTCTCCTGATAGGAGTGGTATATATGCATGATCACCCCTCATTCTAAACTCACCTAGAAATCATACCAAAAAGAATTCAAAGAGTGTTAAATTGAGAAAAGATTTTTTATTATATCTTATTCTCATATCAATCATATGAATAACACACCTACAGGTTTGAAGCACTGAAGTATCATATAAAGAGCTTGATTCTCCAAGTTGCAAGCGAAGTAAATATTGTACTTGATTTCTAAATATTGTACCCTTGTGCACACATAAACCAACACATTAGGGGATAAATATATTATTTTGAGTCCCTCTTTAGATTAGTGGATATATAGGCAATAACCACTGACAGAGGGGTATTTGTGGTTAGCTCAACACCACGAACCCACTAACTAATTTTTACCAAGGTCACTATGAAGATGAAGTAGGGTTTCATCATTTGACGAGTGATAGTCCATGACCTAGATATGAATTCACCAAAGTAAAGTTGATGATGAACTTAGAAGCAAAGAGGTGGTCATATCTAGTTTTAGTAGGTATTTCATATTGGACACCTGCATCCAATCTAGACACTAGCATTGACATAACTATCCCAGGCTAACACAAGTGTTTATGGATACAGAGGCACTTAATCCATAATTTGGAAACTATTATATAATATTCTTCCAATGTGATTACTACCTATTCTATATCCATATTTATATTACCATTAGAACCAACTATCTTATTTCTTTGTCATTACAATATCTATCATAGTTTTACTTTCTATTTTTAGCATATATTAACATAATAAATTCATTATATGTTTTATCTAAATTTTAAAATTAATTAGCATAATTCAAATTTGTTTATCACCCTTGTGCTTATTAAATTTTTTATTATTAATCCTATCTACCCAATTTAGTATCTATATCCAATTTTAGGGTTAAACATTTGGTGAACCCAATTCATGTGAATGCAAATGTTTCTAATTCTTAAGGTTTTTAGTCAGCTAGGGTTTTATATTTCTATACTTTTTCAGTTCTTATTTACATTATTTTTTATGAAACTAAGGTATAGCCTTAGATTTGGTGGTGTGATTATTGAACACATTGAGCTTCCACTCTTACCACCCAAGATGTCTCAAACTCATCAAGCACCTCATCTTTTGGATCATGTTGATACCAATGTTGAGAATGATCACCATGATGATGATGTTATTTTAACATAATATTATGATTATGAAAACCATGAGTCTAATGAAAATAATGAAAATGAGAAAATAGGCCCTGAGAAAGTGCAAGCCATTGCATTGTTTCATGAGTGCATTTATCAAAATCCTGAGGACTCAATGAGATTCTCATGACTATATTGGAAACTAAAAAGTTAAAACGCATAACTGAAACATATTTTCCCTTAGATAATTAATAAATTACTACATATAGTGGGGACATGGGTTATGTTTTCAAACCATTGTTACCTAAGGACCAAAATGTTATTGATACATCTACCATGGGGCTAACAAATGCTTCAACTCAAATACTAGTTTCAATGCCTATCTCTACCATGTTTACATCTCCCTTATCAAATACTCAAATTCTAATTTTAAATCCTAATGGGTGTACACTTGAAACACTCCTCCAAGTTATACAAAAAATTGTAGGACAATGTTATCAATATTGAGCAAAAGGATTTAATGTCTCATCATGCCATTGACTCTCAGGATGTGTTGCATAATCCACCTATACTTGAGAAATCAGTTTACCCCTTACCAATTATTTTTTTTTCACTTAAATTCACATTTTATAATTTTAAGGGTGATCCTGAACAACATCTTAGATCCTTCTATGTAGCATGCCTTGACTATGCATCCAATGATAAAATTTTGACCAAATTATTTTTGAGGATCCTCAAGGACTATGCTTTGACTTAGTTCTATGATATACCTCTCCAATCCATGAAAGCATTCAAAAATCTCATAGATTAATTTTGGCACACTTTTCCATTAATATTTTTAAAAAGGTTTCCTATGCCCCAATTGCAAAAATCAAACAAGGAACTAATGAACTTATCAATAAATATATATTGATGTAGAAGACAATGTTAGCTAAAATGACCAATCATATGGTAGATAAATAATTTAAAGACATATTCAATTAAAGTTTACTTGATCCATTACATGAGTCCATTATTTTAAAAAAAATTAAATCTTTTGATGACTTATGCCACATTGTTTGGGACTATAAAATGAATCTTATTTCCTTGAATAAGCTTAAATATGTAGTAAACACATTGTCTACATCTACATATAATACCAAGTTTATAATTAAACCAAGGTATAAGGTAAAAACTCATAAGCCTTGTTATGACCAAATTTTACACCCTAGGATAAGGTTGTTTAGACCTCTCTAAATTTGGTGAAACATAGGATGACCCCTAGACCTATGGGTTGTCTATAACAGGGGTAAACCTCTAAATTGAAGGGCTAGCTCCCCTTGATGAATCACTTAGACTCACAAACTAATCTATCACTTGATAGGAAAATGGAGATAAACCTATTTTAATGAGGTGATGCACCAAATATGTTTTGACCACTACCAACCAGCTGCATGTGCACTTGTAAATCAAGAAAAATAACCTTACATACACTACTCTTAATCTAAATATCTCACATAAGTTTTTCAATGTGAAGGTTGTGATGGTTGTTTAAGCTAGGATGACTAGAAAATAGGTATTAAATGACAATATAAGATATAAAAAATAACTCAACTCTTGCACCACACTCATACACTTCACATGACCTATAAAATAAGCTTTCAAACTACATCTAGGTGTTCGAAAAGGACAACATGCAAAGGAAGATAAATCAATTCACTTAACAAGATCAACTATTATCATATGTACACTGAGTATAGTCATAATAGGAGGTAAAATATTTATTTATCATTGATCAAAGGAAAAAAAATGGGTAGGTATTTCCCATACCTAGGTGGAGGATCCATTATAAAGCCCAAACTCGCTGCTTATATATAGAAACTGAGAGAGAATAGAAGGGTGTAGGAGAGAAAGAGTACACAAGTGTCAATGTGAGTTAAAAAAAGAGAGGAGTTAAAGAAATACCTCAATAGTTCCAATATTATAATTTTACTCCTCTAAATATAATCCCTTGCTCCAAGTGGTGTTGGATTTAGAAAGCTTGCTTGACACCATGACTAGCTCTCCAAAACTACCCTTTGCTTTGCATTATTGAGTGACAAGTGATGTTATTGATGGTTAGATAAATTTATATTACATATTTAATATAATATTTACACCTATTCACTAACCCAATTAGGTTCTCTTTGACACATCACCTCTTTTTCTTGTAAGGTGTCTAGAAGAATCTTTATCTCCTTAGCCCTATTTTGCAAACAAATCTCAAAACTTGGATTCTTATTCCTTAGATCATAAAAATTTTATGGATTGCATATTAAAATCATATTATACCTAAATAAATCCATTTTAAGGCCTCAAACTATCCCCAACAATTTGTTCTCTACCAACATCCTCAATTAGGCCTCAATCCTTGTAGCCCAAAAATATATAAACTTCCTTGTCTAGAATAAAGTATAGATATTAATGTAAACATGAGGGTAGATATGATTAAAATTTATCTTATTACATATACATGTTTAATTTAATGATCTTAATCTAAGTGGAAGTCTACTTTGTTTGTCTATCTCTTTTGCTAATTAGGCCTAATTAGGCCTCTAGGCCTATAAAGTGAATTTTGGATCTAAACTCCTCATGCACATGTGAAACCTTTGAAAAGTGTGAAATTAAATTTACCCATGAAAATTACAGCCTCCATGTCAATTTTGGATTTTAAAATATTATGCTTATAGCCAAACCATGAAATGGCCAAAAATAAGCCCTTCACAAGCTTGTTTGGACTGTCTTGAAAAATGAAGTTTGTTTAGTCACTTTCATGGGTTATTGATCAAATTTATTGATTTTAGGATATTATATAAGTATAAATGGACCTATTCTAATAATTTTCAAGTGTCCATCTCTCCAAAATCCCTATAAAACACTAAAAACACACAAAATAGTGCATTTATGGCAATCCATATAGCTTAAGTACATGTGGATGGGTCACTTGGAGTATAAAAAAATATCAAATATGTTTTAGGATAAAAATATGGAATTAGGTGTGATTAGAAGTACATCACTAAAAATTGGTCACTGTTGGGTTTTAAGAGAGGTTTAAGACCTATTTAGGGTCTTAATGATTATTTATAAAGAACAAACCCTATCTCTTTCTCCTAATGCCATGATATTGTTGTTATGGGACCCATATAAAATTTACAATTACCATTCAAACCCTTTAAAATCATCATAAAATGTGTGATCAAAATTTGATGAGCCTCAGGTTGAAGAACAAGCATTCTGAGGGGTCTAAGCAAGAATGAGGTTGGTAGGTCTATGTTATGAACTTCATTTGATCTTAAATGACCTTAATTAGGTATAAGCTATTGTAATTTACCTATTCAAATTTATATCATACCACCTTTATCCATCAATCCCTATAGCTATCACACTAACTCAAGCCTAGGGTTCTTGAACCAAGTTGAATGGCATACCCTAGCTGATTATATTCTTCTCTTTTCCATTATCAGGAGGTTTGAGTTTCTTCATGGAGTGATTATAAATATCCTTCAACATATTATAAAGTCTATAAGTCCATCCCAGCTCCAACTAATATTCTCAACTAACTTTCATGAGGTTTGTGTATACACTTACACCTATGTATGATTGTAAGAGAGTTTGAATGTGATATCCATTATTTATTACTTGTATTTGAGACCTATTGGTGGAATAGGTCACCACCTTTCAATAAAATTCCATTATCCTCATCTCTCTCATATCTCCTAATATCATTAAGACCTTTCCAAATAATGAAACCTCTCAACAATGAGTAGGATAGTACCTTGCCTTAGTTGAGTAGGCATGGTGTTTAGTGCTATATGTTTTGATCTTGAAAAAATTGATCTAATCACTTAGATAACTTTGAGTGAATTTAATTCACTCTTTATATTAATTAGGTTACTTGTATAATTTTGAATAAACTCTTTGCCTTCAACTCCCCTTACACAGTCAATTAGCTAAGACTTTGGGTATACCTGTAGGTATTGAGTGGAAGAAATGAACACCATTATTAGTGATCCTTACATTTTGAGAAATTTTATTCCACATATTTTTATACCCCCTATTAGCTTAAAACCATTTAACACCTAGTCATAGCGAATTATGCCTTGAGAACTATGTATCTTTTCTAGTTTCTTGTGACTGGTTATAGGTGTTTGAGTGGGGTCTAAGGTTCTTTTAGGTAACCATGGCACCTAAGTAAACTATATCCATTTATCTATTACCAACTGATGAAATGAAACTATTTAATTCACTTTATTTTCATTGAAGTCACCATTAGACTCATACTCATTATACACAATCAAATATTTAGACCTCCAATAAGTGGTTGTAGGTGCATAGTTTCTTGACTTGGATAAATCAAATATACCTCCTCCATATATCTCTCTCCTTCAAACCCAATGAATATGCTCAAGGTTTGATTCCATTGACTGTAGTAGACCCCTAAGGGTTTTAATCTTATAGGTTTCTCTAGTGACTGTGACGTTAGTCATCTTTAATATTCTTTTGATTCTCATAGAGTATAAGTATCTTGATTAAATTATGATGTTATTCATTCCTCCTATGATTTTTTTATCCATAATTTCAACTTCATTTTTTTCACCATATGACCTCTTAGACTTACTCATACATTTCACCAAAAAATCATCCTCAATATGCCTTATACCCTTTTTAGGCAAGCAAAACTCTCATCAAAATAAGTAGGGTTGTGTGTGGCATCTTAAGATTTGTTATGACTATGAGTATTTCAGAGAGATCAATGACATATTCATTGATTTTCCCTTATGGTTTTCCAACCATTCAATATACATTCTCATCCTCTTAGGGTTTAAATATTCTCTCAAATACCTCTTCCATTCTCTTTCATACTAAAATAACTTGTTGATTCTAGAAGGTAGCCTATAGGTGTAGATGGCTGTGTCACTTCTTTGCCCATTGATACTTGTTAAGAACCAATTTACTTGTATTCTCATAATTATATATTGTAATACTCTTTATTTTTATCCAATAATATCTTCAAAGGATCTATGTATATCCAACTAGATATAACATCCTCTTTGACTTGCCTTTTAGATGCATAAGGATGAGTATACAATGGTTTATATATCAAGCTTTATGATTTTAGAGTTGAGATCTCTTCATGCACGCATGTATTGATTGGTGAATTAAATGGAGCTATTTAATATTCAATAAGTATAAATTAATCTCATGCACACATTCAACTTATCAAGACACCTTCAATATAGACATAACCTCATAAATGTTTCTTTTAAGACTTGTAGACCTCTATGAAGGCAAATGACTGTAACCTTGTGTTTGAGAGTTGAGAAGTGAAAATATGGTTGTTATAGACTAAAATACCATGTTTTAATTGAATCAAAATAAATATATCATAACCCTAAAACTTATTTTAGGTATTAAGATATTTCAAAACTATCAAAACTTTTAAGAAATTCAGACTGCCATTGACTTTGCAAACCATGAAAGGCACCTTGATCAAGATGGCTAGTTGGAGTATTTATTGAGTGGACATGGGAGAAATTTTTTATAATTTATATATAGGTGAATAAGACATGGAAACACCATGAAAATTCATTACAAAATGTTCTAAACATAATCCTTTCTAGGTTGAATGTAGACTTGTAATTCCAACTTGAAAACCTCTTTTGCATGGTGATTGCCATTCATTCAATGAATTGAAACTTCATGTAAAGATTGAAAAATAATTAAGGATACTTTAGAGTATTTTTTAATATTCTTAAAAACTTTATCCTTTAGAAAATATTCCATTGTTTTACCTGGAAAGCTGAAGAAAGACTCCTATCATGGTTGACTAGCTAATTTTAGACCCTTAAAGTATTAGTAATTGTTCATAAATATAAGGAGGTGAATCTGAGAAAAAATTTCCAAAGTTTCAATTTTAAAAATAATATAATTAATTACCAAAGTTTTAGGCTCCCACATTCTCTCTCTTGGTTGTACCATCCACTTCAATTTTGCCTATACAAGTTTGTGAAGGAATCGATAATAGAGATATGATGTCTGTGGCTTCCTCTACCTTGTAAACGATAGATAATAACTATGATGGAACTAAAAACACTTTATAATTATTAAAAACTGATTTATCTACATATTCTCTCTCCTCCCATGTTGTAGTTACTTGAGAAGCCCCCTAAAATTGACTTTTCTTGCCCATAATTGACTTTTTATGACTTGAAACTCTTTGGTCCATACCATGACATATTTTAAGACCAATATTTACCTCTATTGACCTTTTAAACATTTTTAAAGGCACCAAAAATTACCTTTTTGACCCTTTTTGATGTAGGAGACCCAAATAGACCAAAACACATAAAAGAGACTTACCTTAATCTTTCTAAAATTACCTTAATAAATGCTAATAAGGTGTTTTGGACTCAAATAAGACCTAATAAATCACATAAGGCTCAATTTTTTTTCCTATATGGGTCCTATTTTAACTTGAGGGGTCAAAATTGGATAACAAATTGGTGACTCATAGGGGTAGTATGTATGTTATGTTGACTAGACCAATAACCTTGTCCTTCCATTGGGCTATGGAGTCAATTACACTCTGAGACAACACGATCAGTCCTTGAAAATTTAACAACAAGATAAATTTATTACCTAAATAACACAAAAAATGAAGACACGCACACAAAATCATAAAAAGGAACACACACACGTGCTAACTAAGAATTTAGGGAACACAACAAAATAGAAAACAACTAGCTATGCACAACTAACCTAAAGATAACTTATTTCTCTTGGATCAATGGGGAATATTGTACCCTATTTTTATCCACAAAGTAAGTTTCCTATTGTTTGGACTATTCCTTATTGCCTTCATCTCCTTCTTTAATGCCACTCTTTTTATCATACTCTCAAGTAGATCTTTAGTAGCAAACCAATCTCCTATGAATATGAACTCATCATATGACCCAAGATATTTCACATGATTATTCTTAGTTGTAACCTCAACAAGTGATAATCCATTTAGGCATTTTTCTTAGATCACCATGACCTCCTGAGGGGCATCATTTTTCTTTTATTCTGATGCAACCTCATCAAGTTTTACAAGGAACTTTACATCATCATCTTAAAATAAGATACCTTGTTCAAAATCATTATAAGTTTGCATATCTAATTTCATGAATTGAAATGAATATTGTGATTCACTTGGAGGAATGGATCTAATAGGAATAACCTTTTTATTCTTCGGAAATTAAGGCCTATAAAAATTTGTCTTGTCCTTGAAGAGTGGGTAAGAATTTTCCAATTGATTGAAGAGATGATAGCCCATTTTGATGACCTCAAACATATCACCATGGAGTGCATATGCCTCTTGAATTAGCATAATTTAGGGGATGATTCTTCCTTAGATGTTCACTTGCCTACCAAAGCTACCTTATTCTCTCTTGACTAGACTATAAAATCCTTGAATAGGAGTGTAACCTGATCCTAGGACTATAAACAAGTTTTCATCATCATCTTCTTCATCATTTTAAAGAGAAACAACAAAATCAACCTCTTCATTCTCATTCTTAAATACTAATTTGTGATTTTCCTCTCCAAGTGGAGTACCAATGGAGATTTATTCCTCATCCTCACTTGAGTCATCTTATTCACGGTCCTTTCAAATCTCACTAACAACTACTACCTGATATTTTTCAATTACTTCCCATAGGATAGGTTCTTTCTCATGAAGGGATATGGTGGGAGGGTGATGGTAAAGTTTAGGAGTTGGAGAGGGAGTATGAGATGTGGTGGATGGATCATGAATGACCATAGGAATGGAGGGTTTTCAGAGGAACTCTTGGAGAGATAGCAAGTTAAATTGAGTAATAAAAGGGACATATTATTCAATAAGAACTTCATTTTCCTCATAGCCTTATTAAGGATATTCAATATCTACAAGTTGATCTTCCACCTTATAAATTATAATCTCATTCTTATTTTGAATACACTCTTGGATAAACCTCCAATATGGACAAGCTATAGGTTCTTGGGGAGAGGGAAATGGGTTTTGATTAGGCACAAAGTTTTCATTATCTTCCATCTCTTGATCTTGGATCTCTTTCAGTCTTTTTATCTTCAACTCCAACTCTTTGATTTGCCTATCTATGTCCTATTAAAATAGATTTTATTGAAGGTGATTAGTGGACTCATGAGGATAAGTATAATAATAAGATTGATATAGAGTATAAAATATCTCTTGATGAGGGGTGAGAGAGACTTGAATATGTTTATATTTCTCTTTCCCTTCAACTCACCAATATATACTTATTTCACCTTGCCCACTCCAAGACTTTAATACTTGATTTAAACTTAGAAATTTGGAAGACTCCTTGGGAGTTCCTTGAGGAAGAGAAGTGGGATTCTAGATTGAATCAATAGGTTGTTATAAAATAATATCCTTTTATTTCTTAATACTCTCTTAAATTGAATTCTAAGAAGGGAAGGTTTGAGGAACACATGGAAGACTTGGAACACTTAGAGATTGACTTGGAAAGGTGTTTTGGGGTAGAATGGGTGGCATATATGAGAGCTAAGATGGAGTGTAAGAAGATACATAGGGAGACTAGAATTGGGCCTACTATCCTTCATGAACTTAAAAAATATATTATATGCTTTGAATGAGATCACTTACATCCAAAATTTCGCTTGAGAGGCTTTACCAATTTTCTCTCTCAATAGGTGTCCATTCTCCTTTCAATAGTTTTAATGAGTCTCTCATGTCATGAATGATATGGATAGGAATATATTTACCATGTTATCTTTGAGTATGAAGGTAAAACATGTATTTATCATAACCTAATTGAGCTTGAGAAGATTGCTCATATGTAACATAATGGTCATGTAGAGGACAAATAGGTTGAACATTAGGCTGATATGACTCATAATGAGGGTAAAAATATTGATAAGTCTACATCTATATATATACTATTGAAGCACATTGTTGGGGTCATAACAAGGTTGATAAAGAAGGATGTATAGTTGGTATGAGTCATGACAAGACTGATAAGGAGGTGTATAGTAAATGTTCTCTTCATACCCAGCTATCCCAACTTTATGAGTTAAATGAAAATACAAGATAGTTTCAAATAATTTTCACAATAAGTACCTAGGATGATAAAACCAATTGATTAAATTTATATCAGCCATTGGTGTTTGTTTGAGTGCCTTCAAAGGTTGATAAGTAGAAGAACACACAAGAAATCTTCCACAACTTTGAATCTTTAGCCCACTAGGCATGCCAAAATTGTTATGATAAAATTTTCACCCTAGGATAAGGTTTTTTAGACCTCTCCAATTTTTTTGAAACATGGGATTACCCTTAGACTTGTGGGTTGTCTATAATAGGGGTAAAACTTTAGATTGAAGGGCTAGCTCCCCTTGATGAATCACTTAAGCTCAAACACTAATATATCACTTTATAAGAAAAGGGAGATAAACCTAATCTAATGATGTGATGTACCAAATATTCCTTGATAACTACCAATTAGTTTCCTGTGCACTTTTAAATCAAGAAAACTAACTTTACATACACTACTCTTAATCTGAACCTCTCATGAGTATTTTAATGTGAAGGTTGTGATGGTTTTTTACACTAAGAGGACTAATCAAGAGGTATTTAATGACACTTTAAGCTATAAAAACTCATTAAACTCTTTCACCATACTCATAATATTCACATGAATTTCAAAATAAGCTTTCAAACCGAATCTAGGTGTTAGAAAATGACAACATGCCAATGAAGACAAATTAACTCACTTGATAAGATCAACTATTCTCATATGCACAATAAGTACAATCATAAGAGGAATTAAAATAGTTGATTTTAATTGATAAAATTCATATAGATAGTTAGGGATTCACCATACCTAGGTGGAGGATCCCTTATAAATCCCAAAGTGGCTACTTATATAGAGAAAGTGAGAGAGAAGAGAAGAAGGGTGTAGGAGAGAAAGAGTAGACAAGTGTCAATGTGAGTTATAAATAAGAGAGGAGTTATGTAACTACCTCAATTGGCCCAAGATTATAATTTTACTCCTCTAAATATTCTCCCTTATTCCAAGTGACATTGGAGTTTAAAAGCTTGTTTGACACCTTGACTAGCTCTCCAAAACTACCCTTTGCTTTGCATTGTTGAGTGACAAGTGATATTATTAATGGTTAGTTTAGTTTATCATACCTCTTTAATATATTATTGAAACCTTTCAACTAACCCAATAAATATATATTTGACACATCACCTCTTTTTATTGCAAGGTGTCTAGAAGACTCTTCATTTCCTTAGGCCTATTTTGTAAACAAATGCCAAAACTTAGATTATTATTCATTAGCTCATATAAAATTCATAGATTCAATATTAACATAATATTATACATATATAAATCCATTTTTATGTCTTAAACTAGCCCCAACAAGTCATTCTCTATCGAAAGCCTCAATTAGGCCTCATTCCTTATAGCCCAAAAGTCTAGAAGAAATTACAAATAGCAATGTAAAAATTATGGTATTTATGAGTACCCTTTATCCTCTTACAGATCCAATTTCAATTTAATGATATGAATCCAAGTGGAAGTCTACGTTTTCTACCTGTTTCTTCTATGAATTAGGCTTTTAGGCCTAGATTTTGGATCTAAAATACTTATACACATGTGAAAAATATGATAAGTGTGTGATTAAATTTAAACATGCCAATAAAAACATCCATGATAATTTTGGGCTTGTATAACATTGTGATTATAACCAAACTATGAAATGGCAAAAAATAAGCCCTTCACAACCCTGTTTGGACTACCTTAAAAAATGGAGTTTGTTTAGTCACTTATAAGGGTTCATGATAAAATTTGTTTATTTAAGGAGATGAAATAAGTCTCAGGGTACCTCTTCCAATGATTAGAAAGTGTCCATCTCTCCAAAATCCCTATAAAACACATAAAATAGTGCATTTATGGCCCATACAATACCCTGTACAAATAAAGTACATGTGGATGAGATAATTGGAGTATAAAAAACATCTAATAAGTTTTAGGAGAAAAATATGGAATTAGGTGTTTTTGAAAAGTCCATCTCTATAAACTAGTCACTATTGGGTTTTAAGAGAGGTTTAAGACATGTTTGGGGTTTTAATGATTGTTTATAAAGAACAACGCCTCTCTCTTTCTACTAATTACATAATATTTTTGTACGGGACCCCTATAATACCTCCAATGAACATTTAACCCCATGCACCTCCTCATGAAATGTGTGAGCAAAAGTTGATGACCCTCAAGTTGAAGAATAAGCATTTTGAGGGGTCTGAGCAAGAATGAGGCCTGTAAGTGTATTTTTTGAACTTTATTTGATCTTAAATGACATTAATTAGGTCTAAGAAATCTTCATTAACCTATTACAATGTCTATCATACCACTTTTATCCATCAATTCCTCTAGCTATCACACTAGCTCGGGCCTAGGATTCTTGAACCAAGTTGAATGCCATACCCTACCTATTTATATTCTTCTCTTTTCCAATGTCATGAGATATAAATTTATTCATGGAGTGATTATAAATATCATTAATCGTATTATCAAGTGTCCAAGTCCATCCCAACTCTAACTAATCTTACTTTACTTTACCATCTTCTCAACTGACTGCCATGAGGTTTGTGTATACACTTAGGCTTGTGTATGATTGTAAGAGAGTTTAAATGTGATCTCCATTCTTTGTTATTTATGTTTTATAAATATTTGTGGAATAGGTAACCAAATTTTAATCACATTATAATATCCTCCTCTCTCTCAGATCTCCTGAGATCCTTTAGACCTTTCCAAATAATGAAACCTCTCAAGAATGATTAGGCTAGTGCCTTGCCTTAGTTAAGTGGAAACATTGTTCAATGCTCTATGTTTTTATATTGAATAAATTGATCCAATCAATTATAGACCCTTGAGTGAATTTAAATCACTCTTTATACTTCTTATGTTACTTGTATAAGTTTGAACAAACCCTTTCCCTTCAACTCCCCTTACTTAGTCAGTTGGCTAAGACTTAGGGTGTAACTATAGGTATTGAGTGGAAGAAATGGAGACCATTGTTAGTGATCCTTGCATTCTAAGAAATTTTATTCCACATATTTTTATATTCCCTATTATATTAAACCATTTATCACCTAGTCATATCCAATTTTACCTTGAGAACTTTATATATTTTCTAGTTTCTTGTGACTAGTTATAGGTGTCGAAGTGGGGTCCAAGGTTATTTTAGGTGACCATGGAACCTGAGTAAACTATGTCCATTTATATATTTCATAATTATTCACTAAATAAATTTAATTAAATCTATTATCATTGAATTCACCATTAGACTCACACTCACATTATACACAGCCAAATATTTAGACCTCAAACAAGTGGTTGTAGGTGCATAGTTTCTTGACTTGATTGACTCAAATATACATCCTCAATATATATCTCTCCTTCCAAACAAATTAATATTATCAAGGTTTTATCCCATTTAATATATTATACCCCTAATGGTTTTAAGCTTATAGGTTTATCTAGTGATTGTGATGTTAGTCATCTTCAATATTCTTTTGATTCTCATATAGTGTAGGTGTCTTGATTGATTTATGACGTTGCTCATTCCTCCTATTATTTTATATCTAGAATTCAAATTCAATTTGTTTCACCATATGGAATATTATGATTTCTCATACCTTTAACCAAAAAACCATCCTCAATATGCCTTATACCCTTTTTAGGCAAGTGAAACTCTCATCAAAGTAAGTAGGCATATGTGTGACATCTTGATTTTTGTTATGAATTTGAGTATTTTAGAGAGATAAATGACATATTAATTGATTTAACCCTATGGTTTTAAAACCATTAAATCTCATTATCATCCTCTTAAGGTTTTAATATTCTCTTTAATACCTATGCCATTCTCTTTCATACTGAACTAACTTGTTAATCTTAGAAGGTAGCCTGTAGGTGTAGATGGTTGTGTCACTTCTCTGCCCATTGAGAGTTATTGAGAACTAATATTATTGTCTTCTCAAAATTTTAGATTGTAATAATATTTATTTTCATCCAATAATATCTTAAAATGATCTATCTATCTCCAAATATATATAATGTCCTCTTCAACTTTCCTTTTAGATGGAGAAGGCTGAGTATATAATGGTTTATTTATCAGGCTTTATGATTTGAGAGTTGATATATATTAATGAAACTATGTATTTATTGGTGAATTAAATGAAATTATTTATAATTAAATTAATATAAATGAATATCATGCACACCTTTAACTTATCAAGACACCTTCAATATATACATAACCTCACGAATGTTTTTTTGAAGACTTGCAAGCCTATGTGAAGGCAGATGACTGTAACCTTATGTTTATGAGTTGAGAAGTGAAAATATGGTTGTCATGGACTGAAATAATATGTTTTAATTTCATAAAAATACTCATATCACAACCCTCAAACTTATTTGAAGTATTAATATCTCTTAAAACAATCAAAACCTGCAATAAACTTAGACTATCATTGGCTTTACAAACCATGAAATGCACCTTGCTCAAGATGTCCAATTGGAGTATTGAGTGAGTTTCCATGGGATAAAAGTTTTATACTTTTTATATAGGTTAATAATATATGTAAAAACCATGAAAATTCCAACATGTTTTGAACATAAACCTTTCTGGGTTGAACATAGACCTGTAATTCCAACCTGCAAACCTCTCTTGTATGGAGATTGCCATTCATTCAGTGAATTTTAAATTTATTTAAAGATTAAAAAATAATTTAGGATAATTTAAAGGATTTTTTATGACCATAAAAAAATTATCCTTTAGAAAAGATTCCACCATTCTACCTAGAAAGCTCTTGTTATGGTTGACTACCTGATTTCAGACCCTTAAATTTTTAACAATTGTTCATAAAGTTAAGGAGATGAATATGGGAAAAAATGCATGAATTTTTAATATAAAAAAGAATAAAATCAATCCTAAAACTTTTAATCTCCCACCTTCTCTCTCCTGGCTGTATCATCCACTTTAATTTTGCCTATGCGACCTAGTGAAGGAGTCGATAGGAGAGATGATGTTTTTGGCTTCTTATAACCTTGTAAATACTAGAGAATAATTGTGATAGACTTTAAAACACTTTATTATGATAAAAATCTAATTTATCTACATATTCTCTCTCCTCCCATGTTGTACTTACTTGGGAAGCCACTAAAACTAACTTTTCTTGCCCATAACTGACTTTTTATGACTTGAAACTCTTTATTACATACCATGAAATATTTAAAGACCCATATTTATCTAAATTGACCTTTGAAACATTTTTAAAGTCACAAAAAATGACCCTTTTTAAATTAATACACCTAAATAGACTAAAACACATAAATGAGACTTACCTTAATATTTCCAAATTTACCTTAATGAATGATAATAAGGTATTTTGGACTCAACTAAGACCTCATAAATAACCTAAGGTTCATGTTTTTGCCTATATGGGTCCTATTTTTACCTAGGGGGTCAAAACTGGATAACAAGCATAAAAAGGAAACAACCACCATTATTAATGTAGTTTCACACTAGCCTAATCAGCTTGTTTTATCTAATGTACTAAGGAGATAGTTCTCACACTTACTTGAGACTCCAAATTCATTACTCAAATGGTTATTGGAGTTTCATCTTATATATATCCCCTCATCTTATAGATATTGATATGAGTTGACCTCTACCCAAAGGATATGATGTGAATGCTTATTGTGATTATAACCAAGAACTAGGGCATTCTACAAACTAATGTTTTACCTTACCTAGGATCTTATTGATGACCAAAAGATTACATTTGATGATCCTCCAAAGGAATCAGGTTCACAACCTAGTGATCACTAAAATAAAATATATTTAACAATCCTTTGTAAGACCATTATAAGAAGGATATGTTGGTGTAAATGGTATACAATGCACATCCTCCTCCATCAGACTATGAACACCCACTAGATGGGATTATTGGTACCTATACATGGCATAAAAATCCTATGATTTAGAGACATTCTATTACTTTTTATTAAAGTGATATTAAGGATTATGATTCTGATCTTTATTCTTTATTCATTCGAGCATACCTTGATCACCAGCCTATATGTAGTGTTATGATTGATAATGGTTTAAGAAAGAATGTTTGAACCATGCCATTAATTTTGCACTTTGGTTTTACTCTTCATGTTTTATATCCATATATCAAATTAGTTATAGCATTCAATGGTAACTCATAACATGTTCTTGGTGATATTTACTTACCTTTACATATGGGTCCCAAACCTGTGGTTACTACCTTTTTAGTTATACCTTCTACATGTGTCTTTGATATGTTTTTGGGATGCCCTTGGATACATACTCTTTAAGCAGTACCTTCTACAGTGCATGGGTGTGTTAAATAAATTCATGCCAATCAATTAATTATAGTTTTTGGAGTTTCATATGAACATCCTCTTTAAAAAGAGAAATTTATACCAAACTAGTTAATTATCAAGTATACTAAGGCTAATACACTGTAAAAGGGTAAGTAAAAGGAAATAACCTTTAATAAAAGTCTATTACTTGAGAAAAATCTGCATTAAAGAAATATAATGGATTCCATAGACTCATCATCCACTAGCACTATATTCAGATATCCAAAGCACCTACACATGGTCCTCTCATTATTATTAAAAAAACCTCATATCAATCAATGATGGGTTTCAAAAAACCCTATTAATCCTAATGTTTTTTCATATCCACAAATTCCCATTATACATACATAGAGAATCAAGGATACTATAATGACATATATAACACCTATGCATGCTCCTTGGTAGTACCACTAGTTTATGGCAATAGGTATCAATTGGGGAAATACCTATAAACATCCATTGGATGAGATAATAGGGTAGTCTCTTAAAATATTATAAAAATGTATATATACCAAAAAAAATTTAAAAATACAAAAATATGTACAACATATACATATTTATAGTCATAAAATTTCATTTAATGCAATGAGTATCACTTAAGACCAATATATCCTTAGATTAGCCCTAGACCTATCTGTAAACACCTTAATTTGGTCAAGCAACCAAAATTATTATGTTTTTATTTTATCTTTCACACAAAGGGTGTTAGTGATGGTTATAGTCCTTATTTGTGTGGTCATCTTGAGTCTTTTGTTCTTTCTTATGTCTTATTTTCCCTATTTTTGACACCCTAAACATTCATAGGTCACCTTTTTCTAGTCTTAGAGACCTTTAACCTATCATCCCTAGTTTTTTATCTATTCTAAGCCTTATGACATTAGTTTCAATTTCAAGATAGTATCTCCACATGATGCTATTATCCATTTTTGGCTTTAATGTTCATAGGCCCTTTCACTTATGTTTAAGTCCTGACCCCTCTATGACCCTTATGTTTTTCATATCTTTTTCATGACTTGTCACCCAAAAAAAAAGGTATTATATTAAAAATAAATATACTTCTATATAAAGGCCCTCACAAGGAATTTTACATCTATCACTTGCTACCTTAGCATTTATTTACATAAAATCAACTAATAGTATAACTCAAATACTCTACATACTACTCAGCTTTCACACTTAGACATTTGCATGCTTGATCAAAGAAGGGACTAAGTGAAATTCATTTTATTATACCATGAAATTTTATGGTGCATATTCCCTAAGGGATAAATACATGTGATCTAAGACCCCTAACATTGGGGTTAATGTAGGTAGTAGCCAAGATAAAAGGGGTTTTATTTTATGTGATCATAACATCCCATAACCTAGTTTTTCATTTATTTTTACCTTTTATTAGTTCATTTTTTCATGTGTGTAGGTATTCATTAGGGTTTTGGAGAAGAATCAATCAAAAAAATGACATAGATGATCTCTTACATGATATAGAATCACCCACAAGACCTCCAGAAACTCCCACAACTTACTTGAATGTTACGAACAATCACTATAAAAAGGACACTAGTGCCACATGATGCTACTCTCCTAAAGGGGGCACTAATTTATGGAGCCAAATCTCAAAAAATAATCAATATATTAAATATTACTTTGTGTCTACTTAGTTATCTTTAATACTTAAATCCATAAAAAACTTTGTGTATATCCAGATAAGTCACCTTTCTCCTTGTATTTACTATTGTTGGAAATCTCCATAGAATCAATAAATTCCAATTTTATTCTAGATTAGAAATATATCCAACCCTTTAATCTAGCTTAGGATTTACATAGTAAAACCCAAAAATGTTAAAACATTTGGTAAACCCATGTTACTTCAAATATTACTTCAAAACCCTAATTTTCCTTAAGGTTTACCTTATCTAAATTTTGTACATTAAATTAGGGTTACAAAAATATAATTTTATAATTTTTTGGCTTAACCTATCTAATTTAATCAATCCTATACTGGGGTTTTATTTATTTAAATCAATTTAATATTCATAACACAACCCTAAATTCAAACTCTAGATCCACATACTAAGTCCCTATACACACAAACATTAAAAACTAGGGTTTCAATAATAATCCTATTTTCTATTACGAGTTTTGTTCAAAAAATTCACACATTGCACACATAATTATGTTAGATTATATTCTACCTCTTGTGTGTCTATTAGTCCTTGTTTACACTATATTCTTTGACAAGTTTAAAATTTCATCTAAAAATTCTCCTTCCCCTCATCCACTTGATGTAATACTAATTTTTTTCTCATGATTATAATAATCAATGGACTAATTTTCAATCTTGTAAATTACAGAATAATAATGAATTCATCTATAATGATGATGATGATGATGATGATTATTGTTATCATGATGGATATGAGGATTATTATGAGCACGGAAATACAAATGAACATGAGGATACATTAGATACATAATATTATCTTTCCTGTTCCTCTTCTCTTACTCCTAAAAATCAAATTAATAATATAGTGCCAAAGAAACCTCTTGTTGGTAGTGTTTTACTACAATGTGATCCTAGCTTTTCAACTACTTTTTCTACTTCATTGTTCAAAATAAATCAATATAAGTGCATTACACGAAAATCAATTTTGCATGATTCAAGTAAAGTAGATAAGAATGATGCATCTTCTTTACCCTTCTCAATTACATTTCAAAAATAAATACAAATGATTTTACACCTTTTAGAAATACACAAACTAAGGTAGATGAAATTAATTTATCATCATCACTAACATTTCAATCTCAATACAATGATTCTTTACAACAATTAGATAATGCACATGTTTCTAACCCTTCTCCTATATGTCATAATTTGCAAAAAGAAAACATGGTAATTAACCTTCCCTTGATTCCAAAATATAAAGTGATAATCATGTTTGCATTTTAAAAATGACTAGTGAACAAATGACTTGCATTAAACTTACACATAATAATACATTTTATAGTAGTAAAAAGTTAAAATCTTCTTCTCCTTCTCTTAATGGGCAAGTGGATGGTACTTATTATACTCTTACCTCTTCAAATGAATTAAATTATGATTTTGACAAACCATGGGATAATATGATTATTGTGATTATGATGAAGATGACATAGAATCTACAACTTCTACTTCTTATCTTACCTCACTTATTTCTCTTATTTAACTAAACAACAGATCACATATCAAAAGACACAAACACACACTCATTCTTATGTGCATAATTTCCATTAACTAGAGAATAAATCACCTTCTATTCAACCTAATAATATAAAATATACCAACAAATCCCCCTCAAATCCCATTACTATAGTAGAACCCATTTCTCAATCAAACCCAAATCAGGGTGATAGCTCATTTCCCTATAACAAGGTCCAAGATATCACACCTCTAAAGGTTATTGAGAGCACATCTATCCTTTCTAAACAAGATTTCCAATCTAATAAACCAATGGATAAAATAAATAATAAAATACAAGCCTTAAACAAACCCCTTGATAATGATAATATATCTTCACAAGTGTTAATTTATTTAATGCATGTTGCGGGTACATTGAAAAAATAAGTACACCATCTCATTTTGGATAATGAAGAATACACATCTCAGATTGATGCCAATGTTATGAATAATAACTCTATTCCATGCAGAATCTCAACTATGATGTTGCCACATAACTTTTAGATACTGTTGTTACCTATCTTTGATGGACAAGGAGATCCATATTTACACCTTTAGGCTTATGAGAAATACATGGTTCATATTACAAACAAGTTAATTATACTATAAGTATTTCCAAATTCACTAAAGGATAAAGCACTAGATTGGTTCCACCATACACTCCCTAATGGATCTTTACATACATATAAGGAGATAAAGGTATTCTTCCTCAAGAATTATATAAAGAATAAGGGACCTACAGTTCCACATGAGAGGTTACCTTCATTACACTAGGGTGAAATGGAGCCTACATAAGAATACATTCTATTGTTCAAAGCTTGTTTGTATCAATTAATTTATCAATTAATGGATTTAGAAGTGCAATACATCTTTTTTAGAGGTTTAATCTCTCCTCTCAAGGACATATTACTATATCAAACATCTAAATTATTAAAAAATTTATGTAATGCAACTATATCATTAGAGGCATAGTTGGAATTAGTAATTACATAGTCAGAGGTAGATTTGGATATAGATCCCTCAGAACCTTAGTCATCAAATTTGGTACAAGATCCTAATATGCTTCCAATTTAGAAACCATTGGAATAGACACAACCAATAAAAATACTCAGTAAGGGTGAAGAGCCACTCTACACAACATAATCTATAGTGAGTAGCACACAAGATATATGCAGAGGGGTTATACAATTTTTAAATAAGGATGGGCCTCATGACTATTGCTTACACTACTATATAAGGGGATGATCACACTTCTTTCAACTAATCATAATCCACCACACCATTTTCTCTAGGTACCACATAAGCATTACTATCATTTTCACCAGATCAATGGACATTTAGATGATCATTATGATGCACTCAAAGCTTTTATCGACCAATATCTTAGTAGAGGCATAATAGATTTTACATAGGGGCATTAGACCCTGATTCTTCACAGTCTCCTAGATCATATTCCTCTATGATAGATTTATCCTAGGATCATTTTAAGGAACCATTTGTTATTCATAGTATGATCCCTATAACTTCTATGACAACCATTTATCAATTTTCCCTTACATCACAACCTCAACAATGATGGAAACAAATCCATAGAGTTTAAAATACACCTCCAATACATATGTTAATTAAGATATTCTAGAATAACTATAGACCCAAAGGCATAATTTTGGTATAAACACCAATCAAAATCTTTAAAAATAATTATAGATCTTAGAAGGTAGCTCCAGTGTGCACGCCAATCAAAATATTTAGGAATAACTATCAACCCAAGGGTATATTTTTAGTTTAACAACTAATAAAGATAATGGAAATCATTACATAGATAAGAACCAAACTTCAATTTTCACACCGATCAAAATATTTTCAAGAAATCAAACAACTTAGAGTGTAGTTTTAGAGAATCAACCAATCAAGATTTTTGCATCAAAGTCTACACAATTATTAACTAGCAGTGCATCACAGGTAGATCTAGTTTCACAGTCTTTGTCTACAAAAACACAACATAAGAAGTATGGTCATTGGTTCTCTATGCCATCTGGGTTCATATAGGGCATCTCACCATCACTTTTTATACACATAGACATCTTATGAGATATAAAAAAATCATATACCAATACAATACAAAAAATTAAATCTAATACACATATTCTTAAAACACTCATAACACATATACAAATCAATTAACATTACTCCAACCAAAACAAAATTGCAAATATCAACATTTTAAAAAATCAAACAAATTTAAATGCATAACAAATTATATAATATAACTAGATCCAAATGCTAATACACAATTCTAAATTAAAACAACAACCACACCCACACACACACACACACACACACACACACACACACACACACACACACACACACACACACAAACACACACACACACACACACACACACACACACACACACACACACACACACACACACACACACACACACACACACACACACAACTTAGAACATCATTTTAATACAAATATGATGCATCACTCAATGACACGAACATGACTTTTGGGACCAACTCCTTCACTCTCACTATCAAATACATCAAAACTAGAACTAGATGCCTCACTATATTTACAAGACCTTGATCTATGACTATGCCCGATATCTCTCTCCTAGTATATTGCAAGCTCAGTCTTACACTCGACATGCTACTACTAAACTCATATGTATTCATATACTATACAACTAATCACCCCACATAAAGAATTAGGAGAGGGCATGGTTTGCCTTTGTAGCTTCGTAGGTAACTCATCTCTATCTACTACTACTCACCTAAATATAATAGTCAATGTTGTCACATGATCAAGCAAATGAACATGCAATCTAGCTACATTGGTGGCCATCTCCACCAATCCATCATCCATGACATCATCTAGAATATGTTATATTAATGCAAGTAGCACTGATTCAATGGTGACCTCTTAATACTATTCATATCCTATCCCTGCAAGTATCCATAGAATTCATAAGAATCTTATTATATCAAAACACATAATCAACATTATGTAGAACATAAAAACTAACTATCTAAATTATCATCAATATCCCTCAGGGGATCTACATCAAGTACCTCCTCTATGATCATACCATCTCTCAAGAATAAAGGTTCCTACCTATGCTCACTCCATGAGGCCACATAGGCCTCAATCACTCCAACATCATCCACATTTGGTTCCTTGATATCTGGATCCCTCTATATCACTGACATAGGAGATAACTCAATAATTAATGGCTTTGGCATACTACTTATCCTTATAAGAGCCCAAAAAATCTTCAACTACATCACAGGCGTTGAAGGGACATCCTTTACAATACCAAACTATCAAGTAATCCTCTCATATTGAAACTAATCATATACATTATGCCACTAATCATGTATCTAAAAACTAAATAAAATCTACCTCAACTATTTACTATCTTTAGGTTACCCCTAATAGCCCCTATAAGGTCTCTAGATGATATCCTCTACTCTCAAACTATCTAGTAACTATCAACAATAGGTATTATTCCTCCTTGGTGCATGCCTTGTCCTAGTCCATCCATAAAAAATACATATGGGTGAGCCCATCCATCCCTTGGATGTGCCACTGACCTATTCACACTTATGTGCTTGTAGGCCCAATAATGTAATAGTTTCAACACACCGATACCCCCACTACTTATCCCTTATGTAAAGTGATATAGGTCCTTATATAAATGAACCCAGATGGTAAAAGCCTAATATATGAAGTACCATGATGATTAATGTCATACACTATCTCATGCATCTTGTATGAGATAGAGGCACACTTCCATCCATGGTAATAAATATTGACAATAACACAAATAATTTTTTTAATAATCATAGAGAATTAGCCCTCAAAATCATGGTAAAAAATATGTCACTCTAACTCCTTGAATGATGAATCCCCACTACCATGGTAGAAAAATATCTATATTCTCATTATATAGCTTGAGGACCAGTGGCCTCATATAATATAGTTCGCTTCTCAGAGATAAAAAATTTTAGGATCCAATAAATATTCTCAAATGTCATAGTAATCTCACTTTTAGGTGGATATAATATACAAGTGTCTGCATTCTACCTCTCACATAGTGCAATGATCATATGATTATCCTAGGGAATAGGCTCCAAAAAAGTAACATATTATAGACTTGCTCTCTTGAGCACCTCTATCTTAGCATCAAACATGGGCAAACCCCATATAATATACATCATCTTACCTATATGGAAATCCCTCATATAGGCATCAACTTATAAAATTATGACCAAATAGGACATCAATAAAATAAAACTACAACTAACAAATAACAACAAGAATTAGAAACTAGTCAACCATGCTAAGCATCATATCTTGGGTGTATTGGACACTAGCACTACCTAGAGGATAGTGATGCTAGACAATAGTGAAACACCATGGACAATAGTACAAGGATGTGGATACTAGCACCTATAATGGGACAATAGTGCTACGTTTCTCTAAACCAATCCAAAAATAGTCTTTTTCTACCAAAACCAACAAAATAGATTAAAAAATGATAAAAACATGAAATGTTTGGGTCCCTTACTAGGTGAACCTCCTCCTTGACCTAAATATGTGACTCGACCTCCTCATGACATAATAAACTAACATCTCATCTCCTTGACATGTTTTATCTCTCAAACTTAGAATTATTTCCACTCAAATGATGTAAATGAATTACTAATGATTAAACATGACATATTTAAGTCATAACTTACCCAATGCCACCATATTAAGGTTAACCCTAAATGTTAATTTTGTTAATTACTTTAACTCTCTTATTATTGCCATATCTTGAGAATTGTCGCTCTAATTTATGAACCATTTTTTATACATGGGACTTGATAATGATACTCTACATCCCATATTGGTGAAACCAATCCTCTCATCATCCTAAAACCCATAAAATTACAAACACAATCACATTATATTAACCATACAATAGATTAAGTACCTATCCAAATACACACTAAATCATCAACTATGACATAATCAATACATTATTCAGACTTAATATAACATCACAATTACCAAGTAACACTAACATAATCAATCATTACCACTTTTGGTTACATGTCCTCATCATAGTCTTAGCTCTCTCACCAAAAGTGGGGAAAATATACATAGATTACTTCAGACATACAAAGTTATATTTAGAATTTCATACATAGGTTTACATAGTCATCTAGAGTCACATATTTTTAGAGATACAAACACACACATCTACATAGATATACATAGGTATTTATATGCATAGCTTATTTAGATATACAAACACATGAGTCTACACAGTTTTACACATTCATATAGAGTCATATATTTTTAGAGATATATAAAAACAAGTCTACATAAGTTTACACATACATTCATAGGCACAAATTATTTAGATATATAGACATACAGGTCTACATAAGTTTACATAGACATTTAGATGCATAGATTATTCAGATATACAAACACATGGGTCTACACAAGTTTACATAGGCATCTAGAGTCATATATTTTTAGAATATAGGTATACACAAGTTTATGCAAATTAAATTAGGAATTCAAATTTACATTTTATACAGATATACAACATTGACACAAGTAGACTAGTTTATTCAATATTCAGATACACAACTACATCGCTTAAATATTAGGATTAGTGTGCATGATGTAGAGTGCACATTCTAGATTCCCATATTCATATTTATTATGTTACACCAATATCATCAAAAATATTATCACCAATATTGTCAACAATATTATCTCTAGGTTTTCACCAATTTGGGTCATAGGATCGTCTATAGTGGTTGATCCATAGCATCACACTAGACCCAATTTACATTAATCAAATTCAGAGTGGGGGCAAGTGAGACTTATTTTTCCACACCTTCAACTTACATTACTCAAATTCAATGTGGGGGAAAGTGAGCCTTGTTTCTCCACACATTTAGTTTACATTACACATATTCAGAGTTGAGGAAAGTGAGTTTTGTTTCCCCACACCTTCATCTTACATTACTTAGATTCAGAGTTGGGGAAAGTGAGCCTTGTTTCTACACACCTTCAGTTCACATGCTCAATATTCAGAGGGGGGTCAAGTGAGCCTTATTTCTCCATGCATTCAATTTACAGTACTCAAATTTAGAGTGGGGAAAGTGAGTCTTATTTCTCCACACATTCAATTTACACATTCAGTTTTAGTACATGGGGAATTTACATCATATGCTTCCTTTCATAGGTTACACTATAATTCTCATCCACTTATCTAGACAAGAAGTGAGCCAAATTTAGATTACATTCATATAGGTAAGTACAAGTACACATGTATATTTTGTTTTACTCTAGTACTTCCATTTCATTACATTACTAGAATAAAAGGGGGGTAAATGTAAACACCCTAATTTAGTCAAACAACCACAAGTATTAGGTCTTTTGTTGCTATTTCACATAAAAGGGTCTTAGTGATGGTTATAATACTTGTTTTCATGATCATCTTAAGTCTTTTAATCTTTATTATGTATTATTTTACCTATTTTTGACACCCCTAGTAGTCACAGGTCATCTTTTTCTAGTCATAGGGTCTCCTAACCTATCATCCTTGATTTTTTCTCTATTCTAAGCCTTAAGACATTAGCAACACTTTCAAGATAGTAGAACCACATGGCACTACTATCCATTCTTATATTAAGTGTTTGATGGGATCTTTCACTCATGTTTAAGTCCTAACCCCTATGTGACCCTTCTCTTATGTTATATATATATTTTTCATGACTTGTTGGCCAATGAACAAGGTATTATATTCCAAACAAAGATACTCATTTACAAAGAGAATCACAATTCATTTTACATCTAAAACTTACTATCTTGAAACTTATTTACATAAAATTAACCAATAATATAGATAAAATACTCTACATACTACTCAGATTCCAGACATAGACATTTGTATGCTTGATTAAAGAATGGCCTAGGCAAAATTCATTATAAGATACTAAGCAAGTTGATGGTGCACATTCCCTAAGGAAAAACTACATGCGATATAAGACCCCTAACATTAGGGTTAATGTAGGTAGTGGCAAGGAAAATAGGGGTTCTATTATGCATGATCATAACATCCCAAAACCTAGTTTTTCCTTTCCTTTTGCATTTGATTATTTCATTGTTTTATGTGTGCAAGTATTCATTAGGGTTTTGGAGAAGATAAGCCAAAATAATGACCTGGATGAGCTCCCAAATGACATAGAATCACCCATAAGATGTATAACAACTCATATATATTACTTGAAAGTTATAGATAGTCATTATAGAAAGGAAACTAGCACCAAAATTGGACACTATTACCACATGGCACTACTCTCCTAAAGGGGGCACTACTGTTTGGAGATATATTTTGAAGAATAGTCAATAAATGAAATATTTCTATGTCTACTTAGCTATTTTAAATACTCACATCTATGAAAAACTATGTAAATCCAAACAATTCCCCTTTCTCCTTGTATTTACTATTTTTTGGAAAGCTTCATAGAATCAGTAAATTCTAGTTTTATTCTAGATTAGCAATAAACCCAACTCTTTAATCTATCTAAGATTTGCATAGTAGAATCTTAAAAGATTAAAAAATTATCTTAGGGCTTATTTTGATCCTTTTATAGCTTTTATGTGCATTTAACCCATGCTCAAATATACCAAAATATACATTGAGTCATCACCTAGGCATCCCAAATCCTTTTTCACACGTGCCGACCACATATACAATAGTGCATCCCATTTGGTCTATAACATAGTGCACTATTAGAAAAGGGGGTAGTGCTATTGACCGTTAGCTTTTTTTTCCCCTAAAAAATATATTTCCACTCCTTGAAATATGTTAGGGTTGGCCTAGACTCATTTCATGCCTTGGTAAGCATCAAAACACTATATAAAGACCACTCTTATTCATTTATCCCTTAGATGGTAATTCTCATAAATAAGCTAAAAAATTTTATGTAAATTAAGGTTATTAATCCCTATTTACCCCTATTTTTACATACATCCATATACAATATCCCAAATCTCAATTTTATTCAAATTTCCAGTTTCAAGTCACACTCAAAACATTCAAATTGGCATTCATACTTAGGAATACTATCATCACTCTCACTTTCACCAACACTTAAATTGAGAAAACTACATTGGGAATGATCCCATTTCAAGGTATTGGTATGTAGGTAATACTCAACACATGGGGTGTTGAGGTTGTGTCCATACTACCCTACTAACACCACTCTTCTTACACTTGTGTTTATCAAAACCCTAGTAAGCATGGTGGATTCAAGTTTCAAAGTGAAATCAGTCAAAATAAAGTAAATACGATGATCTAGGTCTAGGTCATGTAGGTATAGGTTTCCTAATATAGAGTGAAGGTGAACCCCAAACTTCACTACTTCATCTACATAGGTTCAATAACATTACATAGAAGGTCAATATCATAGTGAGTTATTGGAAAATAGGGTTAAGATACTGTCTAAAGAGGGTTCTAACACTTATTATCTATTGATGACACTCTACCCTACTCATGCACTGATTCTTAGCTTGCCACTTATTTGTTTCAGTCATATTATTTAGCTAAGTACACCTTTTTGAATTCATTGTTATTTATAAGATAAGCAAACAAATCAACTATTGAACAAACTAGTGGTTATTGATACTATAGTATTTTTCTCCCTAATTTACATAGTCAACTCTTTTATCTACTTAGGGTTTTACATTAATTCTAAAAATAGTTGAATCATTTAGTAAACTTGACTTACTTTTAATAGTGTAAAAACCCTAACCCTATATGCTCATAGGGTTTGTATCCTTATTTTTCTTTTTTGATTTTATATCTTAGGATTTTAATATTTAATATATTCTATTTTAGCATCACTTATTCATTTTGTTTACTATACGCCATCTAAATTTTTTATATCTCTTCCTTTAAGAATAAGTGCTAGGCCTAGTGGTAATCATATTAAGCATACCTATATTCTTTCAGTTCAAACTTATACCATGGATAAAGGACCAGTTACAACTCCTCTAATTGATCCTTCACATTCTAATTACATGGAATTTAATGATAATACATTATAATATGAATAATACAATCAAAATCATAATGATACACAAGAGGGGAATTGAGACACACTACCCCACTCTATAATGACAATATTATAATCAATAAGGATGAGATATTAAAAAGTTTTAGAGATAGACTTTGGGAATAGTCCCATGATCATGCATAGATTTTGCAAGATATATTGGAAATAAATAACACATCACTTGGACAATCCTCTAACCCCACATACACTAATATTATTACACCTACTACATGAATAACTTAGACTCTACAATAACATTATATAGCTAGCCAAATCTCACTAGTGGCAATACCTCCTATGACTAGTACACATACCTCCTCCCTAGATGTACAATCTCTTAGGTAAGAGATCCATTCTCTATAGGCTAAGGTTTTACATGTTGAGTAGTGTGCCAATAGAGCATATCATGCCTTGGACTTTCATGTTCTCCTACATACACCATTGGCATAACATATAGTGACAATTCATTTACCCTCTAGATTTGTGGTACCCAAGATTACTCTATATGATGTTAAGGGTGACCCATAGCATAATTTACACACTTTTCATGTAGCATGTTTGGATTGTGTGTCCAATTATTGGTTCTTGACTAAATTTTTCCTTCACAGTTTAAAGTATTATGCATTACAATGGTTCTATGATCTCCCTAATCAGTCCATTATAATAGTTAATCCAATTGCATATATGTTTTTGGTACATTTTAGCATAAACATAAGTGATAATTTTCCTATGATCAAGTCACTCAACTAAAGTAAAAATCTAATGAGCCAATAACTAAATATGTCTTACAATATAAAAACTATATTAGTAAAGATGACTAGCCCCATGGTAGGTAGAGAACTCCAAGACATATTCAAATAAATTTTATTACCAACATTACTTGAATCTATATTATTCAAAAAATTTCCATCATTTATAGATCTCAGCCATACAGTGAAGGAACATGAACTCAAACTTCTCTCCATGGGAAATTTAAAGTACATAGAAGGATGAGATTCCAATAATAAGTGTTAAAATAAGCTCCCATATAAGATAAGGCCCAATGAAAACAAGAATGAGAAAAAAATAACAATTAATGTAGCCTCAAATCTAACTCTTCATGTGGTTTTATCAGCTCCACCAAGGATATATTTTATGAATCTTCCTAAATCACCAACTTGCATTCTCTAACAGCTTTTTGAATGCCATGTCATATCTATCCCTCCATTCAAAGAGATTGATACAACTAGGCCTATTCCAAATAATGATTCCAATACATTTTGTGATTATCACAGGTCCCTCGACCATACTATGAATAGATGCATCACCTTATGACATAAGATCTAAGATTTGATAGAGACGAATATCGTTAATGTGAGCACTCCTTAAAAAACATCCAAAGTAAAACCAACTAAAGTAAAATCAATGAAAATATTTTCTAATCCATTTCCAAAACATGTAACGAATGAGACAATAGACATTTTAGGTGTTCATTATACTTATTAGGCACATCCACCACCAACATCCTAAAATACTCATACAAGGGACAAATACCCTCTACATAATATAATTGGTGTGTATCATACTACAGTGCTAGATATGTCTCTTATCACTTTCTTAGAATAGGATATTATTGATAATGACTCATATTGATACACACTCTTTATTCAAGCTTATATTGATCATCATCCTATTCAAAGTGTCATCATTGAAAATGGGTCAAGCATTAGTATGTGTACTATTAAACTTCTACATCACTTGGGCTATTTATATTATGATATTTATCTAATAGATATAGTTATTCGTGGCTTTAGTGGCCATGTCTAGAGTTCCATTGGGGAGATCATAATTTCATTACAAGTTGGTCCCACACATGTGGCCACTAGATTCATAGTTGTACCTAGTTCTAAACCATTTGATATGTTATTGGGTAGGCCTTGGATACAACATATTGAAGCCATACCCTCCACTATACACCTATGTATTAAGTATATACATGTTAACTAGGTTATTATTATTGAGGCCCTTCTATATGAGTATCCTTTACCCACTCCATATTTGGTTACAAAATGAACATTATTAATAGTTATATCCATCACCACACCTAAAATATTAGTTGATCCACCATTTCAAGTGATGCCTACTTCTACAATATTACCACATTTACAAACTCTCCCATGGAGACCTTTATTAAAGAAAACCCTATGTTAGAGACATGTTATGGATTATAGAGAGACTCTCTCTAATCCATCCCCACCTACATCAACATTATTGAATACCCAAATCACTTTGCATAGAGCATACACACTAGTTAAATATTGCTCCACTAGATGGTCCCCAAGAGTCCCACATTTCATAGGCCAGTTCAATTAGCTCTGCAAATTCATAGCCACACTTCATAGTTAGCTTCAAATAAAAATTATTTATATATATGCTTCCTATATATTAGATACTTTCTCACACACCATGTGGGGTCAATCTTCCTTTACTTGATATAGGTCACCTTGATAGTGAGTTTCTTATAATATTCATTAGTTAGTATGTTCTCATGTTACTTGTATATAGTTTATTTTATCTCAATCGATATAAATGGTTTCATTTTCATGTTACTTTTACATATATTACACTCAAAAGATACAAGAACATTTAATTTTTCTCAAAAATATAAAAACATTCAAATATTGCTCAGGAAATACATATTTTAGATTGTATACATTTTAGTGTTTGCATTCATTCTATTTAATAGGTACTACATATGATATATATGTTCGTGTAGTTAGTTTCATCATACACCCATTATTCAATCATTATCTTCAAGTGTTCATAGATTACTATAGGACTCTAGTCCTCTACAAATATCTATATTTGCCACTATCTTCCCATCGAGGGCACATACACATATACACATATTCAACATTGATATATTATCCCATTAGGGAATCATACACACAACTTATAGTCTACTAGGTTATATCTTTCTATGATCCATATCACATATTTATCATTAGTTATATCTTGATATTGATCATCCTACATACACTATTTTTTGTTGAATACTACTATAGACTTAGCTTATGCACATCTTTGCTCTTATATGGATTCATACCACATGATTATGCAATATTTCATCAATATATTTACTAGTTTATATTTGACTGTGTCTCTTTGCTTCTACATCTACTAAAATGCATTTGAATACACCATTGTTATATGGCTCTAAACCAATTCTTTTCATTATGTGTATGTTTTGTACATGTGCCCATGACCTTGTGTATGATTCTTGATTGTGTATGAAAACATTTGAGCTTGTGCTTATATCTGTCTCTAAGCCAACCTTGCTTGTTATTTACATATATGGAAATTTGATCATGCCCATGTATGTATTTATTTCTCAAACTTAATGACACATGCCCATATAAATAGTATTGTGCCCCATTGGCCTACTTTACATGTTTCATGTATATGTATGTATGTTTTCATGTATACATCATGAACATAACACTTTTATTTTGATTTTTATATTCACATACATTTTTTTATGCCATGAAGGACCTCATGAATCTCCACTTCCTCCTTGGGTGCCTTGATGGACATCATGCCCCATACCCCCAAGTAGTTTAATTAGATTATATTTAGATTTGTTATTCATATACATGATTATATTGGTATATATATCTTGACATCCTTATGAATTATAGATCTAATGTGCATCATAAATTTATAACTTATGCTCATATTCTTTTACATTCTAATGTCATGAATACACATTATATTGTTTTATCATGTATATATCATATATTTTTAGTCTAATACACATGATGTATAGATTTTATTTTGAGGATGATTATTACATAGGTTTAAAAAATCCCATAAAAAGAGGGAGAATCCATATGGGTTTGTCATAGAGATCATGCCATCCTAGTGCACTCAAAACATAATTTTTAGCATGCAGACATAGATTATAGAGCTTATACTTAGGAAAAGATAGTGAAACATAGTCACACATAGATTAGTCTTAGTTTCCCTTAGGAAAACAATTTTGGAAAATATCATAGTACAATAATATATGACAAGTGAACTATAGTCCATCTATCATTCTATTGACTAGTATCCTAAAAATAAAAGACTCTAGAATTATCAAAAAGGTAAAGTAGGTAAAGTTTAGATTTATATACTCTTAGTCATAGATTATCAGATATGCTCCTTAAATACTTAATTTTCACATATAATTACATAGGTTTTCTTATATTGGGGGCATCATGTGAGACATGCTCAATCACATTTCAATTTCATATAGTTAAAAATATATATTAATATAATTTAGTCTAGAAATCAAATGCATAAATATCAAAATTGGGGGTATATGTGTTGTACATTATCTCCATATGCTTAGTTTTATACTAGTTCTCTCAAATAAAATGAAAATTGCATGCCATTCTCCATGTTGTATACTCCAAACACCTTATGCACTAGTTTTTTAGTAGGATCACACCAATTTGATGACTCATTCTATCTACTATGATTGTCATTCTTGAGTGGCCCCTGAGCCATTTTAAATTTTAGAGTTTCAATGTGGCCTAGATCCATATTACATAGTTTCAATTACATCACACAATTTTAGTTTTAGATTTATTTACTACACATGGGTAGAAAATGATTGAGTCATATCCTACTTGAGCTCATGAACCACCTACATAAGAAGGTTGGACTAGTCATCAGTCTAATACAAGTTATTCATAGGTTATGATCTAGTAAACATGGGTGGAAAATGATGGCATCAAGGCCACATTATGTTATTGATCCACCCACACATGAGAATTGGGAAAGCCATTAGCCTAGTTCAAGTTATTCTCCATTTTATCACCATACACACACACACACACACACACACACACACACACACACGGATTTCACTAGGTTTTGGCATTGATTTGTATACCTAGTGAGGTGTATTCATTCCTTTCCTCTCTCTCACACATATATTTACTTAGTTTTGTATTTTATTTTTATGTTTATTAAGGAGTGATTCATGTATGTTTCATTTTTAGGACATGCAATGGAGCATACTTCCCAAACTCAGATCCACATTCAAAGGATTCACCTCATAGGTAAGTCCAGGGGTACATTTCTATTTCATTTATCCTATTCATTTCACTTTGCTACAATTATAAAATAAATAGGGGGTGGGAATGTAGTCACATATAATTCCATTTATAGTCACTTCAAACTAGGTCCTATCCTTAGCTTATCCCTAAACCTATCAAAGAGCCTCTTTTGATTCTTTTCTAGCTTTTATGTGTGTCTAACCTATGCCCAAATATAATAGAAGCTGCATTGAGTCATCACCTAGGCATCCTAAATACTTTTTCACACATGCTAACCACCTATAAAATATCCATGTTAGATCATTTATACCCTTCTTACTTGGGTGCCATGATGGAAATCATGTACCATCCCCTTATGTAGTCACTTAGTTATCACTTAGATTTACTGCTACATATATTGTTATAACTATATTGACACCCTTGTGAATGTTAGACATGAGATACATCATATATTAAAAACTTATGATTAGATTATCTTACATTCTAATGTTATGTATGCACATTATATTGGATTATTATTTAGTTATCATATATGATCTGACTAACACACATCTTGTAGAGATTTTTATTTTGAGTTCAATTCTTTCACAGGTTGAACAACTCCATTAAAAATGGGGAATTCATAAGGGTTTATCATAACATGTTTGAGTGTATTTTGGATTATTAATATATTACTAATTTTAGCAATAAAAAACCAAAATTCAAAAAAATTGAAGAAAAGGATAAAAAGATAATCTGATACTTACATTAGCATCACTTACCATCCTCTTGTCTCTTATAACTCCTTTCTAAGATAGGGAAAAAAAATTGAATGCAAAATGAGTGGATTGTGGGATTATTGGATTTCTTGATTGATATTGAAAATGGATTCAATAGATTATTGATGGCTTGTTAATTCCTTTGAAAAGGCTATGGGAATGTAAGAATGGCTGCAAGTATGCTCTCAAGGATTCAAAGTTTCAAGTTAAGTTGGTTATATAGGTGTTGTCACTTGAACTTGCACCCAATGAGGAGATGGGACAAGCTTCTACTCATTAAAGTGAGACAATAAAACCACCTCAGGGATGTGGGTATTCCTATTAGGAGGTGGATCTCTAGATTAGGGGATAGCTTCCCTTGATGCATCACTTAAAGCACATATCCTACTACTAACAGTTAGGGGGTTGAAAAGGGTTAAGAATAACATGAAAAGTGAGCATAATATATGGGAGGTGATACACCAAATTTATTATGTACTCACACTCTGTGACATACACTTGGAACTAAGAATGAGTTACATATACACTTCACTCAATATCAATCTTCCCACTCACATCAATGCTTCAACATGGGATCTTGGAGATAGTATAAACTACAAGGACTTAGGAAATAGGCATTATAGGACACTCTATTGAGTAAAATACTAACTATAACTATAAATCCATTTTACACTTCTTTTTAACTTGTAAGAGAGAGATCATAAAGAACTAGGTACTAATAAGAGCAACATGTGAAGTCAAATAGACATCACACTTGCACAAGACTAAACACTATCACGTACACTTAGTGAAATATTTGAATGAGGTAAAACACTTATATTTATTTATTAAAGGCATTATTTTTTTATGGATTCCACATACCCAAGTGGAGAGATCTATATAATGGCCAAGAAAGCTCAATTTATAGAAGATTTGAGAAGATAGAGAGAAGGGGAGTCCAAGAGTCACTTGGACATGTGTCAACAATGCGAAGGCTAGTTAAAATTTCATGGGAGAGAGGGATGGGGTGAGACATGCCATATTAGGATTTATAAATGTCATTTCCAATCATTTAAGACCTACAAGGTGGTTAAGAAACTCCTTTTCTATGCATAAAAAATTACCCCTCATGATTTGCCTTCCAAAACTACCCTACAACTACAATTTATCAAGTTTTATGATGGATTTGAGTAATATGGGTTATAAAAAATTACTCACATGAATTGGTGATGTCCTAGACCACTCATGATCATTTGGACATACATAATCATCATTGGTAGTCCTAAAATAGCTCTTTTCCCTTCACCTCTCACACTTGGAACATAAAAATTCATCAAAAATATAATATGATACATAAAATAATAGGAATGACATGTGTCCCAAGTATCCATGGCATTAGTTACAAGAAATAATCCTTAAGAGGCTTTCCAAATGAAGATTCACCATTTTCTCTAAGTCTTCCTTAGCTAGCTCACTAGACTAGATGAAATGAGAGAGATGTGAGGGAAAATTGTTATTATTTACAAGATATAAAAATTTCATGAGGAGTTTTTTTAATTCCCAGGCTAACCTCCCAAGTGGTTGGCATCCATTGATCATCTTTAGGACCTGTAAAAGATACGAAAATGTCAAAGGAAACTATTTACTACATGACCGTTATGGATTACATATAATAAAATTCCATGTATATTATCCTCATGAAGTTTAAAACAAATTATATTCAACACTCATGGTCAAATTAATCCATTTGGAGGCACTTCTAGCTTCATTTCCTCCATCAGGTCACAAAATAGGGTTGATAAGGGTTCTAAAGTGATTAGCCCTCTTAGCCTTTATTCATAAAGGATAAAATTTATAAATATTTAAAAATGATACTAATGGATCCTTAGGAACCCTCTCCACCTTCTCAAAATTCCTCAAGGTCTCATGCATAATCTCATGAAAGATATGAGCATTCCAAGATGACCATTCGAGTCAATTTTGCATAATTAGTAGAGTTTGAGCACATTATAGGCCAAATTATGGCTTACTAGTGAATATAATTTAAAAAAATGTTTAAAAACCTATAAATATTCCCTATAAACATTATAAAATCACTATAATATCTCCCTTCAAGATATAAATGAAATTAACCCCTGCTTTGGAACCATGTCTAGACCTTGCCAATGGGTCTGCTTACCACTTGAGACTCCAATTGACCATAAAATGGTTTAATTTAAATATTTATGGATTAAAAATATAAAATATACCCCTTAAATAATTAATTATTTAATTTTAAATCATGGACAAAAATAAAAATGCATATGACCTTCAACTAGGCTTTTAGGCCTAAGGGTTTCCTTCACACATGACTGTAACCCTTGTTATGTAGGATACCCTATTTGATTCCAAGGATTATATAAAGTTTTTAAATGTTATTTTATTTTTAATACATCTTATACATATTTAATTTTGTCTTCACCTACATTTTTTTCATCAATTTTACCATTTTTCCCAAAATTGCCATCTTCATGCATGGGAAAACTGCCCCTGCTTTGAGATTAAAAAAGAAGATTTTACCTATTATATAATAAAATATGATTATTTTATAGTGTTTAATATGTCATAATTATTTTGTTTTTAAATTTTTATCTCTTAATTCCAAGTATATACCCTCCAACTCTTCAATTTCTTAGGCAAACTTTAAAGGTATGCAAACTTTGAGGGTAGGCAGGGTATAGGCTGGGTTTAGAGATTTTAGGGGATGATTTGAGATTTATTGTAATATGTAGGGATAATAAAAACATACCATGATTATTATTTCATGATTACATACTCATTATTTGGTTTCACTTTGGAACCTTCAATCCCTATCAATTCATGCTTAAGTCCTTAACTAGTATACCCTTCTACCTTAACTTTCACAATCATGGTTCTACCCCTATAGGATGCATATTTGGAAATATTTGGGCCTAATAAATGATGTATATGGTTTAATAATACTATCCTTAAGGTCACTTATAATTTATTTCACTTATATCCACTTTGATAACTCCAAATAAAGTCGAAACTTCCAACTTCTACCTCACTACCAAGGTATCCTACATGACTGTGTTTTATGGATTTAGGTGCTACCTATAGGTTAATTTTAGATCTATTAGGACATTTAAAAAAAAATAATAGACTTATATTTAGTCATAGTTCCCTAAAAATATCCAATTCACCCCAAAATTTCAACTTGACTACTATATGCCCAATTGAGATAAAATCTTGCTAAGGCCTACTGTAGGTGACCTTTCCCAGGCCTGTATACGGACAAGGGAAGGTATTTTGGAGGTCAAAACATAAAACTTGACCTTGTATCTATAACCTTAGCTCAATAATACCATTTATGTCATTTGGTATGGTTCTAACTTGATGGCATGGTCTAGGATTTTCAAATTAAAGTACAAGTCACTTTTTCATTACCCTCCTGTAGATATCACTATTCCTTTTCAGTGTTTTTTTGGCCTTTTTTAGACTTCAATTACTCATCCTTCACTCACCCTTTTCTTCTAAAAATTTTAATTTTTTTAAGGTAGATATGGATATTGTACCAAACAAATAGGATCATGGGAAAGTTCCTCAGTCATGGCATATATTATTTCATAAAAGCTCAAGGATCTCTATCTGCAACTTTTAGGGACAAAAGGACCAACACAGTCAACTCATCCTTTTGAAGGAAAACTCTAACTTGAATAGAATATTAAATTTACTAACATGAACACCATGAATATTTGGTATTATATAACCTCAAACATGTATTTCACCATGTTTTTCACCCTTCCACCTCTGTATAAACCTCTTGGAGCTCAGGTAAGATGACTATGAACTAACTAGGTAGTGAACAAGGAAAATTGAAAAACTTGATTTGAAAGGGTGGTAGTTTGATTTCTCATAATATAATTAAATGTATTAATTTTTAAAACATTAATCCAATCATACTAACATCACCATGGAGCCCCTTCCACATTGAGAAAACTCAAATTACACACCTATGGCTGCTAACTTGAAAAATAAGCAAACTTGGAAATCTCCTTCAAGGGAAGTGAGAGAGGAAGTTTTGGATGATTATAACACCATGTAAATGGAATTTTTACTACACATATACACTTAATAAATATCATACAACTCCATAGATTCCTGAAAATAAGAAACAGATGCACAACCATACCTCTCTTGAATGTAATTTCATAAAATGCTACCTAGAGTGTAATTGATTGTTTATGAAGAAGGAGCCACCAATATGAGAGTTTTTGTTATGGATATTAATTTAACTTATATTAGTATCTAATTTTATAAGCATTCTTCCTAACTCTAATTTTACGGTCCATAACAAGTGTTTGAAACTGTTCCTCTTAAGCTTGCCAAGTGAAAATGAAGGAAAATAAGATATAAATGAAAATTTTTATGAAATATATACAATAAAAACATGTAAATGAACTATGGGGAGGTGAAAAGTAACACCACCACGTTTTTAGCTACAAAGGAACTTGAGAAGTCTGTACAAGTGTTAGAAATAGCCTATTTTTTAGGAAAAACTACCATTTGACTGATGAAATTGACTTGTAACTACCACATACCCAAATCCTGACATTTTTGACCTTATAAACATTCTCATCTACCTTTGTGACAAATATTTTAACTTTAAAGTCCTTAAAAGTCATTTAATTGAGCTAAAAAGGTGGCTAAATGATCCTTTTTGCACATGAGACCTAACAAGTGGCCAATTTATGACTTGTAAACACATTAAAACCTATTAAAGAAAATTTTAAGACATGTTGGACATAAAATTGACCTATGACCAAGTTTTACCAATGTTTGACCATGTTTGACTTTGGTTGAATAGGCCATTTCAAGGAAGATGAACTTAAATAAGGACTAGGACAAGGCTAAGTAAGATGACAAACCAAAATGAAACCATATAGAACACATATGAACCTTATTAAAAAGCTAAAAATAGTATGGGTTGACCTCATTTGACTAAAATTCAAATCTGGTCAATAAGATGTATGTCTTATTTATATAAGCCATGGGAGGGAAAATCAATGGCTCAAACTTAATCTTGAGCTCATTTAAATCAATGGTTAGGGATTTTACAAAGAATTTTTATTTCCTTCGAAAAATCTAAAATAGAGGTTTCTAGAGGATAAGGTTTAGATTATAATAGATTATATAATTCTCTAATTCTAGAATATCCATTAGGGAGTAGGGGACTAGGAATAACTAGTTTAGTAGGGTGGTAGATGGGTAGGTGAATAAAAGGTATTTTTAAATTAGAAAGTGGGTTAATGAGTAGGTTAGTAGGTAAGTAGTCTTAGTTAATGGGATAATGAAGATGATTAATTCTTTTTAATGGTAGAATAAGGTTTATGGGATGTAGGGACTAGGATATTACTTAATTAGATAGGGAATATAATTATAGGTTAATTTAGTAAAATTAATAGAATTATTAGGGTGAATAGATTTAAGTGCATACATTTTCCCCCTCTTTGAAATGTCATTATGAGTGGATAAAATAGGAGTAATGTTCTTTCAAAGAAAAACCATGGTTGTGAATGGAAATGTTGTTATTATGTATGATCCCTTAAGGGAGCATGCAGAGAAAACTGAACCATATGGTCACTAGAATATAAGTCTTGAGGAGGGGGATAAAACCAGGATGATAAGATGGGTTGGGATGACCCAAGTAAGGATATAACTATGTTGAAATTATCTAAGTATAGGTATAAGGGGATGAAGTGGCTTGGTCATGAGAGATGGATTCTAGACAAATGATTAATTTCCAAAAAAGAGACTAATTAAAATGGCTTTCCCAAGATGGAGATATTGTCCAATAAATAAAGAGATGGGATAGGCTACTAGCAAGTGATATTTCCCATAGCAAGGACACATGCTAGGGATGGATTGAAATCCTATAATAGAGATTGAATAAGTTGATTAATGATAAAAATCCACTTTACTTGAGATGCATAGATTAAAGTGATGTAATATTTTGAGTGATTAATCCAATAGAGATGGGGATTAGGGGTTAATAGTGGCTGAGCTATCCCTAAACACACAAAATTGGGGCCAGGTGCTACCTATATAGTCATAAAATACCTCAGGCTGATGTAGTTTTGACTAAATGATAAATTATGAGAGAAACATATTAGTGGTTAGATAGAGGATGTGACTGAGATGAAGATAAATGATTTCAGAGATGAGATGTTAGATGTTGATGACTAGAGAGATGATAGATAAAGGCATGGTTGGATATTAGATGAATGGGATAAGATTATTGACTTAACAATGGGATTATGATGATGCATAAATGATTAATAGAAATGATCAGGCCATCAATGCTATAGTAAGGCTCATCATAGTCTAAGAAATCTATTAAATAAAATACTTGCTAGTATGCCCCATGATATAAGTATGACCAAGAGGATGTTATGCCAAAGTGCATGGGTAAATAACAAACTCTACATCATTAAGGGCACTTAAAAAGTATTATTGGAGCTTTGGTGAGGTCATAACATCCTCATTCATTTCCCAATAGACAAAAATAGACATGATGCAACATAGACTCAAAGGATAAAGAAAATTAAATATTTACATGATAAATGACATACAAACAAGCCAAATAGAATATGAAAGTAACACACACAAGTACCTACATGCAATGTCATAATGTCTTATCTAATGATGGGATGATTGATTGGGTGATGGGCTAGACTAAGATGATCATGATGTGATTGTGGACTTATGATAGACTTGGATTCGGAATAGACTAATGATGATGATTAAGATTAAGACTTAGGTAAGGATATGGATGTGGATATGGATTTTGAACTAGATGAGGGAATTAGATGAGGATTTGGATATGGGGACTTGGATTAGGATTAGGCTAAGGATTTGTAAGATTTATATGAGAGACATAATACTGATCAAGTGAAAGTGAGACTAGGTCAATGCTAGCTTGATATAGACTAGATTTTTCCCCTAGTTTAGGAGAGGATGATATATGAATTATTGTGAAAGATGAAAGGCATGGAGATGGATGCAACTAGGAGAAAAGGCATAAGAGAAGACACTATGGACTATTTTATGATTTTTTTTCAAGTTTATGATTTTTAAGGTTTTTGGAATATATATGTACACTATACAAATGGGGTTACTAGCAAAGGGAATACCAAGCCTAGCAACCAAGATAAAGATGAATGGAATAATGTATGGGATGACAAAAGGATGAAGATGATGGTGAAAAAGGGTGGATAACATCATCATTTATGAACCGTATATCTATTGACTTGATTGATTATTAGAGGATATGCTAAGATGATTTCAAAACATTTCTCAAGACATCTTCCACTTCCTTAAAAAGGTTAAGAATGGAATAAAGGAGGGACACAATAGGATGCAAGATATGGATAAAGGGATATGATATGAATGGGACTGAAAAGGGATAGGTTTTATGTATTTTTCCCTCAAGTGTTGAGGTACTTTATGGACAAAAAATTATTCTACCATGATGCTAGAAACTAATTTTCATCATGGTACTTGCCCAAGGTGATAGAAGATTGGTTTTCACCATTGGATGAATGATTTTTATTTCCCCTTTTTACTTTTTTTTTTTTTATTTTTTTTTTATTTTTTGACGTTTTGGGCATCTCAGTTTATTAGATAAGGGTGAGATGCATGAATGTTGATACTATCTAGATCTTCAATTGACACCTTTTCTAGATATATGTGATGTTAGGACCATGTGATAGATACTAGATTCTTGGATGTCCTAGTTGCCTTTATTGACTCTTGATTTAATATCCTTTAGACATCTCAACTAGGCATCTTTGTAACCCTTACGAGTGATAATGCTACCTAGATATTTGAGATATGGTGTGGAAGGGAGTATTCCATGATTGTGATGATGGGATATATCATGTGAATGAGGGAAATGCTCATGATGTATGATATGCCAGAAGGGGCAGTAGAAATGAGATTTTATAGTTGCATATATCATTAGATATGGTGGGGGAGATTATTTAGATTGGTGCCATGAGATTAAGGGATTCAAGACCTTTTGAATTTCTATCATTTTGATCTAATTATTATAAAGATGATTGACCACATGACTTTTGACTTTGTTTTGATTTTTTTATTAGATTTGACTTGGACTTCCCCTTGTTTCCTATGACTAGGTTTCACTAAGGGTATTTGAATTTAGGCTTGGAGGATGATTATATCATGGTGCTTGATTGTGGAATTCACCATATGAGAGTGATTTTTGACCTAATAAATTATTTTCATTTAGATATACCCTTAACACATCAATATTATCTATATTAGGAGATGATTCTTTGTGACTTAGTTGATTATAAGACTCATCTAGACTTTGATTGAGTAGATTTTGATCATAGTGGGATTGATTATTTAATAGGAGTAACTGAGTATGGGTTTAGATCCTTGTATATTCAACACATGATATTAAGTGCAGAGGGGAATCCAATGATGCATATTCCTATTTATCCCATTCATGGAGTGGGATGTAGGGATTATGGAGGAGAGGTTAATGATTAAATATGTGTGGTGGATTAAGGAGATAATGGGTAGCATAGTCCTCATAAAGGTCACTATGAGCCCATCTCAATGTCAAAGAAAGTGTCTTCAAGAATCTCAAAAGGATCACTAAGACTCTTGTGGGAATTAACATCTAAAGCTAATTCATATCCAACTTGATGATATTAAAATGATAGAGTATTCAAGGATTATGTCATAATTTCATCATCTTAGGATTGATCAAGATCCATGCCTTCTATTGGTTAACAATAGAGACATCTTTAAATAGATAGGTGTTGATATGACCTTCATAATCTATAAGGGATGATGATTTTGACATGATTTTTGATTTAGATGATATTTTTGAACATGATCCTAACCATTATAATGTGGACTCTAATGAGTTGATGTATCCCATAGATGATATGCTGGTATGAACCATATGATTGTCCATAAGTACCTCTTTCACCTTGGGTTTGTGAAGGGATGATTTAGACTTAATGGATTTATGAAGATGGGGGATATGATGTGAATGGGTGATAGGGATGGATTGATTAGGGATGGTTATGAGATGGATATTATTGGATTCATGAGTATGGTTAAGGAGGGAAGAATCTTGATCATTCTTAGGAAGCAATTCTTGGCATACCCCCTTTTACACACTCCTATGTGTGGACACATTGGATCCTCCCTCAATTAAAATGATGCCATTTATAAATTAATTTCTAGATATAACTACTAAAATTATGACATATATTAATAAAATGCCCAGAGACTTTATGGTATACGCAAAATCATTTGGGTTGATACCATCAAGGCACATGATTAGACAAATCTAGAGGTCATATTTGAGGGTGGACAATCATGCATATGGACCTCAATTTACAAAACAAGGATTTTATAGAGATGGGGAGAGGGGTCCATGGCATGTCTATGGAAGTATTAGACTATGTTTTAGAATAATGTGATGGTGGAGTGTGGAATTGTTTATGAGGAGAATGGGAACTAGATGAGGCTAATAAGATATACTTCCCTTTGCTAGTAGGATGGGGGATTTGGGATGGATTATGACTGTTGGATAGAGGATTTGACTATGGATGGGTATAGACTAGGGTTAGGGTGAGCTGGACGGGGTCAAGACTTTTAATAAGTTGGATGCCCATCTCAAGGAGATAGAATAGGATTGAACCTTGATTTTAGAAATATACTTATTAAACAAGGAAATTTTTGGATTGAGAAGGTCATGATTAGGACTAGGACTAGTGGATGGTGGAATATAATGTGATGGGGATGAGGGTTGATGAGGGACTAATTTGGTAGGTGATCTTATGTTTATGGGCTCAAAATCATTGGGAAGGTGGGTAGCCATATCCAATATCTATAAGAGGACTTCATATTTATTGGCCAAGATATATTCATTAAATAAGGTGAATTTATCCCTTGTATAGTGAGGACTATGATTATGATGAATGGATGATGGGGTTGACCATGCTGAGCTAGGGGATTATGGAGGGGGAAATAAATGGGACATTTGTTAGGTCTTAATGGGATTGAGGTCTGAAGGTAGGTGGGAACCCATCTCTAGGGATCACAAAAGGATCTCATCCTTGTTAGGAAATAGGTATTTTTCCATGAGGATAGGATCAAAATCCATGGGGATGTATGACAAAAGGGGAATGGATGATTTGAAGGTAGATTTATGAATTAGATAGGTTCTTGGTCAAAGAAATGATTGAGTTGGTATGACAAGTGATGGGATAGACAAAATTAGGTTGAGATGATGTAAGACTAAGATCAAATTTTAAAATGATAATACAATAAGTGCTAACAATCTATCGATAATTCCTAATTTTCAAGCTAGTAAGAAGATTAGGATTTTATAGTACTAAAATTTAAACTAACAAGATGACAATTGGATGGGTGATAGTTTTGAATAAAAAATATGACTAGATTAGAGATTACTAGATTGATGATTGATTAGATGCTAGATTGAAATTGAAAAAGTGATAAGATGCTAGTAGGGTATTGACTAAGTATAAAATATGACAAGATGATTAGTGGACTAGGATGATAGGATGATATGTAAGGATAAAAGGAATATATCAAGCCTTAGAATAATTTGATTAAGGTGGGATGGGGTAGGATTATCTGATGAAGGATAGATGGAGGGATTAAGGATGACAAGATTTAAGATTGGGACAGGTGATGATGGTGAGTATGATTTGGACAAGTGTGTGACCTAAAGATCCAACTAAGTGTGTTGTGGGATAAGACAAGATGGGGTTAGAATTAGATGGGGATGATAAGATAAGTATGTACAAGATAGGGTGATAAGATGTACAAGATAAACAATATTATATGAGATATGATTATGTATAATGTAGATGAGGATATACAAGAAGACTATAAATGTACAAGATATATAATAAAGATATATAAGATGGTGATATAGAGAGTCTAGATATCCATGTATAGGTTTGGGGTGAAATGCTAACTTGGCTCACAAATAGCATGGGTTGTAGTATGACACACACCTAAGCAAGTAGACCACTATCCTAAGATTAGTAAACTGGTGGGTGTATAACTCAATGATCACATAATCTAATGGATTCATGGGTGAGGCTATAAGCTAGTGACTTGCTATAAAATTAATCAATTCTTCTTGACCCCATCTACACTTAATGGATACTTAGAAGCTGATCCTGACTTCAAAAATAGATCATATATTATGTTTGAGATGTCTTATGCTAGGATATACATGCTCTCTAGGGGCATCTTTGATATATACTAGGTATAGTTGGGATTGAATCCATATAAGGTGCTGTCTAATGCCTAGTTTAGAGAATTAACTCTTTCACTTCATGGATGACATATATGAGATCAATCGCTTGGCCTAGTAATAACTATCCTTATTATTTATACTCTGATGAAACATAGAGTGTGTATTAGTGTGTGGTGGTGAAATCTGTGGTCACTATCCCCCTAACACTATGGCAAGTGTGTGGGTGTCAATTTCACATCACATTGCCATTAGAAAATAAAAAGGGAGGGTTTGTTAGTGGTTTTTGATCCTCCAAGAATCCCCAAAAGGATGTAAGGAGGAGAGTATACACTACTGTATCCCTTGGGTGACACACAAGTAGATAAAGAAGGATTTATTAATCGATTAACTAAATGTGTAATATATATGTATGTATATATATATATGTGTATGTATATATATATATATATGTATGTATATATATATATATGTATATATATATATATATATATATGTATATATGTATATATATATATGTATATATGTATATATATATATCTGTATATATATATATATATGTATATATATATATGTATATGTGTATATATATATATGTATATATATATATATATGTATATATATATATATATATATATATATATATATATATATATATATATGTAAACATGATATAAAGATTAAAATGATTAAATTTTTTAGCCAAATGAAAGTATTTTAAAATGTATTTGACAAGAGGCCTACAAGAAAAATGATTAGTAGTTTGATTTGGCACTCTTGAGGGATAACCTAAAAGATAATATTTTAGTAGTTTTGATAATTTTTATCTTAGATGGTTGTGTGTATCTTCAGGTTACATGACAATTCAATACATAAACATAATCTAACAAATGGTTAAAAAATAGTATTTTATCTGAGATGAATCAAATTGTAAAATTGATGATTAGTGGTTGGATTGAGTTGTACTGGTATAAATAAAATAACCATATCCAATCCAAATAATAAGACTTATAATTTTATAAGATCTTATTAAAATACAATATTTGATAACTTTCTATTTTAAACCATACACTTATACTTATGATCTAAATTTAAATTGAGATTGCACAAATTAAGTCCCTCACTAAAAAGTTAGATATTTGAATAGACAAAATTTGAAACTTCAAATTCACATCATAAAATGAAAAAATATTTGAGATCATTAAAAACTTTGACTAAAAGCTCCAATTCAGATTTTTGTAAATCTAGAATCTTTAGGATTTAATCATAGGATGGATGACTAGTTTGGATGAGGTAGGATGGATGGCAGTCTTGGATGATGGGATTAGGTATGTAATTAGGAGAATTTTAGAATTATCTATAAATTCCATTAAAATTAATGGATTCAAATCAAGATAGATATGCAATTTATAATGAAACATGACCCATGCTATGTTGACAAGAATTTCACTAAGGTAAGTGGGTAGTCAATTTAACCTGGATACCAAACTCAAGTTACTAAGGTCTTAGGAAATAGTGGAAATTTGTGGATCAAGTTGTTGACTTCATGCACATTGAGAGGGGGTTTCTAACCCAAGACTATGAATAAGAACAATGGAAAAGAAAGCTTACGAGTTGGAAGAAAACTCAGGGGATGCAAGACATTTGATAAACTGACAACAATACCAATTAAAAGAATGTCCAAGGAGATATGGTGAGGTATATGGATAACAATATACTCAATAATTTTAGAGAAACATCTAAGGAGATATGTCAAAATTATAGCTATGAAATCAAAATGCACATAACACCTTTTTGAGCAGAAATAGATCCAACAACGTATAAATGGATGATGTTTCTCATTAATGTTTTGACTATAAATGGATTACATATATATATATAAAATCAATGGTGAGTACCAAATGTACATAAAAAGATACATATATTTTTAAAAATCTATCGATGGTTCTCAGTTTTAGCTACCAAAATAAATTTAATTATTTTTGAAAGCCTTATTTTAGGCACTAGAAATTATACTTATATTTTTTTCCAGATTTGAATGTTAAGGATTTTAGTTATGATGAATAGATGATGTGAGAGTTTTCATGGGATATGATGGTGATGAAAACAAAACATCAATGAGTGTATTTGATAACTTTGAGGAATTATAAGACTTGTTTATGGAAATGTTCAAGGCCAACCTTAACAAATCAAATAAAGAGCCTATAATGAAAAGAAGGAGATGTGGTAGTAAGATAAACTGATCTAGATTGGTAAGAATGGAGGAGATTGGGGAGCGCACATGTATATTCTCATAGAAATGGCTTGTTTTCACCTAATTTAGAAAACATGGTATGGTCTTATAACTAACAATAGGTTTTATCAAATGCCATGGTTGCTAAGGATGCAACATAGGTGTAGAATGTGGTAGCCTACAAGGCAAGTGAACTATGTTGACAAGATGTCTTAAAGTTTATGCTTATTTTGGTAGTACCTAAGGAATAATTACCAAACACTCCCCTAAATCATTGACATAGAGAGCCCTATTTTATAAACAAAATACATAAAATATATAATGGCATATTATTTGATTCTAAATTTGGACATATATTGTTTTGAAAACTAGATTGGTTACCTATTAAAATGGACCTCAAAGATCTTATAAATTCTAGGAATATCTACATGAACAAAACTAAAATGAAAATTATTGATTCTAAAAAGAAATTAACATCCCTAATAAAATCATTGTGGTTTCCAATTCTCCATTTTTTAAGTCATGTAAGCTTGGGAAAAACACACTTAAATTATCTAGGGTTAGTTTAAGAGGAGAACACCCACTCCAACTGCGGTCGCTAAATGTTTGATTGTACTTTGGATTGTTCCTATATTACTAATTTTAGAAATAAAAACCCAAAATGCAAATAACTTCAAAGAAAAAAATAAAGAGATAATTAGATACTTAAATTAGCATCACTTACCATCCTCTTATCTCTTATAAATCCTTTCCAAGATTACCAAACTAATTTTGAATGCAAAATGAGTGGATTGTGGGATTGTTGGATTGCTTGATTGAGCTTGACAATGGCTTTAATATATTCTTAATGTCTTGTTAATGGATTTGACAAGGCTATGGGAATGTGAGAATGGCTAAAAGTATGCTCTTAAGGCTTCTGAGTTTCAATTTCATTTGGTTATGGAGGTATGGATTTTTTATATAAGCCATGGGAGGGAAAATCAATGGCTCAAACTTAATCTTGAGCTCATTAAGATAAATGGTTAGGGATTTTCCAAGGAATTTTTAATTCCTTAGAAACCTATAAAATAGATGTTTCTAGAGGAGAAGGGTTAAATTAGAGGAGATTATAAAATTCTCCAATTCTAGAATCTCCATTAGGGAGTAAGGTTGTAGGAATAGCTATTTTAGTAGGGTGGTAGATGGGTAGGTGAATAAAATGTATTTTTAAATTAGCAAGTGGGTTGATGAGTAGGTTAGTAGGTAAGTAGGCTTAGTTAATGGGATAATGAAGATGATTATTTATTTGCAAGGGTACAATAAAGTTTATGGGGTGTAGGGAATTTGATGTAGGGATGGGGATATTAGTTAATTAGATAGGAAATATAGTTATAGGTTAATTTAGTGGAATTACTAGAATAATTAGGTTGAGTAGATCTAAGTACACACATAGATATCAGTTTTTTGTAATAAATTCATAGTACATTTTTCAGCACATAGGCTCATATTACAAAACCTAGACTCAAGTAAACATAGTGGGAAAATAATGACACAAAGATCAACACACTTGTATAAAAGTTAGAGTAAAAGGACACTAATGCCCAAATTGGTTAAAAAAAACCACATATCTAATAATGGTGTTAATATAACAGATATATCACTACTATCTAGTAGTGTTAGTTTCATACAAACCTACTTTATATAAAAAATATAGTACATGTTTACACAAGTTCAGTTATAGATTTATCAATTTTGCTCAATTTTGTACTAGTTTAACTCATATTCATACTAGTTTGCTCAAATTGGGGGTATCATGCATGACATGACCATTCCCATATTTAGTTTAAATACCTAGATACTTATTATTACAACTCAATCTAGAATCCATATACTCAATATCATATTTGGGGGCATGCGTGTGACACATTATTTCCATATCCTCACTTACACACATATTAATCAAATGAAATGATAAATTCTAAGTCATTCTCTAAGTTTTATACATATAACATCATACTATACATTGTACACTAGTTTCATGCCTTACTCCATCTATAGTGGTTGACATTCCTGAGTGGTCTAGAGTTTCCTAATATACGTGAGTGGCTATATAGTTGACATACCCAGTTAGACATATACATCTTATAGTTTTAGTTTAAAATGCATCTACTACACATGGGTGGGAAATGATTGATTAATATCTTACTTAAGTTCTTGAGCCACCTAAATGAGAGGTTTAGACACACCATTAGTCCAATCCAACCTATTCACAAGTCATGATCCACCAAGTAGGGGTGGGCAATGATGAATTCTAAACTAGATTGAGTTCTTAAGCCACCCACACATGAGGATTGATCATGACATAAATTAATTACAATATATTCACCAATTTATCACTATATAAATTCACACACACACAAGTTATTACTAAGTTTATGCATTAGTTTACATACCCAATGAGGTGTATTCATTCATTTCCTCTCCCTTATCTTTTTACTAGTTTTACTCAGTTTTACTTATTTACTAAGTTTAGTATTTGATTTTTATATCTTTTAAGTAAAGAATGATTTATGCACATTTCACTTGTAGGACACATGTTAGAGAACACTTCTCATAATAAAACCTAGATTCATAGGCTTCATCTCTTAGGTAAGTCCAAGTATGCTTCTTTTCATTTATGGGGGGGGGATGTAATAACCTAAAAGTGGTATTAAGTGATTAGAGTTATACTTGAGACTACCTATCCTAGAGACTATTATCATACTTATCTAGCATTTATGTGGGCCATAGGCATCCTTAGTCATCCCTAATGTAGTTTTAAACCCTTATTTCTTGATCCTGATCCTTTGTGCCTAGTGTTATATGACTTGGACACTATCTCCATAATAAGGATAGTAGCACTAATGGTTCTAATGTCATTTCACTCTCTTTTTCACAGATGGATATCTTTTCAAATCTAAAACCTCTTAGGGTTAGCCTAGACCTCTTTTAACACCTGCACAAGCATCATAATGGTATATATACATGAATGTTATCCCTTTAACCACTATATGGAAATCAGATGAAAAGAATACATTTAAACTCAAAACAAGTTATGCATAGTTAAAGTTATTAATCCTTATTATACCCTACTTGTGCATATTACCATCTACATTAGTCCTAAGCTTAGATTACCTAGATTTATAGTGTTAAACACATTCAAAGCACTCAAGTCCACTATCATACTAGCTTCACTTACACTTACACCAATAGTTAGGTAGGGATAACTACATTGGGCTTGATTCCTCATTAGAGTATTAGTATGAATGGAACTGTCACCATAGTGGCATGTTGAGGATGTCTAGCCTACCACACTAATAAACACACTTTTTAGATTATATCAATCAGATGCCCTAGCTAAATGAAGGATTAGGGTTTGATCATAAATTTAATTAAAATAAGTAATACACAAGGTTTCATAACTTGTGAACATAAGAACATACCTCAAATATCTAGACATAGGTGCACCTAAAAGCTTGGGACAATCTTGCATATAGGACACAACTACCAATATAGGTATACTATCACCATATTTACAATAATGGCACTACTATCTAGTTAGGGCACTACTATCTAGGAGGGGTTTTGATATCGAGGTCCTATTTGTGATAATTAGAGCAAATTTTGCCTCAGCTTTTAACCTTTAATTCATCTATCTCAGTCATTTTCTAGATAAGTTGTTACTTGTACTATTTATTACTATTTTTGGAAAGGTCAAGGTTAGTCATTTCTATAACAAATTAGTGGCTATATTTATTATATATTATTACTTTGATTTAGTCTATTCATATCTATAAAAAACATATGATATATAATCACTAATTCCTAAAAGGTTGATATAGTTATTGACACTTTTTTTCATTTTTTAAAATGTTCTTAACATTTTTATCTATTGTGGGACAATAGTAACCCATATTTAATAATCTATAAGACATTGATTTTACACTAAAATGTCCATTTCATTCATTATTTTATACCTCTTGTAGAGTTATCTAAACCTTATCAAGAATATGACATCAAATTAAATGTCCCTCAAATTATCATTTGAATAAAGCCCCTTTGTAACATAGTAAATTGCATCTGTTTGTAGCTTGTGTTTATTTTTCCTTGATAAATTATCTGAGGTTATAATTATGTGTAAAAAAATCTATAGATATCATTATACCATTTTGAACTACATGTATTACATGTGAATACAAATTATACTAAGGCATTTACATATATTTGCATAAATAATGGTTATTGTAATCATCATATAGTAAAAATTTCATATTCATAATTTATGTCGATGGGAACCAAAGAAGCTGATCTAGCCATAATATTTGCATGGTGACTATCTTTTCTTGGTATGTGCTATATCATAATCATATTGAAGTATTTATTAATTAGTGTACCATTTCTTCATATGTGATCAATGTTTCCCATTTTATCAAATAAACATCTAAAATATTATTTTTTATGAGTTTATAATCCTCATACACCCAAATATATTTATCTTCAATGTGCATATGGAATATAATCCCATAATCAAGGCCTCATATTCTTCAATATTATTTGTGCATGGAAACACTATGTGATATACAAAGTTCATAATATTTCCTTAAGGAGTGATTTAAACTATTATAATGCTAGTGTCTATGGTACATTTATATCAATTGACATACATATTCCAAGCATCATAATTAATATAATCTATAACAGGATCATCTCAAAAAGTATCATTGATTGGTACTATGTCAACTAGTGGTGTTGAAATCAATTAATTTGGTAATAGTTATCATTTTATGGAATTTTGAGGTATGAAATTTAAGTCAAATTCCATATTTAGAATTACCCATTCAACTATAAATATTGACAAATGTGGTTTTCTCATGAGAAAATTTAGTTGATCCACCCTTGTGATGACATGATTTTCATTATTAAGCATATAGTATTGAAGTTTTTGCAATGTGAAAGTTATAAATAAATTATCCATTTCATTATATTTTCTTTTAGAATCCATGAGTGTAAGATTGGTGTAATGTATTGTGAGCTCTCTATGATAATTTTTATATTATGCCAATAAATCCCCTAACACATGATATGTAAATAAATATTATAATAACAAAGGTTTTTATGGTATTAGAGGCATAATAATAGCTGAATTAAGTAAATATGATTTTATTACATCAAAACTCTATTGAAAATTGGGATTCCATTTTAAATTTTTATATTTCTTTAATAATCACATAAAAGGTCACATTTTATCCACTAATTAAGCCACAACATGTCTTATTGCTTGAATTATTCCCTGTAAACACCTTAATTGCTTTAACCCTTTTAGAAAAGGCATGTATATAGTATATTGTATGTTTTTGGATAAAATTATATGTTTATTTGAGATATGATATGGCCTAAAATTTTTCCTAGAGATACCCAAATACACATTTCTAGTGTTTAAGCACACATTTTATTTGCACAAAACATTAAAATATTTTTTATAAGTCTATAACATGATCCTGTCAATGTTTAGATTGAAAGTATAACATCAACCTCATATTACAAAATTTTATCTATAAAATAATGAAATATGTGCATCATATCCATTTAATATATAACTATTAACTTTTTCAATCCTAAGTGAATGACCATATGATAGAATGCTCCGCACAATGTAGTAAATGTGGTTTTAGGTTGGTTTTATGGTTTTATATTTATTCTATTATATCCAGTGAAACCATCCATACATTATAACATATTATAACCACTTATATATTCTAAAATAATATCAATATTTGGTAATGGAAAGTCATCCTTTGGGAAAGCCCTATTTAAATCATAAAAATCTGTACATCTAATTTATCTATTATGATTTACAACTAGTAAAATATTATAGACCCATGGGGGTAATATATTGATTTAAAAAATTATACATCAAGGAACCTTTGAATCTCATATTTTAGTAGAAAAGATAATTTCAGATCCATCTTTCCAATTTTTTTCTTAACTAGTTTTGCATCTAGCTAGAGTATTATGTTGTGAATTATAATAGTAGGGTCAATTCCTGGCATATACGATTAAGCCAAAGAAAATAAATCAAAGAAATAATGTAGTACCTCTATAAAGGATTTTAATTCATCATCATTGAGAATGAATGGTCTCAGATATATATTTTTTATGTGATTAAAATTTAAAAATTCCTTCATTTTATTAGTGCTAATATATCTTCCACATATGGTGTAGTAGGAATTGTATCAGGATAATATACTTAGATATCATCATGTGTATGATTGCTCTCTCTGAAATATATGTAGGAATGTTTTATATAAGGAAACATTTTATTATGATAAAAATAAGGAATATCCTCATGTTCCCCCAAATATTCCAATAGAGACTCATCATTAGACAACTCATCTAATGTCTAAATATATAGTGAAACTATATAATCAATGAGCCTAAGTCATAATAATTATAATTTTGATACATAATGAACTTCCTACACAAGCTAAGGTGTTGAATTAAGGAACTATGTTTAAATATTTACTTTCTTGGTCTTACTTTACTTATTCATTATTGAATCATCCATTTAGTCAAGGCCTTGTTTACATTTATTATTAGATGTAGCAATGATATTAATAATTCATTGTGCATGTTTTACAAATATTTTTCTAATGTATTCAAAATTTTACAAATTTTTAGCCTAAAACCATATGGACTTTATCTGTTTTCTTGTGGTATAATAATAACTAGAGCAAATCCTAGTGTTTATATATCATTATAAAAATGATATGTATACACTCCTATAAATAAGGGTACATGTGAGGGATGTAATTTTACATAGGTTTTATCATTTCGCAATGTTTGAAAGGTTCATAATCCACAGGATAGGCATATATATATATACATATACATATATATATATATACATATATATATGTATACATATATATATATATATATACATATATATATATATACATACATATATATACATACATATATACACACACACACACATATATATATATACACACAAACATATATATATATATATATATACATACATATACATACATGCATATATATATATACATATACATACATACATATATATATATATATATATATATGTATATATATATTTATTTCCTATGACTAAAATTAAGACACACATGAAAGGTATAAGGTATTGAATTCATATAATTATTCCATATTATTATAAATATAATTATGTATACATATATATATATATATATACATATATATATATACATACATATATATATATATACATATATATACACACACATATATATATATATATATACACACAAACATATATATATATATATATATATATATATAGATATATATATATACATACATATACATACATGCATATATATATATATATATACATATACATACATACATACATATATATATATATATATATATATATATATATATGTATATATATATTTATTTCCTATGACTAAAATTAAGACACACATGAAAGGTATAAGGTATTGAATTCATATAATTATTCCATATTATTATAAATATAATACTATATTTATGATCACTGGGCATAACCTTGTATATTGTAGCTATTGTTAGAGGACCCCTAATGATATAAAATGTAACTTGTCCTAAAAATTTATGAAGTATATTATTGAAGACATAAATGTTCATATTAGAGTAATAAACATCATTTCCTTCTATGTCAATCAAATTAAGGAAGGATATATTAGAAATATTAAGTCTCGTTTCATTGAAATCCAAAACATGATTAACTCCTATGCTTTTCATTCAGACTTGAATATATAATACAATATGTTGATTAATAATATGCATGAAAGGTAAGTATTATTTCTCAAAATAGATACTTTCATATGTTCATTGTAGTGTATTGATGCTATAATTAACATAACATGGATCGACATTAGTTGGTAAAGTTTTATCATGCAATGTCACATGAATACTATCCTTATAAACAAGTGACTTGTGGAGAAGTTCTAACATAGAGACTTTAGTTGTAATATCTTAAGTTGATTAATAATATCATATTATTGGGTTTGATTTATTGGTATAATGGGAGGTGGAGGGGGATGAGGAGGTATAGTTTGACTACCTCGACTTTTCACCTTACCTCTTTGTGTTGTGACAACATGGATATTCATACCCAATATAAGTTTGGGATAAACAATGGGGGAGGGATGGTAGCCATCACTATATTGAGGTATAAGGGGAGGAAAAAAGTGAGACATACATGTTATTTGTATTCTAATAGTAATTAGAGGCATCTTATATTTGATATTTATATAATTTGTGTTACTAAGGTGTGTTAAGATCTTTTTGGGAATAATTATAGCCTTATATTTTTCCCATAATTGGAATCCATTTCACTACATGATTTTGAAAAATATTAGATATTTAGATAGAATAACACATAATTATGACTATCATAGAGTGAAATAAAAAATATACACGATGAATATCCATTATATCCATAATACAATGAACAAAATAAATAAAATATCATCCTAAGAAACTTGTGAGGAACTTTAGGAAAAAAGTACACATTTTTTTAAAATATTAGTAAGTTAAGAAACTCCTATAAGGATTTGGAAAATAGAGTCATTTTAAATTAGATATTAGATGAAAATTTATGAGTCCAAGTTATAACCATAAGATTGAGAAACCTAATAGGAGAATGAGTCTAAAAATCTACAACAAAATAGAGATATTTCAAATTTTCATGCATGATGAGGGGATATTAGAAACTAGGTCTAAATATCTCATGGAAAAATATGAAACCCTAAGAAGGTGTATTAAAACCTTGAGGGAACCTAGGTTTGTTGTGGTTAAATGAATAATGGGTTCACTAATATGTTTAATATTATTTTATATTTAGTGGTATAAATGAGCCCAAAAATGGAGACTAATTCATATTTCATAATATATGTCTCAATTAAGGAAATATGAATGGAAAAATATAGAATGATACATTAATTAAATTTAATATTGATGTAAAATGACACAAAGATACAATATTTATATTGTTTAGGTTTTATTATAGTATGTGATAGTGTAAAGTTGTCAAGTAGGCTCTATAAGGGATCTGTGTTAACTCAGATCAAGAAAAGATTATGAAATTTAATAAGAAGAGTCTAATAATTATTAGATGCCTATATAAACTAGATTAATTTACACTAAAATAATAATCTAGGATACATTTTCTAATATTTTATAATTTAGATCATTTTGCCTATGTATGTGTCTCCTATCTATTTAGTACATACAACACTTAAACTTGGGATTTATTATATACCATAGTCTAGAGGGATGATTAATGATAACATTCAACACAAATTTAAACTCAATATATGTATGAATAAGGGGCCCATATCCATATATAGATATCCACCTCATATCTCTCTATAGTCTCCCTCCCCCATATAGTTATAAGGTCCATATATAAAGAGGGGGCCCACCTCAGGTTAGGGTGATAGTGAAAATATATATTATGGGGTCATGACAAACCTTATATATCAATTTGCTTATAATATTAATGTGGTAACAATAATATATCTATATAGGGTAACTAGATTGGTTAGTACATTGATGATACTATCATGAAGGTACATGGGCTTGATTGTGTTATGACATTAGTTAGGCCAAAAAGATTCAGATAGATGAAAAGGAGAACTATTTTCTCTCAACCTAAATATGAGGTTGAAGGAAAATAAGGCCCCCTTATTAGGGGCCCTAAACTAGTAGTGAGATACCACTCTATAAGATTCATAATTCTAACCTTGCATTATAACCTACTGTCTAAGGGATACACACCTCTTTAGGTTGATCTGCATTATCCTTTATTCTTGTAAGATGATATAAATTATTTAATGATCCCCCTCATTGGCACAAGATATATTTTTATATGATATTTTATGATTATATATCACCTTAGTATTAAACACTTCACAAACTTAGACCTTGGTTGTTCCTATCAGTTTTTTACCTTTCCCACTTACACAAGTCTCACATCTTATCTATCTTTGTGCCCCTAGGCCTATATATCTTAGTATCACCAATATTAAATTGATTACCTATGTCTTATATATTTCCAAAAATTATTAAAATACACTTATCTTTCATCTCTGCAAGTTATGAACCTTTACCTATCCTCTTGCTCCTTGGACTACAACATTTGGGACATATAGTAGCATCAATGCTACTATCCTTCCTTGGGTCAAGTTTACAATACCCTAAAGTCATCAAAATTTCAAATTAAATGTATTATAATGGTTTGAATAAGTGATTTAATGTGATTTATTAATCAAAAGGGATTGATATAAATACAAGATCAACCCTCATTCATTCTGCACCTAGAAACACTAGGAAAAAGACTAAGGCAATTATCAAAAGAACTCTATCGATCAATCAATTTATGAAAAATTACCTATTTATCTAATATTAATAGTTTAAACATATATATAAGTAATAATTAATAAAGGAACAATCTAAGAACCTAATTCTAAGTTATGAGCTAAGTCACTATTGTACTTGATTTACACACATTATATGATTCACACACAAGCCAACACATAGGGGATAACTACATCAGTCTAAGTCCATATTCAAAGTATTTTATATGTAGGAAACATAATTTGACATAGGGATCATTGGATTAATCTCAAAACCAATTTCCCACTAAACTATTTTCCCCCAAGGTCATTGTTACCTAATCAATCACCCATGGCAAAAGATTGTTCAAAATTAGGTAACTGAGTCATTGAACCTTCAGAGGGTCTTATTGATTATTATGTATTGGTGTTATATGTCATATAAAGGTATTACAAATGTCTTATTGGTATGATATATTCTATTTATATTTCTTGTCTAATTAGTTTCATGCTATGATCTTTGAAGAGGTCTTTTACAATACAGTTTAACAAAGTTTAAGATTAAGGTTTTTTTTTAGAGAAAAGATAAACATGATCCATGGTGAAGACAAGAAGGTGATTGTAATCCAATAATAAAATATGATCCAAGATATATAAGTGGATCTAAGATCCAAGTTTGTTAGTTGGGAATATTTCCATTTAAAGCACTTTGGATAAATTAAGGTATTTTTGGAAAAATTAAGGCTTTATTTTATTTTATTGCTTGTTATAATGTTTTAATGCAAATCCTTGAGGAAAAATAAAATATGAAGGTGTAATACTATGTATATATGTGAAAAAGGTATTTTTATTCATTAGACAATTGTTTTGTTGAAGAGTATATTACATCTCTCTTGCATGTATATCTTGTTTAAGATGTTATAATGCTCCTTTTCCAACATTGAAACACATTTGAAACTAAATTACCCATCATTTTAACATTAAAACATATCATAATGAATAATTTAAAGGGATAATAAGGTTAATATAATTATTTTAAGTTACATAACCATTATATAGGCTAAGAGGAACTCCATATCCACCATGTTCACAACTCTAGCAGGGTATTTTGGGAAGATAAATAAGTTTCTTAAAAAATAAGGGCTTGTGGAGGTCTCATTGTGAAAGGTTTAAAATTGAGGATAAAAATATAATAATCTCAAATTATATATCCATCTACTTCATTCTCAAACAATGAAAATATATAATTTTTAGGTACAAAAAAGATAAGAACCGACTTAACTTCATCAGGTCATTGGCCAACATATAAGGGTCATTTTGATGTGGTTGATTCATAAAGGAGGAGATGTTTCAAAAAAAATTACATTATGGGATGTTGAAAACCACTATTACCTTAAAATTCATGTCAATATTTCTAGGATTAAGAGGTAAAGCTTTATGAACTATAATTAAGAAGTTTCTCTAAAACCCTCTTAAACCCCACAATCATGGTTTTCTCCTTATAATGGTAGATTTGTGCTTGATGAATTAATTAAAATGGTTTATAATTTTATATTTATATTAAATTAACCTCTTAAAATAAAACTAAATCCAAAATTCTAATGTTCATGTTGGTATTAACAAGAAATGTAATTATTCTATTATTTTAAGCTTGACAAACATGGTTCTATAGGTTTTCGAAGTGTTTACAGCATGAAGGTGAATGGGAGGAAGTATAAATGGTATTATTAACTTATTAAAAATAAAAAAATTCTTATAATATAATATCTAAACAAGATTCATATGCAAAAAAGAGTGGATTACTAGTGTACCTATCTATAGGGTTCGAAGAGTGTATGTGTTGAGCCTGTTTGACATTATTTCAAGGGTTTTGGGATTATAATAGAAGAAAAATCATATGATATACATTTTTAGTAGTTATTAAATATAAATATAATGTTCCATTAGTTTATTTTATCCTTAGAATGACTTTTCCAAATTGATTTAAGCAGACAATCCTCAAGTGAGAGAGACACAATCTTATAGGCAACAATGTTTGATCCTTTGAGGAACAATATATATGAAATGGGATTTAAAGCACCCATGGATAAGTGTGTATAAAAATAATATATAATCCAAAAAAATATAAATTATAAGATCATTATTTATAGCAAGGTGCAGTAGATATGAAGCATGAAGGTCATTAAACCTAATGTTCTTGAGTAAGCACTTCAAGTGTTGGAGAATCAAGTAGTAGGCCTGTGAGTAATTGATAAGTATTAATTCATAATTGAAGCATCCATATTGGTAATAAAACTAAATAAAATCATAAATATCCTTCATTATCATGCATGATAAATATGAAAAAGGAAGAATGTAGTCATGCACCTACAGGTGGACCATGTAAGTCTATAAGAGAGTTTGAGAGACTCTTAACAAATCCTATGTGTTTTATCAATTAGAAAGGGTATTTAAAAAAAATAAACTAAAAATCACATTGATTATATAATAATTTAATCTCAAACAAGATAGGAGTGATCAATCCTATGGCAAATTTGAAGTAAGGTTGAATTCAAAATCAATGCTATAGGCCTACCTATAGGAATCTCAAAAATGAATACATTTTGGTGATAAACAAGAGTTGTGAGAAGTCATTTAGGGTGTGATAGACCTTATAAAATCCAATTGAAGTGTTTGTATTCTATGTGAGAATGGAAAAACTTTAGTTTTAGTTAAAATCACTTGAAAGAAGGTGTATTAGGCCTGTGAGAAACCTAGAGAGAGCAAATTCACATTTGAGATTAAATACTCAAGAAATCAATAAGAGATGGGTTTCTTATTTTAGCATAGTGTTGTGATTAATGTCAATATTATGTCATTAATGTCAAAGTGTGTTATCATTGATGTCTAGATGTATCTAGTGAAGATGCATGGTGAGTGTTCTTTCATGTATGAGCTTTTGATCCTAATGTGACAAGGTTCTTGTGAAGGCATGATGAGTTCTTATGCCAACATAGTAAATTTTGTTTCTATGAGAGAGATTGTAATCATGGTAATTAAGGTTGATGTCAAGTAATTTTTTTAATGCTGGTGTCTAGATAAGTAAGGCTAGTTGGTAGTGTGTGTTATGACAAGATTATGAGAATTGAAGGTAGGTATTAATTTCCATGAGAGAGAAAGGTACAGGTCCAAGTGTCTCATATCTACTTGGTTGATGTTGTCTTAAGTTCATGACATGGAACGAATATGTCATGGCATCAAGGTGTCTTATAAAGCCTTATATAGACCTTTATTAGAAGGTATGTGCATAGTGAAGCTTAGTGAAGTGAATGAGCACAATATTTTGAGAGGTTGTATGGAATGAGAATGAGATGTTGAACATAAAATTGAGGTGTTGAGAGCATGGAAGAAGGCATGAAGGATAGTTTAAGGCCTAGTGAGGTATGAAAAATATGGTGTAAAGAGAGAGAGTATAAGCCTAATGAGGCATCATGATCTATTTTCAAGGCCTATGAAAGTTTGAATGTAGCTTTTGAGAATGATAGAGGTTGATTTAGTATGTGAGAGAGGTGGTTTGTGCATGAAAAGAGGTTTGAAGGTCAGTTTCAAGGCCTAATATGGTTTATAAGTTAAGGTTTAGAGAGCAAAGAGAAAGATGGTGGCCAAATGAGGTATTAGATTTAGATTCTAAGATAAGAATGAACATGTAAGAATTATCAGCGGTGTGATATATTATGTCAAGTTTTTTGACAAAATTTGAGGTCAAAGTTTGAAGGTTTAGGCTTGAAAAAGTGTTTTAAGGTCTCTTGATTGCACATGATGAAGAGTGGTCTACTTGAGAAAGATTTTTAAGTGTTTTTTGGCATGAAAAAAATCTAAATTAGGACCTAATATATTAATGGTTGATGGGGAAGGGCACTAGATCAAAGTTCCAGGAATTAGTTTTTGTAATGAGGGGCTAAGCTTTATGAATGATTGCTAATAGTGGAAGATGGTTTAAACCCTCAAAGAACCCTAATAATGACTTGATATGAAAGAAGATAGTCTAAAGTGATAAAAATGGATTGGTATGTATATTTTAGTTATTATAAGTTTTATTAAAATCTCCCAAGAAGCTTTAGGTGTGATTGAGTCTTAAGGTGAGTGAGTGGACCCTATAGGAAAGGCCTTGTTTCTCAAAGATTTTCTATAGTAGTCAGAGTTGACCAAGTCAAAGTTTCTAAATGAATGGAGGATAAAGTTTAAGAATTTTTTTTGTGTCCATAAATGTTCATGGATAGGTTATATCCCTTAGGTTTGTTAAACTGGTCATCCAAGTCGACTAGTCGCTAACATGTCTAATGGTGAAAATAATGAGAAACCAAGGCAGTAGTGAGAAGTTGATTAGGAATGTATTATCATGAAATAGCAATGAAACAAAGTGAATTAATACATTTTTAAATACTTATAATACATTTTAATTTTTTATACAAGTTTTGGATGTCAGTAAATATGATGAAAACGTTTCTCACAAAGTTGACCTATCTGGTTCAGGTGAGATAATGAGGTACAAAGGTTATGAGATCTATCTACAAGAACAATATTTCCATTTGAAAATATTATATTTTTATTTTATAATGGTATAATTATATCATAATATCATCCACATTCATTATTATTATATATAAATGGTCATACAAGTGACTGAAAGTCATTATCACCATGATTGTGCTTTAAGGTAAACTAGTAGTTCTAGGTAAGCAAATTATAGTGATGAGTTTGAGAGTCTATGCCCTGAGTAGAAGAATATAATGTACATTGTGTTTATATTTAGGAATTTTATGTAATATACATACTTTTTTAAGGTTTTTTATTTAGTAAAAGTAGTGAAAATAATGAAGCCATAATGGCTTGACTGGATGAGTGAGGTTTGTGAGAGAGAAGGTCAACAAATTAGTATGAAAAACCACTAATTTCCATTAGAGATTATGATTATTGTTTTGTATATTTTTATATTATGTTTTATGATCATTTTCATGCATTTTAAGTCCTTTAGTGTGTTCTTTTATGTGTCATAAGTTCAAGTTTACATGACTATGTTTTGAGGCTAGTTGGCACTTTAGAGTGAGGATTTTGTAGAGAAGAGTTTGAGCATATATACCTTAAGTTGAATTATATAATGAAGTATGTGATTAACCTGAGGTCATTAGGTTTTTGAATATGTTATTTATTGTTATGGTTATTTTGAAAAATTGTGTTTATGCTTTAGTTGTTCAAGACAGACTTTCTGTGTGTATGAAGGCCTATTATGAACAATATTTTGAAGAGGGGTTCAAATGGTGGTTAGACCTAAGAGGTGTTATGGAATTAAATTGAAGTTTGATAATGTATATTTTATTTATTTTTTAAATTGTATTATTTTTCAATGATTTTTTTTTCAAGGAGTCATGAGGTAACGTGTTGCCAAAGTAGGCCTAATTGAATTAGGTCTCCTTAAGGCCTAAAAGAGGATTTGGTCTATTAAGTTTTTGCCAGCCTAATGTATTATTTGATTCATGTTTTAAACATGTTATAAGACATATTTTAATGGTAATAAAATTATTTAAGTGTGTTTGACCGGCTGAGGTGTGTGAAATAAAGTGAATTATATAAGAGCAAGACTAATTAGGCCTAATTAAGCTAGATAATTGGGTGAGTGAGTGAATGAAGTAGAAATTTAAGTTGAATACAAAGATAAAATATCAGATTATAGGATGTTAGGATGGATATAAATACATACCATGGAATCATGTTATTGATCCCTATGATCTAACTATCAAAAGAAGGGTAGAGGTCTGTAAATGAAAGACAATAAGAATAAAAGCAGAGTAGAATCTACAAGGCTATCAAAGAAGAGTAGAGATGTGTTAGAAATTTGAGTATATTTATGAGACTTGTGATCATAAGAGAAGATTAATAATATGCATAGATGATATAGAGAGCTATGTAAGAAGATCAAAGGAAAAGAAGAGAGTATAAAGAGGGCCATCATCCATTAAAGATTACAACAAGCACAAAGATAAAATGTAAAATTCTACTTGGTTGAGTGGGTGCTTGGTCAAGAGGTGGTTGAGTTTGTGATGAGTCACTAAGGGATTTGGTTATTCATTTAAATTAGGTGATTGATAAATACTCTATCAATTTTGTGCTTGATAGACTGGGGTTAGTGCTCTAAGTTGAGTGGGTGTTTAACTAAATTTTATTCATTGTTTTATAAGATTATTTATACAATCTATGGTCAGTGGGTTTTATTACCCATGAGGGTTTCCCACATATATGATGTGTTCATACTTGATATGTGTATATTCTCATTACTATGTTGCTAGACTAGTTGATATTGCTCATATGATGATGTTGCTTAAAGAATGATTAGAATATCTATTGAAGTGAAAGTAAAAGTTAATAAGGTCAATGATTCACCCCCATCTCATTGATTATATCTCCAACATATTATTTTTAAATATTATATAATAACCCTTATTAAATTTATTATACAAATTTTTGAAACTTATATGACCACCATTGTTAGGAGAATGCACATAGCTATGTATAGGTAGTTTAGGCAACATGAGTTCAAGAACACTTTAGTATGTAGATCAAAGTTTGAATAGAGCACTGAGAAAATGAAAACATAAAAGAAGGTATCTCTAAGGCCCTCACTTAATTAATCCTAATTTGGGTAATATTTATAAATCACAACAAGCCATATATAGATAAAATGACCAAGAAAATAGTGTAAACATACATGTTGAACTTGACTCTATCAAGTCTATGAGCAAATTCATGAAGGGAAAACACATGTTTTGAATTTAATGAGGTGTTAAAATGATTGTGATAGATATTACAGATCCTAATAATTCTATCAAAAGTGATTATACTCTTTTCCATGAAGTAAAATCATCAAAAAGAGACCACTGGGGTCAAGATTGCTTAATTGATTACAAACCCTTGGTATGGGTCAAAATAATTTTTGGGACTTTTAATAGATTCAAAGGATTATAAAAGTGTATTAAAACCTTAGGGGACATGGAAACAACCTATAGGAGGATTTCCAAACCAAAAATCAAGAATTTAAAGCCATTTTTTTACCTAAATAGTCCTTTAAAATGCACATCTATAGGCTTGCAATCTTGAGAGGACAATCTTGATTACATGGGAAGTTTACCAAGGAAGTGAATGGAGTAAAATAGAATTATGTGAGGTTTAATGGGTTAGTATAATATAATTTACTGGTATTTATTATCCAATCAAAGGCTTGTACTTTATAAACCATTGTTAATAAGATAAACCCCACTAAAACCCTTAAAGAAGCCTAATGAAGCCAAACAATTCCAAAATGATCCTAATGCACATGATTGGTCTTGAAAAAACATAGATAACATACATAGGTCTCATGATCATCTGTTAAAACCAAAATTTGGTATATGTGGAAGGAAAGACATAAAAAGAGCCTAAAACTACCTAATTAAATTGGGTTTCCTAGTGTTTGAGTGGTTCTGAGCTCTCTAAGTATTGGAAGATATTATAAAATATTATAAAGACGTATAAAATATCTATATAATACATATAATAAGTATTCATGATTATTAGATAAGTTTTAAGTCACTAGACCAGGCCATGTGAAGACTACCTTCTTAGTTATATAAAAAGGCAAGGTTATAGACTTTATTGAGGTTATAAAAGGGAATACTTAGATCCCTGTTTTATACACTTGGTGACATACTTAGAATAAAATACATTCCATATAAAAATACTTTTAAATGGTTAAAATTAAAATCAAAGCATCTACTCACAAGCAGTCTATTTTTTCATAGTGTTGAGAGCCCTTAGAGACAACTATATGTCTCTATCAACTTTTAAAGCTTGTATCAAGCTAAAAAAACTCTTGGAGAATATTATGAAGGAACAAAACCTACCACATTAGTTTTAAAACCATGAAACATGAATAAGGCCTCAATACATTCCTCAGGTCTACATGGAACTCCTATAACATGAATACTTGCAACTTCCCAAACTTCTTTCTAGTAAGTTATGAAGACTCTTTTTAAATAGTTTATAAGCTTAGATAGAGATGTTATGATATACTAAATGACATACATGGAGTTTAAAATATTTTTGTGATAATACTCAATTACAAAATTGGACTTTGTATGGGAGATAGGTTTACCTTCATCACCTTGCATGAGAGGAGTTGTAGTTTTTAATGATAGAGTTTAAAGTGTGGAGGTGTCTAGTCTTAAGTCTCATCATAACTAATATGGGATATTCATTGTGAGATCTAATTATGGTGTATAAATATTTTGAGCAGGCTTAATAGGCCATGCGTCAAACTAACAACTTGTAACTCCTCCTCCAAGAAAAGGCAATTTAAAGTGAAAAAATATGAGTCATAGAAGATGAAGAGCCAATTTTATGCCACCTATCATGAGATCATAATTAGGCCAATCCAACACATGTTGATGATAAATGACATGGCCTTTTATCCATCTTATTATGGTAGTGTTATTAGTTTTTTGAAAGATAACAACCATGATAGACTTCTTCTATGTTCTCCCTCCCTCTCTTCTCCTTTATTCTATATATTTTCATTTAATGTATTCTAAATCATCCTCTAAGTTATTATGGTGAATCCATGATATAATTTATATTTTGTTTTTCTTTTTAAGTGAATTCAAAATTATTTTGACTTCTTCATCTCATACTTAGTGTACACATGATGAATGATTGATGAATAAAAGTGTTGATGTTTAATCTCCTTGCATATTTATGAGTAAGTTATCTCTTTGTAGGTCATACGGTATGTATTAAGTGGTTATGAAAATGTTAAGTGTAGGAAACTATTTTTAGTGCTTCATTTTAAGCCTCCTGACTACCCCTCTTAATTGATATATCAACTATAACCTCCATATTGGAATAATTATGTTAGATAAATGCTTGAAGTTGTGTGATTAGATTCAAACTTATCTTTGTTATCAAATCATAGACCATAAGAGGAAACTTAATTTTGGTGTATCACCATTCTTTCTATTTAGTTTCAATTTTATTTCTTCTTTTTCATTGAAATTTGAAAAGGTGTAGTGACAATATAGGTGTATCATTAAGGGAACCATCCCTCTTTAGATATTATATTTAGTTATAGGCCATCCACAACCTTAAAGAGTTACCATTGTGTTAATTAAGTGATGAAAAATGAAACACCTCCTCAAAGGGTGCAAATCAAAGTGAAAATAATCACATTAAAGATGGAAATATAGGGTTTTGTTAGTTCATAAGTAGTAACTATCATTGACCGAGATCTAAATGCACTAGACTAAAGGTGGAGTAGAACATAAAAGCATGCAGGTGGTCCATCATGTTTTATCAAATATTATATACATAAAACTAACATCAAACCTAGATATTAACATTGACGTAACTATCCCATTTGACATTACTATCTAGAGAGCCAGAGGCATCAAATCTAAAATCTAATGACCATTCTAAAATATACTTCCTACCTATTTTCAACTTGTTCTTGATCTAGAACTAAATTAACATTAGAAAAATCTAATTAATTCACTTTTTATTAGTTATATATCTATCATAGTTTTACTTTCAATATTTATAACTATCTCAACATAATAAATTTAGTGTATGTTTATATTTGAGTTTAACATCTAATTGGACTGCTATAGTTCTAATTATCACCCTTGTGCCATTTTATTTATATATATCCATTAAATCAAAATCAAAGGATCAATCCAATAATGAAATTTTATTTTAGGGTTAAATATTTAGTTAACCTAAACTATGTGAATGAAAATAAATTTGATCTAGGGCTTTCAAACCTCCTAGGGTTTTAAAAATTTTATGATGAATTTTCAGATATGAAGCTTTGCACTAGGGTTTTACCTCCTCTAGGCACAAGGGATTCACATTTGTATTATTTTAATGGGACTCTTCATTTATTATTATATTCAAGCCTCCAAATATGTTCATTTCAAAATTTAAATTACCTAGAGGTATTTTCTACTCATATTATTATATGCAAAAACCTCTTTTTGTTCACCACAATTCAATAGATTTTTTTCAATTTTTGTAATTTACTATTTTTAATAAATATTGTAATACAAGGAGAATGGTACAATTATGTTGAAATTAATTTATGGGTTTCATAAAAATCATATTTTATTTAGACACCTCTCTCAGATTTATAATATTCCTAATTTATCACAATTGAATGAAAATAAATTTGATCTAGGGCTTTCGAACCTCCTAGGTTTTTAAAAAATTTATGATGAATTTTCAGATATGAAGCTTTGAACTAGGGTTTTACCTTCTCTAGGCACAAGGGATTCACATTTGTATTATTTTAATGGGACTCTTCATTTATTAGTATATTCAAGCCTTCAAATATGTTCATTTCAAAATTTAAATTACCTAGAGGTATTTTCTACTCATATTATTATATGCAAAAACCTCTTTTTGTTCACCACAATTCAATAGATTTTTTTCAATTTTTGTAATTTACTATTTTTAATAAATATTGTAATACAAGGAGAATGGTACAATTATGTTGAAATTAATTTATGGGTTTCATAAAAATCATATTTTATTTAAACACCTCTCTCAGATTTTTGAAAAATATTCCTAATTTATCACAATTGTTGATTCTTTATTTATAATATTCTAAGGTTTACATGTGAAACATTCAAAATTATTTGGTTTATTTTTAATTAATATCAATTCAAAATTCAAATTATTCATATTTTTTTCATAAATATGTTGATATAGAACAAAAATCTCTTTGAATTTGCCAAAATATTGTATGGATTTTCCAAATTTAAAAATTTATTATTTTTAGTAAATTTAGATCTACAAGTTGTACATGTACTTTCATTTCTCTATTTTTATTAGTTAGTCTCATTTATTATTTTTTATATAAAAACCTATCTCACACTTTCAAATAACTTATCTAATGGCCTAAAATTGCTAAATCCTTACTGTCATAGTTGATTACTCTTTAGCATTTGTAAGCCTTTCATATCCTATCCTTGTATCAATTTTTAAAACATTTAAAATGGATACAAAGAGAATCATTAATTCTCATAAACTTAATTATGGTGATATATCTCATCCCTCTAACCAAGTCTAATCTATCACTTATCCAAGGGGTAAGGTGCCCAACCCTATAGTTTCAAATGAAGGTATTCAATCTAAAATACCTAGGGTGTGTTCTAGTGAAACCCTAAAAGAATAAATAAGTACCATGGCCAAGCTAATACATGAGTTACAAAAGTAAAATCATTATCTAAATTCAAAGATAAATTTATTTCAAAATCATACTTTGTATACAAAGAACCCACAATATGCTAGTATGAACCATGTGTGTGCTTCTTTGCATACCAATTATGTGCCTAATAAATAAAAATCAACATTGGAAGATAAAACCAAATTCATATAATACAAATTATTCTAAAAATTAAAAAATGCTTACTAAGATGTCAAGTGAGATTCTTAAAAATAATTTGATCAATCTACCTCTTATGCATATTATAAGAAAATAAAATATTACTATGCATATCATATAATGCATCGTCACCATATAGAATTTTGTTTTGCATTGAAAAGAAAGATACAAATGATAAATTATACCAAATCAATGATATCAAATGAATAAAACTAGGTACCAAAAGATCCTCCAAAACAAAAGGATAAAACTTTAGCAAATCCACCTCAAAGTTCAAATGATATATCATTAAAGGTGGATGAGCCTTCACATGATGTGCAATTTTCCAATGTTACAAATTCTCCAAAAGGCACACAAAATATTATAAAGTATGATCCAAAGCAAGAAATTTTGAAATAGTAATCCCAAATGGTAATGTTATAAAATGATCAAAATCCATATTTTTATAATGATCAAGAGAATCTGTGCAAATTTTTTCCAGTTTATATCTGACAAGTTACTAATGATGAAAACAAACAAAAGACATCCATTTCCAAGAATTAAGCTCCAAAATTTGGTGTGGTGGGTTTTTCATACATAGATACTCAAATTGGAAAACCATTTAATCAAAAGATATTTATTCAAAACAAACCACCACCAGTTTTGATGTTACCCTTGATTGGTTATGAGCATGATCCTAATTATAACACAATTTGGCATGTCTTATATTATGAATTCATGTGATCACATTGTTATATTCACTTAAATAATACATTTACCTATACATACATGTTACATGGTTACATTCATAGATTATATAGTTGTCTTATCATTTTGAGGTTAGGTAACAACTAGTTCCTACCTTTCCCTTACCTCAAATAAGGGAATATTAGTGGGGGCATGCCATAGAGATATGTTCTTCACATTTGGCATAAATTTTAGATTTAGTGGCATCATGTCATAGAGACATGTTCTACAGACACATTCACAATTTTAGATTTAGTGGGGGTATGCTTCGAAAGCACATTCTCTACATTTATTCAGGATTCAATATCTCTAGATTAAAATGGGGGAATGTTTTAAAAACATGTTCTCCACATTGAAACTATTTTTTTAGTTTTCATATTTCTACACATATAATGGGGGAACCAGGTGATAAGTATCATTAGGTTTCATATTTGAGATAATCTCAACTACTAGGTGGTAACTCACTTTTCCTATAAGTTTTGGGGCATGTGCCTTCCAATCTCTCTCTATATCCTTAGATATATTCACTTTAAATATTTATCTATATTTATCCTAATATCAGTTTTCAAAATCTTACAATGATACATATTTTGAAAATAACTTGCCAATAGGCAAGGTGGTTACATAGACACAAAAGTTTACTCCTAAAACTTGCTCTTTAAATTTCAATCAATTTTAATTACTTTCAACATAGATTATATGCATTGATTGTATAATGTAACATGATTTTAGTTGCAAGTTAGTCACCAAAAAAGAACTAAAGTTTAGCACATGCAGAGACAAGGTGTGCATACACAATTAGGTATGAATTTATTTCCTTTAAAATATCAATTTCATTACTAGATTAAAGGGAGAGGGGAATATAGATGATATTTTATGACTATGTATCACCTTAGTATCATACTCTTGAAAAACTTAGATATTGGATTTTCTTCTCAGTTATCTACCTTTATCTCTTATGCAAGTCTCACATAAACTCTATTTTTCTACCCCTTGGCATATATATATTAGTATAAATAGTCTTATATTAATGACCTATGTATTATATTTTACCTTGAATGGTTAAAATGTACTTGTATTCTATTTCTTCAAGTTTTGAACTTGTACCTATTCCCCTGCTCCCTAAACACTAACATCTGGGTGAGATACTAGTGTTGATGCTACTAACTTCCCTTGACAATAGTGTCTAGCTCCCTAAAATCATTTAATTTTCAAATAAAAAGTATCCTATGGTTAGCCTATGTGATTTAATTATGAGTTATTAATCCAAAGGGATTATAAATAAAAGATAAACCCTCATTCATTCATCACCTAACAATCCCTAGATAAAGACTAAAGAGACCAAGGTACTTATCAAAAGCACTCTATCAAGAATTTAATTGATAAAATATTCCCTATTTCCATACCAATCATAAGTACAACACATTTATAGGGATAAAGTAATAAAAGATCAGTCAAAGAGCGTAATTTTCTAAGTTATAAGGTAGGTCACAATTGTACTTATTTTATATACATTGTATGATTAACACATAAGCCAACACATAGGGGGAATCACATAAGTCCGAGGCCCTCTTTGGAGTATTGTTTATGTAGGAAACATAATTTGATATAGGGATCTATGGGGTTAACTCAACACTACATCCTCACTAACCCATTTTCCCCCAAGGTCACATTGAAGATGAAAAGCTAGGGTTTTACCATTTCATAAGAAATGACCATCCATAATCCATATTTGAATGCACCAGAGGGAAGGTGAATCAATACCCATAAGTACCCAGGTGGTTGGATCCTATTTCAATAAATATTCCATGTAAGACACTAGCATTGAAACTAAACAATAACATTGATGCAACCATCCAAGCTAATGTTACTTTCTAGAGAGCTAGAGGCATCAGATCTAGAATTTGATGAATGTTCTAAAACATACTTCCTACCTTGTTTCAACATGTTCTAGGTCCAAAACTGTATTAGAATTAGAACAAGCTAAGTACTTTACTTAATTTTGATTTCTATATCTAGCATAGTTGTACTTTCTATATTTAGAACTATCTCAACATAATAAATTTAGAATGTGCTTATATTTGAGATTAGCATCTAATTGGGATACTATAAATATGATTATCAACCTTGTGCCATTTCATTTTTATTTACCCCTTTAATTAAAATCAAAGGCTAATTCCAAAACATATATTTTATTTTAGGGTTAAACACTATTATATATGGATATGATGACACCCCATATATATATATATATTTAGAATTATATTAGAGATAGGGGGCGATCATAGTCTTACCCTAGCTAAGCTATTTAGAGTAGGCCATCAAGTTTTTATATCTCTAGAGAGATTTGACTACACTATATAAAGTCACCCTCATACCTTTTAACCAATGAAAATAAATCTATTTTCATTATCTTTGCCTCAAAACCTTAGCTTTCACTTTTGAAACTAATATGATCTATAAAATGGGGTTAGAAAGGATGGGTTGAGTTAACCTCAACCACCACTTATTGAGTTTCTAAGTGTTGCCTATTTATCAACATCAGAAGAGGGTTCAAGCTAGATGTAGCTCTCCCACTGATCTATGTGTGTGAAATCATTGTAATACTACCATGATGTGAAAGCCTTGTATATATGTTTTAACACTTGAAAACCTATGATTTGGTATTCAAACATGGATTAAGGCTTGATATTTTGAGAGGTTTTATAATTGGATGATTTAGGGTAGTTCCTTCAATATGCAAATGTTTTCTAATGATAGATAGATTCTTGTTAGATATGAATAATTTTAAAATTAATATTCTCATACAACTAAATATATGGGTAATTTACCTTGAATTAACGTGAAAAACATACAAGATGACCCAAAAGAATCTTTTTAATTTTGAAAACTAGGTGTTAAAGGGAACACAAACGTATTCAACTAAGGTAGATGCATCTAGTAACTAGATCCATCTAACTATGGTCAAAGGTGTCCAAAAGCTAATAAACATTGATCTAGGATCAATGAACAATCTAAGTAAATGATAAATTTTATAGGTAGAGACTATGGAAATCCTATGCATGAATAATGGAAATTTGGGAAGATTGGGCCAATAAATAAGATAATGGATAAGGGAAAGTGTGATAAAGAGTCAATTCCATATGCATAAGTCAAACATACTAAGGTTTAGTCAAAGTTGACATTGTCAAGTGTCTAATACCAAATATGAATGTCTATAATATGCAAATGTAAAACCCTAAAACATGCTCATAAGTCAATGTAAAACACTAAAATTATTTTTTATGTAAATTAAAACTTTGAATTAACTATCATAGATGGATTTTAAATCCAAAATGCTTACATATTACCATCAATCCACATCAATACTCAATACAAAAAATATAATTTTTTTTCATGAACCACATTCATGACCCAAAATTTGATCCATCTATATCTCAAAGTAATATATAAATTCCATTATATGTCCATAAACCTACTCAATCGATTAATATGATAAAATATGCTCAATCTAACCCATATAATCCATCTCAGAATGCCATAGAATTTTTCAACCATTCGTCACAACCTTTCAAAATTCCTTAAACATGCCTTGCATATTTTAGATACTAGAAAAGATAAAATTATTGTTATTACAATGATGATTGCTTAATTTTACACACACACACATAGTTACAAATAGGTAACTTATTGGCACATTTTTATTGGTCTTAATTCTTTTGCACTACTTCATTTGAATTCACTTTTTAATTATGAACTTTATTGAGTTTATCACAAGGATCCTCAATCACATTATGTTATATTTGAATTTCATATGGTTTTATGATGGTTATAGTATTTATGGATAATGGTTATAGTATCTGTTGACAGATTTAATTATCAAAAACATCCAAAATTAGTTTAAATGTCCCAACATATTTTTTAGGTTAGTTTTGAGGAATGCCACCCTTTGAGGAACTTTATTTTAATATTTTGGTCTTGTCTGGTCAACTTGTGCATGTTAATAGTTTCCAAATTCAAAATTTTGATCCACATATATACAAATCACTTAGGGGAATTTTAGGGACAAACACTTATTGATTCGAAAGGCCATATAAAAAGCACATTACACTTGACTTATTATTTTAAATCTAAAGTTTCTAAAGGTAAAATCTGATTTCCATGTTTTTATCAAAATGGAACCCAAGGATAATATTATTTAGATATGCAAATAAATTATTTGTCACACATACACATTAGTAGGATAAATACATGCACGTTGGACCTTTTTGAATTATTATCAATATAGGTAATACTTAGCTAGTCATAAAGGATTATCATCCAATAAAACCCAACCTACTAACCCATTTTTATAGGTTTCCTTGATCACAAGAGTTAAAATCTATAGTATGTTAAAATATATGAAAATATGATCATTCTCCTAGGACTGAAGGTGATTCACTATAAAAATTACTTCTATAGGTGCAATCACATAATTATGAATAGTTACAAATAGGCTTAGTCATTCTAGATGGTTATAGTAAATTATTTAACCTTTAAGGGGTTTATAAGAGGAATTACCTAGGTTTGATTAAGGGGTTGAAATATCTAAATCAATTTATAAAATTTCAATAATTAAGCCACTAATTTGTAAAGGAATTTGACCTTGATTGACTTTCTAATAATAGTAATAAATAGGGAGAAATATAGACTTAGCTAATTATCACAAATGATTTAGGTTCTAAAATTAGAGATCTGAGGAGCTCTAAGTGTCACAAGTAGGTTTCTAATGTTCATCTATTCATTGGACAAAATCACCCAATTTGGATAGTAGTACCATCCATGTGTAGTGTCCAATATGGGGTGATAATATCCTCTTTATGGCACTATTTTACTTTTATGGAGAATCTATGCTTATGTTTATATGTTTTTACCTCTAAGACCAAAGCCTATAGCTATTTATTGTAACTAGAAAACTTGACTTTATGTGAAAACCCTAGTTCTCTTTGCAAGTGTGATATGCACAAGATTTGAGTGTGTTATTAGGATGGAATAGTCATTCTCAACACCCCACTATGTAAAGAGTTGTCTACATACTAGTACTCCAAAGAGGGATCAAGTTTGATTTAGTTCTCTCACCTAGTGCTTGATGTATGTACAGTGAATGCTAGAATGAGAGCGGCCTTGGATGTCTTGAATATGCTTAATATTTTGAATGCTTGAAATCTAGACTTAGGGTTGATATAGATGTTAGTATGTGTAGACACCTAAAACTATCCACCACTATCCTTCAACTGGACTTTAGACTGATTCCTACCAACCATTACAAATTAGGCCTAGGAATCACTAAACATCTCAAATTTGTTTATGCAAAATTCATCAAAGCTCATAATCACATTGAGGCATCCTTAATTGGGGTATCATATCATATGCAATCATAAACTCTCATGGATTCATCCCTAATCATCCTATAACATCACAATAGTCAATTTGGTCTATAGACCTATTAAGTGGGGCACATGAACATAAATCAAATCTTGAAAATGCTAAAAGCCTAATCAAAATTAATTAATAAGCTAAACCAAATTAAATGCCTAGTTGAATTATCCATATGAAATTAATGAGTAAATAAAAAATTAAATTCAAAAATATGAAATATCCTAGATTTTCATGACTACCTTTACAAGTTGTCAAAGCCTTTTGGAAAATATCTCAAAATATCTGATTTTGGAGATCCATGCCTATTCATTAAAAATCATGAGTAATCAACACCTTTTAAATCTACTAGGTTATTTTGACTCACTCAGGTTATGTTTGAGCCCTTTATAAGCCTTAACTCCACCTTGACTCACCTTGCATTGGGGATAGATCCATTTGTTATAAATACAAGCCATTGCCTATTGAATAAGAAGAGCTTAGAAACTGTAGAGTCATAATGCAGGTTTTGTTACATGAGATTCATATCAATAATGTTATAATGCTAAAATATTGAGCCAAACCCACACTAAGACAACAAAGCCAATGGTGCCAAAGAGATAACAAACTAAACAAACACCATTATCAAAGACCTTTTGAGCACAAACTGAGAAAACCACTCAAAAAATCATTTGGAGTTCTCAAGGAAGGTAAAGGATTGTGTGTCTTTTGCATTTTAGTTGTGATTTTCATTTGGTTTTGTTCATTACTCTCACCCCTAAGATCTAGGATTAAGTGTTAGTGTGTTTCTTTGAGTTTTTATTACTTAAACTAATATATTACTAACCTCCTTTCTTGGATGCCTATGATCATAAATGACACCCTTGGTGGAACCTAAATCATCTCAAATACAAAGGATACCAAAGTTAAACTCTTAGTTTTTTAAATGAATGATTGATCATCTTAAAAATTTGAGTTTTTACTTTGATTTTTCATATTTTCTTAGTGTTACCTAGATTACATAGAGACTAACATCGGTTCTACATAACTGGCATCAATTTTCCCTAACCAGCATTAGTTCTATCTAACTATCATCGTTACCTATGTAGGGTAGAACATGACTACAAACTTGGTTTTTGAAGTTTCTTAGGACTCCTAGATGTTAATATGTATTTTAAAGACTTTCCTTTTCTCTATTTAATCATTTTGTTGTAGGTTTTATTGAATATTTATACTTATTTTAGGCTAAAAAACATTTTTAAAACCATTTTGTTTCACTTTTAGGTTCACAAGTAACTAACATCAGCCTTTATAAACCAACATTAGTCATAATTCACCGACATTGGTATTTGTGTAAAATAATAGAGAAACCCGAGAGGTTGCATTTCAAATATTATTTTCTAACTTGAAAATGTTCTTCAAAGTAGAAGGAAACCCTCTAAAAATTGTAGATCATGCTTGAAAAAGTGATAAATTTAAACAAGCTTAAGTCTTGAAAATTTCCATTTGGTAATTAAAATGAATGTAGATGGTTTATACTTAGTTTGTTTTGTGAAAGTTTTTAAAGTTTGAAACTAAGGTCATGGGGCCAAAAATTTAATAAACATCTCAATTTGGTGCATAAAATAAACATTCACTTAAATTGTGAATTATTTTAAGTGATTTGTTTTATGCTAGATCATTTTATACTTGTGTTTTTCATAAATGAAGGATGCATGCATGCTCTCCCTCTATCCCCTTTAGGGAACTTGGGTGACCAAAATCACATCTACCTTGAAATTTTTACCTTTGTCCAAGGCATGAAAAGAAAGTTTTCAAGGCTCTCCCCAGAACCCATATTGTTTGGGTGATCTAAACATAACCTTTAAAGTCTTTTCACTTAATCATTTATTTTATACAACTTAGATTGTGAGTAGGAGTTCATAACCTCATCACTAGTTATTTAGGGAAGATTTGACCTAATGTTTCATATCCCAATAGTATTTCAACCCCATTCCATGGAGTGGTATATAAATTAGGTCATGTATATTATGATTACAAGGGGGTTAAGTAGCTAACCTCTCCAATCATAATGAAAACTTGAGTCAGGTCTAGTTAACCAAGAGATTCCACTATTAAATACATAGATGGAATCACTATACAAAGGATCAAACCCTTGCATAGTAAGCTAATCATTATGAACTCATTTGACATGAGGAATATATAGTGTTAATCACACTTGGGACCATCTAGATAGTCAAAAATTTATGTTTTAGAATAGCCCCACTTATTATGAACATATTGTTGATGCAAGGTGAGTAGCCAAAAGTTCCATGTCATCATAAAATCTCTTGGGAGAAGGGGGTGTAAAATACCTACTACTTCATGTGCTTTTATTTTTGGATTAACATTTAAAATCCTCCCAAGAGCATGTATATAGATAGAATTCAATGATACGATGCAACCTTGTTAGTTTTAGGGCTTTGGACATTATACTTAGTTATATTTGGTATATTTCCTTTAACTACTTGGTATTTAAGTTTAAAACCATTTATTTCCTCATGCCATGTCAAAATGAGTTTTGTGTCCACATCACTCCATTGTTTGAGGAGGTGTTATGCCATCCATTTAACACCATGATTTTGCCTTGAACTTTTTGTCAAAAACATTTATGTGTGTCACTTGATTGAAATAGGTAATGTTATGCTTCACAAATCATTTTATGTTTTGTGCCTTATAGTATTAAAATAAACCATTGATCATACCTTCAGAGAGTAATAACATCATTATGCTACTTGATTTATTTTATAGATTTATTTTGCCTTGAGTCCAAATTTTGAACCAATCCACATGTGCCTTTTGGGTCTTTGTCTGGGATCATTATGATCACTCACCTTCGTCTATCTTATTGGTAAAATAATCCTAGTTTCCTAAGTTGATTTTTCAATTAACCTTGACAAGTTCAAATCCAAACATTGATTGATTTCTGATTATTGTCTAATTTAGGCTTAGACACTAATATTTCTCTTTTGGGTTATGTAACTTAGGTTAATTCTTTACCCAAATTTGAAAAATATTTTTTGTACCTTTATTTGGGAAAAAATAGTCTATCTCCAAGTTCCTTCATTCCTCAGACCAAGTTGACCAATTTTATGTCTAAAGTTGAATGCTTAGTTTATGCCAAAGTGTTTTAGATTTGTTAGATTAAATATGTCACCTTGTTTTTAAGTCTAGATTTTGTGCTTGTTTTTCCAAAATTCCTAGAACATTCCTTTTGGTGTAGAGGTCATCACTATATCTGATCCTTCAAGGGATCTCATAATTAGAATTGGTAACTTATGCATTTAACCTTCTCTATCGCCTGTTACCTATCAACTTATTCACAAGGTTACATATCATTCTCTCCCTGATCTATGCAGTAAACATCTTTAAATCTATTTATTATATGAATTTGGACTCCTTTTAACCTATAAACTCATTCATTCACTTGAGGCCAACCAACATTCAACTACTAAGGGAATTCTATATTTTCTATCTTATTAGGCTTTCTCAATATCACTCCTCTTAGTCTTGTACCAATAGGCTTCTTGGATTCACACTAAAAACTTTAGTTAAATTATACTTTTATGTTTATATATATATATATATATATATATATATATATATATATATGTAATTATTAAATCACTCTTGTTAGTCCCTTCATCCACCTCAAAAACCCCTCATTACACTTTTTACTTTGTTTACAACTTCTTTAATCTTGACAGGCTCTCTTGGTAGCCTTTTTTTGAAATTTATTGATTATATAGAAGATTACAATGGAGTTTAGGGAAACCATCTAATTTTCATATAACCCTCTATCCTCCTTTATCTGTTCACAAAGTTTCAAGTCTTAATATATTCTTGAGAGCACCTTCCTAGGTCCTTATTGCTTCATGTTTAGGCATTTCAGGTCTTTCAACTCTGTTTCCATACACAATGTGTTATATTGGTCCATATATGTACACTCTCAGTATAAAAAAATTAAAATATATTAGTATATATTTTTACCAAACTAATGAACAAGTTTCATGTGATTTGGTCGGTTCAAAAAAGGTTATTAAGTTTTTTTCTCTGAAACCCTAATGTAGGGTTAACTCTATTTGTCATAGGTCAAAAAGAGTTATAAAACTTTTTTAATTGTTTTAACAACCTTAGAAATTATGTGGAATTATTTAAGGCCTACCTAAATACCATGAATCTTCACCAATCATTAGTTTTCCTATTTGAAACTGCTATAGTTTGTTTTCTTCTAATTTTGTGTGCTTAATTATGAACCCTTACAGTCTGGGTAATTTGAGAGTCAAAATTTGGCTATTATAGGCTTTGTGAAAGATTTAATACCTTATACATGGTTTAAAAAAGTTTTTAAAATATACCCACACGTTCTCCAATTCATATAATCTCTTATATAGGCCTCTATTAAACTCTTAGTGCAATTTTGAACACTACTGTGTGAACACACAAGCTACATATAGTCTGAGTATATTTTATGAATTAGGATTAAAATGAAATTATATCCATTCAAGAGATTAAATAATATGGATAAAAACTCACCACTCAACTTTTTACTTCAAATAATCTCCCTGCAAACTCTTTCTTGCACAAGTAACATTTTTTTAATCCTCTTTCTTACACAAAATACAAGGTATGTTCTCAATATTTGAAAGTTAAGTGTTACAAAAGGATTATATTCAATTAAAAAAATATTTATTAATCATAATATCATCTATCTAATCTTATATCCTCAAAATAAAATATAAAATAAATTCACAGTTATACCTTCCCTTTGTCATGTAACACATAAAACTCTTCCAACATAGAACCTACGTTGCACAGGGTCTGTAGTGTATATCTAACTCAAAATAATATTAAAGATATTAAAAAATGTTTGGTAACATTAAATAAACATGTCATACACTTAAAAATAATAATATAAATCTTATAAACCAACTTTTGTCTAATCTTATTCTAATGAGCATTCAACACACAGTCTTAGTTCATATGTAAAACCAAAAAATAGAATTATATTTTTCTTGACAAAACTTGAGGGTATCCTCTATCTACTATTTGGGTTTGGATCCATATATTATTTTAGTACACCAAGACAACCTCTTAAAAACCAAAAATTTACTTTCTTTATATCAACCTAACTAACTTTCTAACTACTCCAATGGCTATTAGTAACCAAGTTGGGATCTTGGAAGACATTCAAAGATTATATTCCATAAAAATGAATATTATGACCCATTAATAGACATATAATAACCTAAATAAGTCACATAAATCATTAACACTTGAGGTTTCCTTCCGGTGACTTTTACAACCCCTAAATTAGACAAAAACATTCAAAAATTTAAACTCATTAGTTTTGGTGGGAAATGCCTTATGGACTAAAATTCAAAGTCTACAAACTTATAAACCTCATAAATAGAACATATACCTCCTATATGAATTGTGAAAACTATGACAACCAAAGTTTAAGGCCTTTTGGAGATGCCCCTACATCACCTTTGTTTGAGCCTAGCTTTTGACACTATGTTTGGCCAAAATATCTAATAACCTTTATTTTTCTTAGATTAGACTTGTTTGGAACAATTTGAACCTAGAGTTTGGCATTAAAATTTTAGTTCATCCACTTGGCCTTTTTATGGGAGACATTTAACATTAGACATTTGACATTAGACTATTTTATACCAAGTTTTAGCATAAGCCCTTTTTTGGAGATACATATCCATCCTTTGACCAAGTTATATCAATTTTAAACTATTTATCTATTTTAGACATTATTTTTAAGAGTTTTTATAATTATAACCCTTTTTGTCATGAAACATTCACCATTGATTCAAACATGTCTTATTATACTCATAGTGACATCATGTACAATCTAGGATATAGTAATATGGTTGCACAAGAAGACTTTGTTCAAGACCCTTGTGGAGATGATGCCATTTGTGAGATATATCCTTATTGACATTACAAAACTCAATTAGGGGAACAAAACCAAGATCCTTTGGCCCATTATTTGGTCAACACACTTCCATACTCAGAGTAAGACCAAGAGAAAATGGCACGATACCTAGCTAGCATACCTTCAGTTACATAACAAGTCCAATAATAATTGTACTAATTAAAATGCCATCAGCCTATGATCCCTATTTTTTTTATCATCACTTGATAAAAAAAATATGAAGTTTCAATCAGAGCTGTATAGGTAGGGGTTAAGTTTACGATAGACTCTCCCCATGAAAATTTTCCAAGTTTAGTAAGAGGGCCTTACAATATGCCTTATAATCAAAACATAGAACATGCCTCTTCTAGCAATCCTCAAGCTATAGTGTAGATGCCATATTAAGACCCTAATATGCTTGTCATAGGAAAAGGCCTCATGGTGGATAATTTCACATAAATGTAGACAATGTACCAGACATATTTGAACTTAATGCACAACTTTAACAATATGACCATGTCAAATGTTCCTCTTATTGAGTTATTTCCTTCAAAATGATTTTTAATCAAATTTATAGGCCAATAAAATTAGGATGTAGATCCATTGAAACCAATAAATCTAGTGGGAAACATGATCAATTCCCTAACTATTGAAGAAGTGTCTTATGCTTCTATGTAGAATAGTGAGCCAAACATAGTGGACAACATGCAAGCAATGCCCAATCCAGACCAAAGTGGTGTAAATGCACAAATAAATAGTTCACAACAAAATATGCCTTTAGTTAACAGCATGAGTGGTTGGTAATTTAGGAGGTAGGAACTTCTACCTCTCAACCTCAAAAAACAACCCCTAATCCTGAACCACCTACTTATTCATGCACATAATCTCAAAGATTAAGTAGTCAAGTAATGATCAGTGCCATGCCTCAAGAAAATTTAATGAATATTAATCCACATCAATAGGTGATGACTAATATTCCAAAAAAATAAGAATAATTAAACATACCCACACAGTAGAGGCAAAACGTTCTACCACCTCAATAAGGGGAAACCAATTTTTCACCTTGCCAAGTAGTGATGAACACACCTATTTAGTCATAAACCAACATGTTATTACAATCACAAATGATGTCTAATCAGAAACATAAGATTACTGGTTAGATAGAATACTGAACCTTCAACATACATATACTTACCAACAAGGATTCATGCAACCAACAGGTTTTAATGTTCCACAAGTATTGATTAAGCAATAATTGCCTTTTATTCTTAACATGCCACAAACTCAATGATAGGGCCTTGGTTCACAAATTCCCATTAATGAACAAGGTTTGAATAGTCATTAAAAAGTCCCTAATCAAACTCAATAGGCACATTAATCTATTCCTAACCATATCCTTCAATCTCAACCATAATTTACCCAAAACTAGGACCATATACCACATCCTAACTAGAATATCAAACAACAATGCATGATATTTCAATAATCACACCCTAACTTGCATATGCATATTCTTGGTTAATTATCAAACCAAATAAACATTCTATAGTAAAATATTCCTCCATTATACCCTAGTAAAATTAATCCACTTTTTACCACCCAACCTCCACCTTAGATGAATGTTCCCTCTAGTTTCCTTGCCCAAGAACTGTAATAAATGAAGGATATAATTACCGCTATCCAAGATGAGAAACAAACTAAAAATTTCATGTTTGATGACATGTGTTCCTACCCTTTCAACATGGAGTATTTTAAAATACCATTTCCTCTAAGATACGAACCACCAAAATTCAAAAAATATAAGGGAGAATGAGATCCCAAGGACCACTTAACCAAATTCTTTGTTACTTATCATCTGATGTCCTGAAATGACATATACCTCCTACTATTGTTCCTAAGGAGTCTAAAAAGACAAAATTTGGAGTGGTTTTTGAAATTACCCAAGAACTCAGTATCTAATTTTGATGATCTTTTAGACAAGTTTGTGTAATACTTCTCCTACAATCTCAAACATGAGATTTCATTAGTAGATTTGATACAATCCAAATAGAAGGCTAGTGAAAGTTTTGTAAGTTATTTATAGTGATGGAGAGCACTTATCAGTAGATTCACCCATAGTGTACTAGACAAACAATTAGATACTATGTTTACCAAGAATTTACATAGTGAGATATCTTACCATATGAAATTGTAGTATGTGCACACTTTCAAAGAAATCATTAACAAAGGTTTGTTTATTGAAAGAGACCTTATCAACAAAGGGATCATTAAACCTACCTCCTAAAATTAGAACCAGACTACAAACCAAAGAAATGGCCAAAACTAAAATCAGAACTAAGTCCATGCACAAACATCACAACAAACACATGTCAACAGTTATGAAAAACCCAAGCCATTAAATCACAACAAGAATTTTGTTAGAAATGGAGTAACCAAGTCATGACATGTCCAAATGGTGAAAACACCATCTTCTCAACCTACAACACATATGTAAATTACTCCTAACCAACAACCTCTTCAAAAATCATAATAATTACAGTATCTTAGACTAGCCCAACACATGCAACAACCATTGCCTTTATAAAACCCTCCTCCAAGGAGAAATATTCCTACTATTCATGTATTTAGTGACTCTAAATAACCCATTAAATCTATGTTTTTCAAGCTCACCATTGCTAATCTAATTAATTGGCCTATTCTAAAGCATTATCTTGAAGGCATTCCTTATCTTGATTGGTACTGAAAAAATGAATTCTATGAGTATCATCAGGTTAATGGACATAATTTGCATCATTTTGTGATAATTAAACATTTGATTGAGAATATGTTGGAAAATGGTGAGATCACATTTGATAATGGATCTTCTACTTCTAATCAAAATTTGGGAATTTATCAAAACCCATTTTTGCAACAAAATAACCAACAATGGAAATAACAAAGGCTAAAACAACAATAAAAACAATATCAATAGCCATGATAGAACCAACCGAATAAAAAAAACTAAAAACATCAACCAAATGGATGGAACCAAGGCTAAAACAATACCAATAACCAAAACACCTACTATACAATTGCACATAACTATGAAAAGGTTATAAGCCATATTATGGGAGGTCATGCTTCCATAATCTCCATTAATCCAAGACCAAATATCAATAAAAAAAGACCATTACAAATTAATTCTAACCAACCAACCCATGCCAATGAACCTTCCTTAACCTGGACCTTATATAGGCATACTAACAAGTAAGAATTAGGAGTTTGGACCTTATACAAATAACTTGTCATTAACCTATGACTGAGCACAAGTGTACTCATAACCAAGACTTATCCTCTCTGGTCCCTCTCCACCATCATCTATTAGCAACAATGGTCCTATATCTAATCCAAATTATGCAATCACAACTTAGTATCAAATATTACCATACTAGGCCCACAAACATCTACCACTTAACCCATCCAACCCACTATTCTGGATAGGAACAAGCCATTTACCACTATGCAAGAAACAACATCTGATATTGTGGAATAATTACAGAAGACACCCACACAAATCTCCATTTTAGATTTTTAGCATACATCCACCATCCATAAAAACATCTTAAAAGAGTTATTTGGATAATCTAAAGTTCCTAATGACATATCTCTAGACAAATTTAAAGTTAAATCTAGACCCAAGCCAACAACTAACCTTTGACCAAAGTGATATGTCATCTCTTAGACCCTTGCATAATAATCCATTATACATAAAAGTTGTTATAGCATGGTACAAAGTGAAATGTGTCCTCATAAACAATGGATCAAGTCTAAATATTATGTCTCTAAAGCTCATCAAGCTTCTCAAGTACACTACAACCAATCTCCAACTATAAAAAATCACCATCAAGGCCTATGACAATGAAGAGTGGGAATCATAAGGCACCATCAAATTTCCAATTATCATTGGGATCTTAAACCATAATACATTATGTCATGTGTTATACCTTGATTTTTCATATAATATGATTTTGGGTAGACCTTGGATCCATGAAATTCATGAAATCCCTTTAACATTGCACTAGTGTATCAAGTTTCCCAAGTCAGGTATGGAGGTTACTATCCATAGAGATTTGCAACCATATGAACATTGCAAGAATTTGTATGTCAAGTATCAAATCTATAACTATTGTTTTGGTTTGAATCCAATTCTGAAGAAGGATGAGAGGAAAGAAATACATGTTGATTCACTGGAATCCAATTGTATTGACCAAGATACTTTCAATTAATTATCCCATATGATACCTTCTAAAATGTCTAATAATTATACTATCTTAGATAATGTCTCATGATAATATTTGAACCATGATACATTCCATATTACCAAGCCTCCATAGAGCCCCAAGTCCAATGGAAGACCTTAAGCTAAACCACCTTACATGGAATGGTAAATAAAGGGAAAAGGCAAACTCTATAGTCCATCACCTATCATTTTCATATTGACCACTAGCCAAGAATATGACCTACTTATAGATGATGAATCTTGGTTGTATAATGACAACTCGACTGATTATTACTTAAATTCTAAGTATCTAATTTAAAAAAAAATCATGGAAAGACATAACTATGAATGAGGAGGCCTTATGATGAACATAAAATGTTTGATTAAGCAAATTTCTACCACTCAATATAAAAGAACATATGGTCTTGGATTTAAACTACCTGGGGTGACCCCATATACCTTATTCATGTTCTATTTCCAATAACTAGTGATGATGATGTTGACAATGAAGTAAAGTCTGATCATAGCCCTTTTGATAACATAGCTGATACTAATTTATTTGATACAAATGCCATTTATACCCTTATACTAATCATTCACAATAATACACTTCCTTTATATCATCCTCAACTTATATATTGGGACCAAAAAGAATAAAAAGTGTTGGCTGATGAAATTTAGAATGATGAGGCCTTCTATGATTTTCTAGGTCTAAGGGATAATGTTCCATTCAAAGACCATAAACAAGGGTTCTCAATCAAACTAGATCCTAAAATCTATTTAAGAGAACGAGTGAACACCCTTAGCACAAAAAATTAAATAAAACATTGAGGTCCCAAAGTGAAAACCTCTCTGAGGCACTTTTTGACTAGGGAAATAGTAAATAAAAATATCAATCTAGTGGTAAAAACCTATTTTATGTTCCATTAGATGGGGGTGTTCAACCTTCCTCAAACATAACTCAAGAGACCACCAACGATGAACTTGTCTATGGTTATAATTTTAATTTTTAATAATAATAGGGTTTTTATCAAATCATCCAAGAGTTTCTAAAATTTTTTGTCACATGGCCATCCCTACCCTTAGGTAACTCTGATTCATCATGCCTAGGAGAACTTGAAGATTCAGTCCTAACAAAGGACTCTAACATTATAGGCTAGTTCAAATCCTTACCAACCATTCTGGAAGATGGTTTGACTCTTATTGTGGAGGATACTATAAAATTTAACATCAATATTCTAGATGACCTGAAATGGATTAAATTAGGCATGTCTCTCATTGAAAATGAATGTGAAATCTTTACATCCCTTTTGAGGGAATTTGTTGATATATTTGCTTGGGCCTAATTTAACATTCCTAGTTTGAACCCCACATTAGTTTTACACCACCTTGTGGTACATCCTAATTCTAAGCTCATGAAAAAAAAATTATGCAAGATGTATCTTTGCATTGTTGTATTAGTGAAGAAAGAGTTGGAAAAACTCTTGGAAGTGAGATGTATTCAACCAATCAAATATTTAGAGTAGATTTCAAATGTTGTGACCATTAGTAAAAAGCCATAAATAATTAGGATTTGTATTGAATTTTTAGAGATAAACAAGGCTTTCCCCAAGAATGACTTTCCTCTACCAAACATTGACATGATTGTCAACTCCATAATGGGTTATGAAATGCCTTCACTAATGGATGGATTTTTAGGATTCAACCAGATCTGGATTAATCTAGAAGACCAACATAAAAAGCCATTCACCACTTCATAGGGAATATTTTTAATCAAGTTATGCCATTTGGTCTTAAAAATGTGGGGCCACCTACAAAAGATCCATGACTATCATATTTATGATATGATTCATGACATTATAAAAGACTATGTCGATGACATCCTCGATAAATAAAAAACTAGGGCTGATCATCCAACATCACTAAGGAGGATATTTGAGTGACTACATGAATATAATTTTAGCCTCAATCCTAAGAAGTGTATTTTTAGAGTTACTTCAATAAAATTGCTTGTCTTCATTGTGTCTCACCGAGGCATTGAAGTCGATCTAGCTAAAGTATGCACCGTAATAAAGATGCCACCACTGATCAATTTGAACTAGCTTCAAAATTTATAGGGCAATATACAATATATCAAATGCTTCATCTTTTAGTTAGTAGACAAATGCCATTCTTTTACCTATCAGCCATGGACAAAGCCCTGGGGGAACTTCTAGCTCAACATGATGATAATGGAAAGGAATATTCCATGTACTATCTAAGCTATACATTAGTCACATATGAGCACAATTATATGTAAATTTAAAAAGATTATTTAGATATGGTCTTCAAAACTCATAAATTATGGAATTACATGTTAAACAATAAAACCATGGTTATTTCAAAAGTGTATTTGCTCAAGTATCTACTATTTAAAATAGCTTTACAAGGTTACATGGACAAATAGATCATGATTATTAGTGATTTTGAGATATAATAAGTCAACCAAAAAGCTATTAAGGGGTAATTTCTTGTAGATCACCTTATTAAAGCACCTGTTAAAGATACAAAGCCTCTAACATTCCAATTCCCAGATGAATCCATTATGACCATCATTAAAACACCTCTTAAGGAGTAGCACTAGAAGATGTATTTTGATGGATCATTCATAGCACATGGATCAAGGGAAGGCCTTTTTTTCATTACACCTCAAGGGGATCTAATCCCTAAGTCATTCAGGATCAACTTTCCTTGTACCAATAACATGGATAAATATGAAGCACTCATTATAAGACTTCAATAGGCAATACAATGTAATATTTAACATCTAAAGATCCATGGTGATTCTCAGTTAATCATCAATCAAGTTACAAACCATTTTTAGATGAAATATGATAAATTGGTGTAGTACAAGGCCAAGGTAATCTAAAAATTTAGATTTCTAATATACAATTTGAACATATACCAAGGGATAGTAATAAAAAAATAGAAGCCATAGAAACCATTGGATCTTTGATTAATCATATAGACATGGCAAAAGAATAATAATTCCTTATTGAAAATCTACTAGCATTAACTCATTAAAATTCCACTATTGTAATGATCATTGTTGGTCCCATCTCTATATGGTATTTAGGCCTTTACACCTATCTTCATGACCAAATAATACCACCAGATGTATCCTACAAACAATCCAAATCCTTTATCCATCACCTTGCATGATATACCTTACTCAAACCAACCTATACCACCATAGTTTTGATGAAACTCTACTTTATTATTTAACTTTGGTAGGATCTACACTAACATTATGGGAAGTTCACAAAGGAGTATGTGGAGCCCACACAAGCAGGAATATCCTCTCCAAAAATGTTTTGTGTACCAGTATTATTGGCTAATGACGGATGTAGATACAGTTGTGTATGTGAGAAAGTGTGATAAATGTCAAAGGCATACCAATATGATTCATTCCTTGACCAAGACTCTGAAACCAATCATTACACCCTAGCCATTTTCTACATAGGTCCTTGATTTCATTGGGAAGATAAACCCCACCTTATCCAATAGACATAAACATATCCTTACCACCACTGAATATTTCACTAAGTGGGTTAAAGCTATACTCCTCACTTATGTGAATGGAAAGAAAAATTCTAAATTCATATTTAACCATCTCATCCATCATTATGGTATCCCCTCCAAAATTATATCTGATAATGGTGGGTCATTCAAAAATAAGGATGTCAAATCTTTATGTGCCGAGTACAAAGTTACTCAACATTTTTCCATGGCATATTAACCTAAAGGTAATGGCCAAACCAAAGCATCTAATAAAACCATTGTCAACATCATTAAAAATATTATCAATGATGCTGGCTATGATTAGCACCTCCAAATATTCTATGCCCTTTAGGCATACCATACCAATCACCATACTCTAATAAGAGCCACTCTGTATTCACTTGTTATAGAACTGAAGCCATTATTGCCATTGAGGTTGAGTTACCTTATTTGCACCTCTTTTAAGCATGTCCTAGATGATGAAGACTATTGAGTAGATCACCTAAAACAGATATATTTTCTTGATGAGAAATGTATGGATGTAGTTAGTAAGTTACAAGCATTCTAAAACCTACTCCATCAACACTACAATTGACACATCAAACACAAAGAATTTGAGCTTGGTGATCTTGTTCTTGATGAAAACCAACTAAATACCATGTCCAAGAATAAACATAAAGGAAATTTCAATCCTAACTAGATAATCCCTTTCATCATCATTGCAAAATATGGTATTGGATAATATAGGCTCGCTACACTAGATGGGGATGAACTTGACGAGCCGATGAATATTATACACCTCAAGCATTAATTTTATTGAGAGACCTGGTGTATTATTTATGATTCATATTTCAATTATACCATAATATCAATATTATTATTTATATCATACCATTCTACTATGTCTTTCTTATGGACTGAGTTATTTTGACCCTTCCCATCTAGCCTTTTACCCTTGGTTCTGATCTATTAGTTCCATGACTAATTTTAGCATGAGAATTTAGATTGAGTTTAGCATTTATTTCAATATTCTAGATAGAGGCTATATTTTAGATCAATATGATAGAGTTTTGGTAGTTGCATCTTTCATTTCTTGTTCCCTTTTATATCAAGTATTCTTGATTATAACCACCTTTGGGTAAATCAATGTTTCACCATCATGCTACTAAATATAACCACCTATGGGAAAATTAGTATCATTTACCTATGCCATTGTTTCCTAATTATAACCACTTATGGGTAAATTTTGGGCAACAATTTCTAATCATGTCTTGAAGTACCACCTTGCCAATCCTATATTGTACTATGCCATTTTCCAACTTTGCCTATTTTTTAAAATTTGGTTGCTACCTAATCAGATTCATCCTTTGTAATGCATAACTATAATTAATTGAGGTCCCATCATGGGACTATGTTGGTAGTGCTCAATTCACATTGAGGTTAACTTAGTCACCCTTCGCCATGATCTCACCATTTTATGAGTAATCTTCCCTTTGATGTGTTCTCACTATTTTGTAAGCTTGGAATGTTTAGTATCTCATCATTCTTGATTGAGTTGACATACTTAAAAAATTACAAAAACATTCATAAAATATCTAAAAAATCCAAAATAATGACCATCAACTACTTCTTTACCTTAAGGAATATGGGATCCCTAGCTAATTCACAAGAAACCACTTGTCATTTAGTTTCCCCATCCTTATTGTCCTTTCAATGTCCCATGCTCTCACTATTTTGTTAGCCCATTCCCCTATTCTTCTATAACATCCATCCCATTTTATTTCTCTTCATTTTAATCTATCCCATTTCTTAGGATCACTAAATTTGGCTTGAACTTTTTGTTGGATATTTCATTCATGGAACTATGTAGGCACCACCCACTTGCCTAGTGCATATAGAAATATCTTATCCACCCCCTTCCTTTTTTTCTATTCCCTCTTTTTATTTGCTTGTTTGTTTTGTTGTCTCCTATAATCTAAGGGAAATGTTCATCATGCTTTTTATGTCACGTTATTTATTCTAACATTGTGATTAGCCATTTTTTATTTTTGTTTTATTTTATTTTTTTAATTTATTTTTTTCTCTCTTTTCTTGATGTTTTATTTATTTATTTGTTTGATTATTTTATTTTTGTTGTGCCTTGATTTAGTCTATCTACATTAATTGGGTGATTCCTTATGAATTATTATTGAATTTATCCATATTCATGTATCAACATTATCATCATGGTTTTTATCATTGGTGCACTATTTTTAATTGAGTATTGGATTGTGTGTCAGTCCTTATGCATAGTTTGGCCAAGTAATCATGGTGTTATATCATGATGCTTACCATCATGTGATATAATAAAAATAAGATCCAAGAGTCTACATGATAATGAAGCAATGATATATCTCCTTGGTACCAAAAAAATTACCAATATAATCCAAATCATATCCTACATAGAGTAATTAAATAATAAAATAATTTTCCTCTTTACTAGTTCGAATGAGCATCTCCCTACTAGAAGGTTGCCTACATTTATCTTTATCCTCTGTAACAATTTTCCATCATCTTCCATATCATATTTTCCATAATTAGGGTATGATGATTATAACCACATATGGGAAAATCATTGTATACCATCCCACTTTCATTACCAATGATTTTAACTAACTTTGGGTAACTCATTATGTTTCCATCTATTTGAAGGTTAATGATTATAACCACCATTGGGAAAATCATTCTCTTTTTTCTACCTAATTTGGGCATGTTATCCTTGTGATAATGCTTATAACCACCTTTAGGAAAAACATTATCTCTATCTACCTATTTGGGGTATGTTTTTATCTTGACAATGATTATAATTACGTGTGGGAAAATCATTATTTTTTTTGTTCCACCTATGCCCATGATTATAAATAGTTATGGGCAAATCATCTTATTTGTTTGCCCAACTGGGGAAGCTCCATATGCCACTAATTATAATTACCTATGGACAAATCAGCCTATTCCACCCCTTTTCATCTTTTTTGGTCCCATCATTTCCTCCTTTTGAGGGACCAATTTTTTATCCCTTTTCCAACTACTCCCTCAAGGGGGCACCTACAATACATCCATTGCAATTGAAGTCATAACCATACATGACCTTTTCATTATTTTAGAAGACATTACTATGCATATATCTTTTAATGCATTCCCAAATAAGGGCAAATTGTAGACACCTAATACTGGCGACCACTAGTCTTCAACTAGACTTTAGACCGATTCCTACCAACCATTTTAAATTAAGCCTAAGAGTCACTCAACATCCCAAATTTACTTGTGCATCATTTGTCAAATATCAAAATCATATTGAGGCATCCTTAATTGGGGTATCATATCTTATGCAATCATAACCTCTCATGGATTCATCCCTAATCATCCTATGGTATTCTAATAATTAATTTAGCCTATTGACCTATTAAGTGGGACACATGAACTTAAATCAAATCTTGAAAATGTTAAAAGATTAATCATAATTAATTAATAATCTAAAACAAATTAAATGACTAGTTGAATTATACATGTGTAATAAATTAGTAAATAAAAAAGTAAATTAAAAAATATGAAACATCTTAGCTTTTAATGATTACATTTGTAAGTTGTCAAGCCTTTAAAAAAATACTCAAAATATCTCATTTTGGAGATTGATGCCTATTCCTTTCAAATCATGAGTAATTGACATATTTTAACTCTACTAGGTTATGTTGACTCATTTAGGTTAGGTTTGAACCCATTCAAATTCTAAACTCCACCTTGACTCACCTTGGGTTGGGGTTAGATCCCTTTTCTATAAATACAAGCCATTGCCTATTGAATAAGAAGAGCTTAGAGATTGTAGAGTTATAATGAAAGATTTATTGCATAAGATTCATATCAATAATGTTATAAATCCAAAATATTTATCCAATCCCACACCAATCCAACAAAGCTAATGGTGCCAAGGAGAGAAGGAGATACACAAACTTCATTGTCAAAGACTCTTTGAGTACAAACCGAGAAAGCCACTCAACAAATCATTTAGAGTTCTCAAGGAAGGTAAAGGATTATGTTTCTTTTGAATTTTAGTTGTGATTTTCATTTGGTTTTGTTCATTAATCTCACACCTAAGATCTAGGCTTGTAAGTGTTAGTGTTAGTGTTAGTGTGTTTCTTTGAGTTTTTATTGCTTAAACTAGCATATTTTAAACCTCCTTTCTTGGATTCCTATGATCACAAATACCTAAAGTTAATAAATTATCATTTAATTCATAGGCATATAAGACCTGTTATTTCTTTGATAATATGTTAATATGCCTATAGATTGTAGTGCCTTCCCAAACAGGGGTAAATTATATACACCTAAAACTTGTCACCATTGGCCTTTGACCAAAATTCAGATTGATTCCTACCAACCATTGAAAATTAAGCCTAAGAATCACAAAAGTGTCCCAAATTTTATTGTGCATAATTCATCAAAGGTTAAAATCACATTGAGGCATCCATAATTGGGGTATCATATCAGATGCAATCATAACCTCTCATGGATTCATGCCTAATCATCTTACGAAATCACAACAGTCAATTTGGCCTATGAACCTATTAAGTGGAGCACATGAACTTAAATCAAATATTTAAAATTCTAAAAGCCTAATCATAATTAATTAATAAGATAAAACAAATTAAATGCCTAGTTGATTTATCTATGTGAAATTAATGATTAAATAAAAAATGAAATTAAAAAAAAAAGAAATATCCTAAATTTTAATGATTACCTTTGTAATTTGTCAAGCCTTTTAGAAAATATCCCAAAATATCTCATTTTTGAGACCCATGCCTATTCATTTCAAATCATGAGTAATTGACACCTTTTAAATCTATTAGGTTATGTTGACTCACTTAGGTTAGGTTTGAACCCATTTTAAGCCTTAACTCTACCTTGATTCACCTTGGGTTGGGCTTGGATCCATTTGTTTTAAATACAAGCCATTACCTATTGAATAAGAAGAGCTTAGAAATTGTAGAGTTATAATCTAGATTTTTTTGCATGAGATTCATATCAATAATGTTATAATGCTAAAATATTGAGCCAAGCTCACACCAAACCAACAAAGCCAATGATGCCAAAGAGAGAAGGAGCTACACAAACTCCATTATCAAAGACTCTTTGAGCACAAACCAAGAAAGCCACTCAACAAGGAATTTGGAGTTCTTAAGGAAGGTAAATGATTGTGTCCCTTTTCCATTTTAGTTGTGATTTTCATTTGGTTTTGTTCATTAAGCTCACCCCTAAGATCTAGTCTTATAAGTGTTAATGTTAGTGTGTTTCTTTGAGTTTTTGTTTCTTAAACTAACATATTACTAACCTCCCTTCTTGGATTACTATGATCACAATATATAGAAAGTGGATTGCTATGATTACAATTTGTAGAAAGTAGGGTAGAATATGGATAATATATCTTGATTTTTCTCAACTTTATCTTAGGTTTGAATAGATTTTAAAATTATTTTCCATATAGTGAATAGAAGTGGATTAGATTTGTATTTATAGGGTTCTATTGCTTGTACAAATAATAAAATGAGCTTATGATAACCTTAAGAGGGGCACATGTTTGAAAAAGTATATGCTAAGAAGAGTTAGGGTTAAGGACAGTAACACCTAGTTGGGGACACTTGAGCCATGTGGTTGTAGTGTCCCAAACATGGTACTAATGTCTTTTTAGAATTTTTTTGGGAAAGTTGGATTGGAATCAAAGGTGATAATTCAGGGACTATGTCATGACTAGATGTAAGTGAACAAGGTCTATTGAATGGTTGGAAATGCAAGTCTAAGGCTCTAAAATAGGTGTATGACAAGCTTAGGGATAGGGTGACTCAATTGACACTCTTAGCATCCAATTACCACTTTTAGGTGATTACAGTTATCCCCAATTTATATTAGTAATGTAACAAAGTGAAATGAATAGTATAAATGAAAAATAAGTGTACCTAGACTTACCTTTAAAGTGAAGCCCATGTAGCTGAGTTTGAATAAGTGAATGTATATTTGTGTATGAGAAACATAGTCTAAAAAAATGTCTTGCAATGAAACATGCAAAAATTAGTCTTTACTAATGAGATAATCAAAATCAAAAGTCTATGCTAAAATGAATTAGCCAAGTAAGGATAGAGGAAAGGAATGAATACTCCTCATTGGGTATGCAAACCAATGTATGGACTTAGTGACAACCTACATGTGTGAAAGTGTATAATGATTATATCATTGAATAAATTGAAATGAGCTAGTGGATTTATCAATCCTTATATAGGTGGATCAAGAAATCAATCTAGTTTTGACTCCATCATTACCCACCCCTACTTGATGGATCTTGATCTCTATGAATAGCTTGGATAAAATTGTATGTGTGTTGAACCCTCTCATCTTGGTGTTTCAAGAACTTAAGTGGGCCATGAATCCATAATTTACCCTTGTGTGAAGTAGATGCATATATAAATGTACTTTGTAAAGTGTTTAAAGTATCTAACTATGTATTCAACTCTGCAACCACTCGGGTATATTATGTAGCTCTAGGCCACTTGAAAATGAAAACCATTATAGATGGAGTAAGGCATGAATCTAGTGACAACCTAGAATGTGATAAAAAGTGTATACATCATAGACAATGATATGGAGTTTTCCATTCGATCTGATCAACCTATCTAAAGCTGAGTATATGGAAACTAGGTGCCGTGTACATGCCCCCAATCTAGTATTTGAGTATATTGAATCTAAATCAAGTATGTAATATCTAAATTAGTGTATTAATATGAATATGTGAGTGATCATGCTACACATTATACCCCCAAATTTTAATAACTAGTATTAATATGGATTAAAATGATTGAATCTAAGCTAAATTTGAACATAACTGCCAAACCTATGACTATATCTATACAAATATGTACTATTCTTGGTGTACTAGTTTGAATGTACTAAACTATCCTAAAGTTGGGGCTACAAGACAATAGTTTCGTGTAGTAGACAATAGAAACCTATGGTGATAGTGTCCCAATATAGGCACTAATATCTACTTGGTCTAATATCTATGTGGTCTAGATTGACTGCTAAACCTCTATTATGCTATATGTTTGCCTAAATTTTGATCTCTATAACTGAGCCTATTTGCTAAAATGTATCTGTGAAAATAAAAATAGGAGTTTGATATCTATAACAACCCCTATAAATTCCCCTCTTTTGAGGTTAGTTATGAAATATGTAGAAGAGATACCCTATAAATAAGTATCTCTATAAAATGTGTTAGTTAAAGCATGATATTCCAATATAATGTATAAAAATAACATTAGAATGTAAATGTATCTGAGCAATGGTAGGAAATGTAAGATGTATGTTGTAATATAACATTAGACAGGGGTGTCAATATAGATGTAATCAATGTATAATAGTAGTAAAATCTAAGTAACTACCTATGGGAATGGGACATGATGTCAATCAAGGATCCCAAGTAGGATAAGTAGATGCATGAGGTCCCTCATAGAATAAAAAACTAGTGTGTGTTTGTAACAAGAAAATTCAAGTATCATGGTGTAGAAGCATACAAAGAAGCAAATATACAAGTACATGGGGTGTGTAAAGAGAAGGCAAAGGGGCCATAATATAAGGGACATGGGTATGTCTCACTAAATATGAGAATGAAAACATACAAGGACATGTTCAAATGTCCACATACACAAACAACAAGCAATTTGGCATAGAGCCATAGAGATGGACATGTTCAAATGTCCACATATAGAAGCATGAAATATCACACATAAGGGACATGTGCACATGTAAAAGTCATACAAATAGAGAAGTGGTATAGAATCCAAGGAATAATGGCATATTCAAATTCCCTCTAATATGTAAGAAGCATATTAACACAATCAAGTCTAATCTAGGAACTAGAAATAAAAGCATGCATAACTATGTAATAAAAATCTATGTAAATTCCAAGGTGCATATATATTAAAAATAACTAGTCACATCCAAAAAAAAATCTAATCAATGAATAATAATGATTAATAACAAGATAAATTAATGCATAATTAGAATGTATAATATGTAAGATAAAACCTGATTATATAAACTGTGTAGGATATGCCCCTGAGTGGGTAGATGTATCAATGTAGAAACTTGGATCATTGTGAATGCCCACAATGGGTTGCTAATAACTAATACATATCACTATAGTGGAATGGAGTCCTATCTAGAATTTACAACAACTCAATAAGAACAAGTGAAGCATATGTGTATGATAAAACCAACTACACTAGGATAGCTAGCTATATGCAATATCTGGAAAGTAATAAAAATGTAAACAAAACAATGCATATAATATATAATTTATTTGGATTTTTGAAATAGTTTAATATTTTCTTATTTTGACATATTATATTATTTCTATGTTTTCTAAGTATAGGCTATATACAAGCATATGAAAGTAAACTATGTATAAGGAATGAGAGATAAATTAAATAATGGAAATGTAAATGAAACAAAATAAAAGTAAAGTGTAATATTTTTAAAGACCCAATATCACATCCATTAGATGTGGATAATCAAATAGTGGATCCAGTGGAAGATTATCTAGTGTTAGATACTAAGCTCATCCAAACTAAACTAAGTCATCATCATTATGATCATCATACCAATCTATATGTGTCAGAGGGGCCTTGTCTTTGGCATAAGTTTAGAGTCTATGCATCTAAAAGGTGTGCTAATTAATTGTGTAAGATACCTCTCATGCAGTAGTAGGGTTAACCACATTAGATCATGGAGTATCTATGTGAAACCTATGATTCTCGTTGATGTCATCATGTAATATATGAACCATGTATCCATCATGAGTGAATTTCAACTATAACATCCATCACCTATAATCATATACTACCAAGTTTAACCTATATATGTGTGTCTATACTCAAAATGAAGAATAATGTATTGGCCACCTTGGTGATACATGAAATTGGTAATTTAATATGTCTAATAGAGTATTTATAGTGTATAACATGTTGTATCTCACTCTCCTAATAACTAATGTGGTATAAAATTCCTAAAGTGTAAGTATTAGGATTATAATTTTCACATATAACTATATGTGGAAGATATCTATTTGTGAAAAATATCTATATAGTTAATGGATCACATCATGAATATCTATGTCGATAATGACTCTATTGCAGTGCTCATATCTATGTAGTAGGCTATATCATTGGTGGTGGTAGTACTTATGAGGGTGGAGGATGTATAATCTAGATAGTTCCCTTAGCCTTAAATTTATTTATCTTATTTTTTAGTGCTACACACATATCTATATCATGACTTGTGATTCTATGAAAATGAAAAAATGGTTGTCCTTTTTATGGTGGCAATTTGCTAACCAATCTATGTCAGACTATGGGTAAAAACATCAATCTTGTATTAAGTAATAGCTATAATATCTAGTGTGGTTTATCCTATAAGATCCCTACCTAAATTTTTATGACTAAATCAATGTCCATATATGTGATTATATGTAATAAATGGATCAAGGGATTTCCTACTGACTATGCCTGAGTATGGGATCATGTAACTATAGAATCTTGAAAAAGTGATGCTACTAGAGTAGGGTGAAGTATAAGTGCTTTTGAATTATCTCTATATTCTCCTAGACCCATTGTTGTAAAACTCAATCCACATAAATAATCATCAATGTCTATAGGTGGTTGATCATCCTATGTAATGGCCTGCAATTGGTATTAGAATTATAAATATAATCCTATTATAAATTGATAAGTATAGGTAACTAGGTCTATCTTGGATGAGGATGTATATTCTATTAGAGGCTACTCCTCTATCATTAGATAAGGTAGCTATGCTCGGATAGGCTAGTAATCTATCATTGGTGAAGGTGTCTATCTTATAATATGATCTGAACGTGGTGTATGAATAGTCTTACTAAACTCCCCCACCTCATAAGTATGCATCTTCTTAATAAGAATCTAGTGAGGTGGGGGCTTGATGAGAACATGTGGTGTCCCATTAGATGATGTAATCAATGTAGGAGGCTCAATGAACCTACAATATCAAAATGGCTAATCATCTATTGGGCATGTGTATAGGTACCCATCATGTAAAAATTTAACACATATATGAAGAGTGGAAGGTACAAACTCCATAGCATGTATCCAGGGTCTACCTAGTATCAAACTATAACATAAATGATTTGGCATGATTTTAAAGTGGGTAGATAATGATTTTGGTCCCATTCTAATATCCAATGTGATTGATATTAATGTCTATCTAGGAATATCTTCAAACCCTCGAATGTTCTTGTATGATTTTTTAATAGATGATATATCAACCCTCATGGTTTGCAAGAATGTGAGGTTAGGTATATTGAGCCCTAAACCACTATTGATGATAACTCATTTAATAGTTGTATTGTTGATTTGAGATTGAATAAAAAGTGGCAAGTTTTGATCAACAACTGATTGTGAAGGTAAATCCTCATTTGAAAAAGATATCACATCCTCCACATCTTTAATAGTATTCATGATAAATGAAAAATTCAATGTCTTGGTATCACGAGGCACAAATGTGTGATTAAGTGTTTGAAATATAATATCTTTGAAGATAGTTACTTTTTGAAGTAATTCCAAAATAAATATTTTTAGTTTGTGTATTCCTCAAATGATCTATAATGTCAAATTATCTTTGTTAATATATAGGTACTATTTTATTCTACTAGGGATGAGGAGATATGGCAGGGTTATGCTACTCCTATATAGGCTGAGGAGGCACCCTATTCCACCTAGTGACAACTCAAACTATGAGAGTTACTATTTACCTATGGTGAGTAGTAGAGGTGGGATGGGAGTGGATATAATCAAATGGTATAGGTGGAGGTAAAAATAAGGGAGTACTCTGAGCCCTCTATCATCTAGTAGTGATTAGAAAAATCTTAAAGTGAGCCATATAGTAATGATTCCATAAGAAATGGTGCTCACATGATGGAGGACAATTATGTGAAATAATTTTATCATGAACTCAATCCATGATAGAAGTAACATACACGTGTACCTTTGTATAAATAGTTAGAAATAAAAATTATAAGTAAAGTTCCAAGCTTTGCACTAAGAAATAAAAGATGGATTCTATCATTATAATCATGGTAGCAAGTTGTATTTATAGTGTATATTGAAAATGTCAACCATAGGGTTATCTAGGGTTGGGTTTTTTGAAACTAGTGTTTCTTTATAACAATCTAAAATAGATGTAAAATAAATTAAAAACCAAATGAAAAATTGATTTTATTTAGCTAGGTTATCTAAATAAAATAAAAAATCATTAGTATGTAACCCTAAATTTATTGCACAAAAATAGGAATTAATGCAAGCTAGGGTTTTATGCAATTATTGAAGTAAGATGGGTTCACCAAATGATTTAACTTTTTAGGGTTTTACAAGAGTAATTACCTATGTTTGGTTAAGGGGATGAGATATGTAAATCAATTAAATAAATTGAAATAATTAACCTAATGATTTTTAAGTGAGTTTAACCTTGATTGAATTTCTAATAATAGTAATAAATAGGGAGACATATAGACTTAGCTAAAAATAGAATATCATGGATGATCTGGGTTTTAAAATTAGATATCTAAGCAACTTTGAGTATCACAAGCAACTTTTTGATATTCATCAATTCACTGGATAGTAATGCCATCTACGTGTAGTTTAAAAGATTGGGAATCAATGTCCTCTTTATGGGACTGTTCCTAATTTTGGGGAGCACCTAAACCTATGTCTTATGTTCTATACCTCTAAGACTGAAGCTTGTAGTTGTGTATTGTACCTAAAAAACTTGATTTTGTGTACAAACCCTAGTTCTATTTGTAAGTGTGATATGAAAAATATTTGAGTGTGTTAATAGGATGGAATACATATCCTCAACACCCCATTATGTATAGAGTTTCCTACATACCAATAATCTGAATATGGACCAATTCCAATGTAGTTCTCCCACCTAATGCTTGATGTATGTACAAGTGAATGTTAGAATGAGAGTGGCCTTGAATGAATTAAGTGTGTTTAAGACTTTGAATGCTTGAAATTTGGGATTAGGGTTGTTTTAGATTGTATTATGTATAAATTAAGGTGGAATAGTGATAATGTACCTTGATTTTGCACAACTTTATCTTAGTTTTGAATAACTTTTGCATCTATTTTCCATCTAGTGAATAGATGTGGATTAGACTTGTATTTATAGGGTTATATTACTTGTGTGGATAATAAAATGAGCTTAAGATGACCTTAAAAGGGGCACACATTTTAAAAAGTATATGTTTGGAAGAGTTAAGGCTAAGGATAGTAGCTCCCAGTTGGGGACACTAGCACCATGTGGCTATAGTGTCCTAAATGTGGTGTTAACGTCTTTTAGGAAAAATTCTAGGAAATTTGGATTAGAGTCAGAGGCACTAGTTCAAGGATTGTGTCTTGACTAGATGTAAGTGAACAAGGTCTATTAAATGGTTGTAAATGTAAGTCTAAGGCTCTAAAATAGGTCTATGATAATCGTAGGGATAGGGTGACTCAAATGATACTCTTAGCATCCAATTACCACTTTTAGGTGATTACAATAAACAAAAAGTGGGTTAAATGGAAATAAACATTTATGCATCACTATAACATCCTATATGTTTTTTATAGTTTGTTTTCAAATTTTAGTTAACACTTAGTCATTATAGAGTGCATTTGACAACTACAACATGATGCAATGAACAAATCAATGTTATATATATCTAAGTGATTATTATCCTTTAGATTATTGGTCATGTATATATTTAACATGTGTAATAAATCATTGATAGCATTCTATTTTGTGTGATTATTGATATAATTTATGTAATATGGATATTCATAATTTTATACTTATTTATATCATTACCCCAAAATAATGTAAAACATTTTGGTAAACTTGATAGTTATATTGATTTAATCAAGCCCTATGTTTTCCTTAATGTTTCTTCCTTATTCAAATGGTTTAAATTTTTTATATTTAGGGTTGATTTTTTGACATGATTTTTAATTTCCATTTCATAGTTGTCTTTTTCTCCAAAGGATCCAATCCATTAAAACCCCAACATAAGCCTTCATCGTAGTTGTAGGATTTGTGATTGCATTCATTTCTATCTTAGAATTTGGAAAATTTATAATGAGTAAATATTATAATATCCCTCACCCTATGTATTTCTTATTATTTGACCATGACATGACTTTTTATTCTATTAATGAGTTGACTAATGATTATGCTTGTGTGTCTAATGATAATGATTAATATGATTGTAATTACTATCTAGATTATGCTTATGATTATGAAGAATATTGGTATGCTAGTGATATGTATTCATAAAATTATATTGAATTAGAAAAATAGAAAATGATATTGTAATTCAATAAATCAATTCTCCTACTCATTATTTACATTATTCTATGAATCAAACCTTAAAATAAGACGAAAGTAGAAATACATTAAATAAGATACTTCTTAATGTTTCTAGTGTTCCACTTAATAAGTAAGATGAAATAAATAAATATATATATGATATACATGTTTTTGATTAGGTAAGGTGGAAAACTAGGGGTCAAACCCTTCACAAAGCAAAAAAGACAAGAAGGCAATCAAACAAAATATGCCTTCAGAGAGACAATGGCACTAGCTGAGAAACAACAGACACAAAAACAAAACACAAGAAATGGAAAGACTAGAGTCAAAGAGGAATCTCCTTACATAACCATTGATTTGAGAAGATCATTAAGTTTCTTAGTATTCTCCACATTTTCAGCATGCCTAGTATTACCCACCTCTTTTAGCATAGACATGTTTAGGAGAATTGTATTCTATAGTCCCTTGATGAAATTATGCTCTAGGCTCTAAATACGATCCTTCAGGGCCCCAATTTTATATTTCCAATCAATCTCATTCTCTATATCCTCGCTAACTTCCTCGACATACATTTTACACTTATTGTTAGTAGTTTCCATAGTGTTAGAACCATGCTCCTCAGTAACCTCAAAATCCCTAATCTCTTGCTTCCCTCTAGTGTCCTCAGAAATTTCCTAGATTTCTAGCTCTTTAGACTCTTCCTCCTAGGTTGCTTCCTCTAAAGTACTTTCTGAGTAATCAATCAGTCTAGCTTTTAAGGTGGGTTTACTAGTAATCTACCTTGACCTTCAAACTCTAGAGGAGAAGCCTTCCTTATTGATTTTGGAAGACTTATAAGATTTACCACCTTGGTCCCCCATGACCCTACCTAGATTTTTGTGGGTCCCCTCTGTGGTCTCTCTAATATTCTCTTCCTCCTCATTAACCTTTCTCTTCTTACCCTTCTTGCTCAAAAAGGAGCTAGGGGTGTCAATAGTGGTCTCTTATGGGGTGGAGAAAGAAACATCTTTTGTTTTGGTAGGAGCAGGGAAAAAATAGGACTCATCAATAGCATCGCTAGACACCAAATTGCAAGGAATGTCTCCACTATCAATTTTGATAGTCTTGGATGGCTCAAGGGCTTGATGAAAGTTGTATAAGAAGAAAATTAGGCCCTGATGTAGGGGTATAAGGTTCATATCTAGCTTCTTAGCCATTTTTGCTCTCGCCTTGAGGACAGAGTGTTCTAAAGAGGAGAGTAGGTAAAAAGTGAAACTAATAATAACATTGCACCTGAAGTGATTTAATAGAGGGAGGTGGTAATTGTAGAACCTGGTAAATTGACCTTCAAGTGTGAAGTACTTCATGATAATGAATCACACTCCATCCCATGGATCTGGTAGTTTAGCACACTCGAATCCTCCTTGATACGAGATGAGTTCTTCTCCCTCTCCCAGAAATAGTTTGTGGCTTGCCAGATCCATAATTTTTGTTTTCCTTTAATGTTTTATGCCCTGCATGGTCATTCCCATGGCCATAACAATCACCTTTTTGGATATTTCAAAACTGATTTTGCATATACATGTTGATGATATGCATTGCAATTATATTTCCAGTGATACAAAATGTAATGATTTTCCTTTTTCTCAACTAGAATGTGATACTACTTATTTTGAAACATGATGTTATTCTTTCATCTTGTTTATAGAATAAATTCAATGACAGTTATCAATAATGTAATGATGTATCTATGGAATGAAATAATAATTCTAAGTAATGTAATGATATAAATGTTTGTGATGAATCTTCTACACCTATGTATAATATATAGTAATCCATGCCTAGATCTAATTAACCTATTCAAAACAATGTACTTATGGAAAATAAATAATAACATTTATCCATTGAATAAACCTCTTTAAAATATTAACATGCCTTCCCAATAATTTATAGCTTAATGCATATTCTGGGTGTCTTTCACCTCAAAGTGCATCATCTCTCTATAAAAAGTAAATAATATAATACATTGGTGGATTCTAATGTTATAAATGGGAACCAAATAGCATGAAAGATAATTATTCATCATTACCTCATAAATTCATATTTCTTACATTTTTTTGATGGAAGTAGTAATCCTTTCCTACATCTTAAGGGTTTTAGATATTCTGTGTAAAAATATAATAATGATAGGATTTCTAATTAAGACAATTCCTAAAAGCTTAACTATTAAAACTTTGAATTGATTTCATCACCTTCCTAGTGGATCTTTACATTCATATCTAGAGTTAGAAGAGAAATTATCAATACAATATATTCAAAATAAGGGACTAAGGTTAAATATAAGAATTCACTTTTTATTTTTCAAGGACAGTCAAAACTAGTTAATGATTACATTTTGTGATTTAAGACATGTATGAAATAATTAATCTAACAAAAAATAGAATTGGAGATGAATTAATTTTTTTAGAGGTTTTATATTTCCTCTTAATGAGAGATTGATTTACCATAATTTTGAATCATTTAAATATATATGCTTTGAGGACATTTCACTTTATAAATAACTTGCACATACTCAAAATCATGATCAGGGGAATACAAATTAGGAAATTAATCATAATACAAATAGAAACATTCATAAATACAGAGTGGAAACTAATGAAATAAATAATAAATAATAAAAAATCAAGGATATGTTATAAGGCACCAAATCATATGAATTAAGCTTCTAAAAATAAGAATAACCAATTAAATTTAAGAGTTTAAAGGATATGGCAAGTGTTATTTTATATAAATTACTTGATGGAATATTAATCAGGGTTCCTCCTAATCAACATCCTCCTCCTCATAACATCACTTAAGTGAGGATAATATCATTTAAAAACTATAATAATATCAAAGGGAGATAGAGATAAAAAAAATTATACATTATGACAAAATATTAAACAAATTTTGGATAGAGGGGTTATTAGAATTGGTAAAATTAGCAATAATTCAATGAGGTTTCCCTCTCCATATTATTATACCACTCATTTCATGAAATTTGAGATATCCCATGACTTTTTTATAAAGAAAAAAATTATCACTTGAGCTTTTATGGAAGGTATAACTAGAATAATACCTTATTCTATCTCACATTTTACAAGGATCAATATTTCCTAGGACATTCCCATAAAGTAACTAATAGTCATTTGTGCCCTTATCAGAGGATAACATAGAGAATAAATTATTGTAGATGGCAAAAAAAAATGTAATACATGTAAAATTAGGTTTCTTTAAGACTTGGGATATGATAATTGAGATTCACAACATATGCGTACTTTTGAGGATGACATAAGGAATGTTACCATACCAATTAATTACTCTTGGGACTAAGACATAAAATACATTATTATATGTGAATAAATATATTTCACAAGGTAATGCAATATTATGCCAATCATGGTTACAAATAAGGGAATTTTTTTATCTAACATTAATATGACTATCTCATTCACTTTTTAGGCTGGCTTGCATACATATAATAGATACAAAATAATTTCAAAGAATACTACTACTTATACTATAGTTATATAGAATAATAAAAAATTATGGGTATTAAAAAAAAATCAACATTTATTGATCAAGGAATGTAAAAAAATCAAGAAAAAATACAAAAAAAGAGAAAGAAAAAACCATCTCAAGGAATCATCACTGGCCAGGTACATTATAACAATTCTAGATGTTTATATAGATCATTACATTATAAAATTATTATATCTGATTGGTTGGAAAGATGATTATATCACAACCACTATGACCATTTTTTATGATATCATAGGTTATTTACTCATGCATATACGTTTTGTTACATGCTATATCATTTATGAATTCCATCCATATGATTAAAAATATTAAATGACAAAATCAAAATACAAATCAATTAAATAATATGTGACATCAACTCATAAATTAATTAATCAATTATAAAATGGATTTTTTTATAAGATCATATATATTGGAGTTAAATAAATGTTTAAATTAACACATATATCACTCAATAATGGGGTATGATGCATGTGTCCCTTAACATCACTCTCATCATTTCTAAGCCTTGATCCTCTTGAAGATAAATAGCCCATTCATCAAGATGACCTCAAGACCAAGACCTACTACGTCTCTCTCAATAATCATATATGAATAATCTCACCCAAAGATTTGTGTCCTCACTCTATAGATATACTTAATATATAAAATTTCTTTTAACCTAAATTATTACCACCAACTAGTGGAGGCATATGCTTCCTTATTATTTTTGATCTCAGGTAATCCCACTTACCATCATCAAAAAATTAAATAATGTTTAAATATAAAAACCTAATCAAATAAATGTGCATGCATGCTTGAAATATCATTCACTCACTCTATAATTCAATCTAGCATTGCATAATAAGGGATATGTGTCATTAATGTGTGAATCAAAGAATCAATGTCAATAATAAAATAGACATATCCTACAATGTTACATGACATTTAAAAAAACATTAGTAACTAGTTAAAAAAATATGATAATATACTAAACCAAACACATATGTATACTTATGTCCATATGAAATAGTGACATCATATTATCCATTCACTTATCCCACTCCTTAAACACCACCCTTGTTCACATCAAATTTTCATTTTGGCACATTTTTAAATTTGTTCACTACAATAGAGAATAAAAGTGGACACCATGCATGCATCCATCACTGTGTATACTCAGATGTACCCTTTGAGTCATCAATATCAATAATAGACACTAGAGAATAAAGGTAAAATTTTGATTCTAAAATACACACACACACACACACACACACACACACACACACACACACACACACACACACACACACACACACACACACACACACACACACACACACACACACACACACACACACACACACACACACACACACACACACACACACACACACACACACATTTGATTACTTATATTCAAATTTACATGAAAGGCTAGTATGGGGCTCCATATTTACATGAAAGCCTAGTTGGGACTCTAGCCTTTTGCATATGAACGTGGTATGGGGTTCCACTTTTACATATAGTGATTCAAGGCTTGTTCAAATATCCATATGGGCTAGGTAATTTGAGACTCATGACATTTCCACTCCTTGCAACATGAGCATACTCTATAAGTGACACAATACTATGTACACAAAGGCATAGTCATTATTTGATTATATTTTGACTTTTTATTATGGATATGATTCTATTTATTGGGAAATTAATCTATCTAATTAAATACATATTTTATCATAGGTACACATGGAAATAATTAAGTATTCAAGTAAAAAAAGTACAAGTTTAAAATCACCAAAGTGGGGTTGCATTCACTTTATCACTTTGAACTAATATTTCTCCTTGCACATAAATACTAGATTGAAGGGGGGATTTGTAGATACCAAGATTTTGTACAATAATTCTTCATACAATGATTTTCATTTGATTTTTTTTAATATTAGGGTGAGTTTACGAAAATATATGACCAAATATTTAACAACCATGGAGAATAGAGTACAACACAAATAAGAAAACAAAAGAGATAAAAAAATCAAAACCATAACCCACATGGGAACTCAAACAAAGTCAAACCCCTTAAGGGGGAAAATAAATTTATATATATATATATATATATATATATATATATATATATATATATATATATATATATATATATCATCATCATCATCAATTTTGAATACATAACTTATCAGTGCATTTGTTATGGTATTCACTCTTCTAATATAATTCATTTGATTGCTTAGTCTTTTCTTGAGCTCTATTTTTATTTATTGAATGTGTTGTACGTATCTTTGATCCTATTTTATTAACTTTGTCTTTATTATGGCTTCAAGAAAATTCTAGTATTTTTGGAATACTTTGGTTATTAAAAACATATAAAATTACTAGAAACATCCCAATGTATCATGGGCTTGTTTTGTGGTAGGCCACCCTTTAGGGCACTTTATTTTAATATTTTAGTATTTCTTGGGCTGGTTACACATGAAAATAGTTTCCAAATTAAAATTTTAGATCCCTATTTATAAAAATACCTTAGGAACATTATAGGAATAAACACTCATTGATTTAAAAGGACATACAAAGAGCACATTAAACCTAAATTTTTTATTATTGAAAATCTAAAGCTTCTAAACATCTAATATTATTTCTTTGTTTGTATCAAAATGGAACTTGTATGCATGGTATATGATTAACCTACAAAAATCCTATCTCAATAGACTATGACTCAAAATAAGGTCAATCAAATAGAGACTATGATACTTATACAATTGAGTAGGGACCAATGAATTCTATAGGGTAACCTAAAATACAAATGTCAAGAGGAAAGGGTTCTAAAGCCTAAGCCTCTGACATAAGGGTGTTTATCTAACTACAACTTATCAAAGGTAAGTGGTTGCAAACTATGGTTATAACTATAAAAACAAAGTAAATGGGTTTAATGGGGGTAAAAAATAAAATAATATATGGGTTAAAATGGTTTTAAATGGGTAAGGTGTAATGGTAAATTAAATGAGGTTATATGAAACCTAAAGTGATATATGAAAATTATAAACAATCATATGAATACACCAAATTATTTAATATAGATAAATCCTAAAAATGGTTAACATATATTCATTCAAAATATAATAAATGAATAAATAAATATATACTATAATAAGTAAATAAATGAAATATTATGGATGTAAATACATACCTTGGGGTGGACCCATCAACTCTTCAATATACCCTATCACTCAAGTGATACTTTTCAAGAGATGTTTTAGGTTGAATACTTAAAATGAAGTAAGAATGTATAGATATCCTTAGTTAGGTAATCCAAAGATAATTAAACATACTTGATTCAATGACCATAATCAAGAATAGACCTTCAAGATAAGATTCCACCCCTATCCATCCCAAACACTACTTAAGATAATAAATGCAAGGGAAAGAAGAGAAAATAGTGTGATATATTATATTTGGAATGAAATATGATCTTTATATACATAGATAAATAACCTTAAAATTAACCAATTAAATTAGGCTAACTAAAATGTAGGGAAGTGTTAAATAAGATTAAAATAGCTAGTGTGTGTTTGTGTGTGTGTGTGTGTGTGTGAGAGAGAGAGAGAGAGAGAGAGAGAGAGAGAGAGAGAGAGAGAGAGAGAGAGAGAGAGAGAGAGAGAGAGAGAGAGAGAGAGAGAGAGAGTATATAAATTAAAAATTTAAATAAAAAATAATTATATAATATCACATACACACATGCATGTACGCGCACGCGTGCACACACACACAAAGATACATACACTTTTAAGATGTTTGAGAGTGGTTTTAAAACTCTAGGAGTAATATTATAGATTTTAGGGCTGGAGGATCCTACTAGATTTCAACCTTAACCATATTTTGTAGTTTAAGTATCTTAGACTTATCCATATTTTAGGATTATAGGAAAACATCATAGGAGATATGTAGACTATATTAAGGAAGACATCTCTCACAAATTACCATGAGCTGATCCCAACCCATTCTTGATGCAATATTTAAGGTGTGCACTCAACTAAATTGATGAAATGATAAGTTTTATGCAAGATAAACTATTAGTAAAGTGATAAAGATGAAAATATAATGTTTATACATATTACCCACCCAAATATCATCACATATCACAATAGTGTGACATAATATGGCATTTTAGGAGAGATACGTAATAGTCATTTTATTATTTTTGAGAATAATGGAGTTTTATTCCTAATTAAATAAATAGGGTGGAGTAGGATAAATTAGGAATTAATGTGAAATAATTAATCCACTCATTTGTGTAAATATATTGTATTTTTACCTTTTCTAAAAATAGTAATAATAAAGAGAAAATCAAACTTAACTAGAAACTGACCGAGATGGATGTTGCAAGGTCTAGAAATTTCTATGCAAGCTTGGGAAACTATCACAAACATGATCTTATAGTTCATTTATAAATTGGATAGGAGCATTTAAAGTGGGATACCATAATATTTAGTGTTATAGTCCTTTTTTGGCATTGTTGTCCAAGTGATATAAGATTTTTGGGTTTTGTTCGATAGGTCTTTGTTACCCTATCAGTGAAAATTGAAGCCCACAAGTCTGTGAAGCTCATTGTGCATCTATCTTCAAAGCCCTAGAAGATATTCATGCTTGAACATGAATGGAAAATTGGGAAAGAGAGAGAAGGGGTTAGTGTGTAAAGGATATGCTAGATACACATCATTCCTTATGTGTGGGCATGCTACCTATATATCAATACTCTGAGGAGGGATCAAGCTAATGTATTTCTCTCATTGAAGTGATTGGTGCAATTGTGTATGAAAAATGCAACTAGATGCAAAACTGGGTGTGTTTTAGATGGCTAGGGGCTAGTGTAAGGGTTTGAATAAGCTTTGAATAATATTGGAAGGCTATATTTAGAGAATAAGTAAAAGTGCTTAAATGTAGTTGCTTGTATTCTTTCTTCTCTCTTGTAAATGAGTGCCACCCTTCTAAATGGACTTTGAATGGCCTTTTGTATGGGATTTAATGATCATGGGTTAAATGAATTCACATTAAGCTAACATGAATCAAGATAAGGATTCTAGAAAATATGACTGTTAGAATCCATTTTTTACTTAGACAACATTACCAAAAATAAGACATCTTGGGTTTCAGTGCTACTATCCAAGTTGGGTGCTATTGTTCAAAGGGAATGAGACCTAGGGGGATGGATATAGAACTAAAAGAGTTACCTAGGTTTGTAAGGTTTAAGTCCAAAAGGTTGTGGATGACTAGGAATCAATGAAAGAAAAGCCTAAAAGGGTTGTGCAAGCAAGTAGGAGGACCTATGGATTGGGTGTCATTAGCCATACTCAAGTAACCAAATTTTGTATTTTTATGAATAAAATAGCACCAAAGAGAAAAAATAAAAAAATAATGTTGAAATAACAACTAATAAATGAATTAATGAAAGTACTAAATACATACCTTGAATTACCTTTCCACATAAATTATGCATACAGATACTATAATCTTGATTATGGAGGGTGAAATAAGTAAATTTTATAAATCTTAAAGATACAAAGATAAAAATAGATGATGCGTAAATGGATGTAAAATGTCAAATTATAATTAAAAAGGTTGAAAAATTGGCAAGCTAAGATTGATAAGGATAAATTGGAACACAAATATTTGAGGGAGAAAATAATAAAATGATAGTAAAAAAAATTAAAATAAGATGTGGAAACCAAAATCATATAAAGGGGAATAAAGTGACTATAAAAACATATAACACAATATAAGTGAAACTTAAATAAATTAAGGACATATTAAAAATCAAAATAAATACTCTAATGAGTGAAAAATCAAAATCAATTATTATGCCAAATAAAAATGTAGGAAAACATAACCATCTTAAGACATGAATATGATGATGTATATGGTGTGGAAATGAATGGTGATGGGAGTTTGTGAGGACAACCTAGTTGTATTTCCTAAGGTATTTGTTGACATAAAATTTGAATTAATTGGATAAAATGGTTTATGTTGATTAAGTTAGCTTCCATTAGGATGAATATGATGGCAAGGGTTAGTATTTGTTAGAAATATTAATCTCATGCATAAAATAAAAGGAGTGGGTGTGTTCATTCACATTATTTAGGACATAGTACATAATAATTACTACTCTAACTTATCTTTATTTATATTTATATAATAACTATCAAATAAAATGTTCTTTGATATATTTACACTATACTACCTTATGCCAATACAAAGGTTACTATGCTCTATAACCTCTTAATACTCTTCACTATTACTCTTCAAATATTCTCTATGATATAACTATTCTATTATAAAGCTACAATATAAATATCAACTCTATAACTTATAAGTCAATGGTCATTTTTGTGTAAGACATTCCATTTATCTAATTAGTTTGTCCTATGTTACCATAAAGGTCAAAATCTTTCCACATCACCTGGTCAGTAGAAACCTCTATTTTTTTGGCCTAGTCAAATATTATTTTGTTGTGGTAAAGGAAAAGTTTATACAATATCTAAAGTTTGGCCCTTATCTATTGAGAATATTGTTAACATTTTCCCAAATTTTCTATCTTTGCCTTGTCCTCAAGACAACTCTAAAGTGTTGACATGTACCAAAATAATCTACCTAACAACATTAAATATTGAATTGAAAAAATATTTGGATCATGGAGTAGATTCCCCTTAGGTATATGTTTCTCATAATTTATCATCATCTACTTGGAAAAACTATCTTGGTTGAAAATAATTTTTCTAGCTTCTAAAATTTTATTCACCATGGCCATGTTCTATTTGGAATCCATGTTCTATTTGGATGCCATCACTATATCATTTAAAATTGGAAAGTTTTATAGTATTTTTATATAGCCTTCATGGCCCTTAGTCATAACATAATTCTTATCCATTTGAGTTCTTAGGTAAGTTCCATAATCCTCCATATCATCATAGACTGATATCAATTGTACCTATATTTATTTATATTGCTCATGTAGAGATATCATTTCATGTCATTATACTTTGGGTAGGATGTGTTAGGCCCCAAAACTAATTGAAGTAAAAATTGACTATTTTTGTATCAATTATAATTCCACATTTTTATCTTGATTCCATAGGGTCTAGCGAAGTGAGTAAGCAAAGAAAGTAGCTACATCTTCCATTATTTCCTATAATTTCCATACTCATTCCTTATATTATATTCTCTTTACTTGATTTTATCTTAGCATCCCTAAATTTTTTTCTTTATAGTCTTCCCTAGCCTCATTTTTTATTATGATTTTATCCACTATATCTCCTACATGTCTTATAAAATTCTCCACCATTTCCTCTAACTATTTTTGTATTGATAGGGTTGTATCTGGGTCATATTATGGTCAAGCAGTGGTTAATGCATTTAGACATGTGGTAATGAGTTATTCAAGGTTCTCACACTGTATCATCTAATCTCTCATATCACTTTGAATTAGGGTGTCTTGAACCATTTATTTTTATATTGGGGTTAGTTACAACAAGGCTACTTAATTCTACCCTCCTATAGTAGGCTAAAGAAAAGTTATTGGCACCATGATGGTGTATGTTGTTTGTTTTTACCTTACCAGTTCTACTTTTATCCTATTGATTGGGTCCATAGGAGTAGCTATACTACTATTGAATGTTCCCATTTTTACCAAAGTGTTCTATGTTAAATTTTGATTGGTATCCCCTACTACCCTAGAACTTGTGGAGAAACTACTCACATTCTTACTCTTCCCCTTTGATTCTTGTTATGATTTTTCTTTTTCCTCCTTTTTCTTTTAAGCCTCCTTTTTTTCTTCTCTCCTCTATTTTTTAAGTTTGTTCCTCTACTACTAGTTTATTCTTTTTCTCCTCTTCTACCCTTATTTTTTCCTCACTTTTATTTTTTCTTATTCCATTTTATTTTTATTTTATTCCTCCAACCTCCTTTTTCATCTAATTATTTTTATAATTACCTTCTCTCTACTTAGTTTTACACCTTTGATTTTTTTCAACAAATTTTTAGCCTGTTGAGTGGCTAATTTTGTCATTTCTTGGATTTTTCTCTTTTCCTTAATTAGTTCTTTCTCTAGCTACATCCTTTACTGAATTAGTACATATTCTAGTTATTTTAACTATTATAATTATTTTTTTTTCCAAGTCTTTTGAAACTAATTTTGTTTTATATTTTTTTCTCAACTCCATTTTTTAGAGTTGTCTTAGCTTCTCTTGGCTAGATGGAGACATAGCCGATTCTTCTATAGTTTTCTTAATGTCCCCATCCTAATATTTTTCTATTCTCAATTTATCATCTCTACTCTTCTTTTTTGTTTTAATAAGTATTTATTTTAAGTAGTCTAGGATTCCTATTATTTTATCATCTAATTTAAATAAACTCAACTCAATGTATTCCAAAATTGATTTGACTATCCTATGTCATCCTTTTGTATTTACATTCTTATACAATTTTCCTACTATAACTATCATTTCATTAAATATGGACATATGCCCCTAAATCTAGATTTATAATATCATAATTCTAGACTTATAATTGAAGAAATTAGATTACAATATTTCTATTATTGGTTTTAAGTAGTGTGATATTAGATTCAAAATTTCTTATTATTAGTTAGTAACTAGTGTGATATCATATTTCAATATCTCTATTATTAGTTCTAAGTAACTTGATAATGGATTCCAAATTTTCTATTATTAAATTCTAACTAGTGTAAAATTAGGTTCTAATTATATCCTAATTAGTATTGATCACATAATGGCCCATAGTTGTTCTAGTACTACCTAATTATAGTTATAATAGGGACAACCCTATTTAGAAAAGTAACTGAACATATAAGCATATGAAGGTGCACAACTCAATAAAGATTAAGTCAACTTAAAAACATCTTAAAAATAACATAGTTTTAACACACTTTTCCCTCAAAAAGTGGAGTTATAAATATCCACTCTTATATTAGATTACATCACAATCATTGAAATGGGAAACCTTGAAAGTTGCCCTAATCCATAAGAATACATCGAACAAAAGTAAACCTAAGCTTTGGAGGTTCATTTTCATCATTAATTAAATGGGAGTAGGAGAGTGAGATAGGGGAAAGGCTTGTCCATGCCTTGTCCCTCCTCCCCTAAAATATAAGAAAGCCTCCACGGATCCTAGACTTGCCATGGATAATTGGATGCATTATAGTTTTAGTCTAGAGTTAATTATATTAAGGAGTCTAGGGGTTTCCACTATTTTTAATCTATTTTAAAAATATACTTAATTTGTTTTAATATTTTTTTTAGGTTCATACACCATGTATAGTGAGAAGAAAATATATATAGTAATAAGTTCAGTAGAAAGAAATACATCTACCATGTTCTAGGCCTTTTTTTTATATTTATAGTATTTTGTAGGTTAAAGGAATAAAATAAAAAATAAAACTTTGTTAGTAGTATATACCTTTCATCCTATGTATTTACAACATACGTTCATAATAAAATAGTCATTAGATGTATGTGAGTGTTGTTTGATAGTTCATGAACTATTTAACGTGTTCTACACACAAATAAGGTTTCCCTATCAGCCATTTTTTTCCTTTTCTCTGCACAACTTAAACAACACAAACATGGTTATATTTTTTCATGGGATTAGGGCTTTTTGGAAATTTAAGGCCCCTCAAAATTACTTTAAATCTAATTAATTTTTTCAATATGATTATGCATTGATTCTAACTTCACCAAATAGTTTTGACCATTAATCAAAATACCCTCAAATCTGATTTTGCTCCCACCTCACCCTATTTTAAAATGAAAGAAAATAATAAAATATTAAAAAATCCTTTAAACTGAATCAAAGAATTTAAGTTGTATTAAATTTTTACTAAATTTGATAACTAAGGAATAAATTCACTTAAATTTTGTGAGACTCCATGAACTTCAACTTCATATAAGGACAATAATATCAATTGAATTAAAGAAAATTAATTTTATGAAATAAATAATTCAAATTGATCTTTGGGTACTATTGTCACTCAATTTTTTACCCTTGGAGAGGTTATTCAAGCCTCTTCCAAATTTAGTTAAACATTTGATTACCTCTAGGCCTATGGGTTGCCTATAGCATAGGTGAACCTCTATATTTAATGTCTAGCTCCTAACAATAGTCTTTAATAGCTTATCCCCTATACTATTTATTTTCTTAGATGGAAAGAGATAGAAGGAAACATGAAAGTAACCTATTATAATGAGGTGATAAACTATATTGATCTTCACTAGACTATCATATACTTTCACAATTAAAGATGACTCAGAAGACTAGCTCAAACATGGAGGTGATATGCATTGCACTTATATATTTGAATGAATAAAAGGTATGATTATAGACACAAATTCTATTACTTACACTTAGAGGTAGATAAAGACACTAACTACACTTTATGTGACTTGTTAGAGAGCAGACTACTTGCACCAAACATGAAAGAGTAAAAAGAACACAAGGATATATGGTTATCACTTGTCATTCCATTATGCACTACTTCACACACTTAGACAAGAATTTATGAAATAAAAAATATATTTTAAATATTTATCAAAATGAAAATATAATATTAAAACTAGCAAGGCTTTGCCATACCAAGTGTGGATTCCTTTATAATACTAAAATCGCATGAATATATAAAGCATAGGAGAGGAGAGAGAAGAAGTGAAGTTGGATAGTCATAAGGCCAAGTTTAAAGAATTTAAAATTGGTTAAAACATGAGAGGAGTTATAAAATAGGCTATGAATTTGTCTTGGACAAGTGTCAATCATAAACATGACATCTTCCTAAATTTGGTGAAGGGACACTCTGTTAATCTTCTTGAAACTACCTTGTTAATGAAGAGTCCAATTGACAATCCAAAATTCTATTAGAAGGATTTTAAATATGTGATATTACCCGATAAGGTGTAAAAATTAGTTGTATAGATCACCATGCACTCCTCCAACTAATAACCTCCCCTTGATACTTGTTGTTCACTATTTGCAGTCACTCATTAGCTCTCTAAGATTCAATTCTCACATTTATTACTTAGATGACCTATAGATGTTCAATGAGATTAATTTTATAAGTTTTAAACACATGTTCATAACCAATTTTAAGTTCCATTACATTAAGTAGACCTGAAAGGATTTAATACACACACTTCTCATTTCAAACTTAGGTAGTCATTTTGCTTCTCACTATCTGGTTCAAGACTACCTGCAGTGACCAACTTATTAGATGTATTTTAATACATAAAAAATGTGATAATTTAGTATGAGGAGTTATAAAAATTCACCACACACCTTATACAATGACTTTTATTCACTTTTCCCCTTATGCACCTTCAAAACACTTCATATTTTTTAAAAAACATAGAATTATTCATGTCCATACAAGTGAAAGTATAAAACAACTAAGTAGTGAGGGACCTGGAAGAGTGCCAAACATGTCCAAATCACTTTCAATTAAAATTTACCACTTATGGATTCATATTACTTCATATCATCTCCATCATGTTCTTGAAAGGGTTTTATGATGGTTTTAGGTCATTTAACTTGTTAACAATGATTCATAAAATTTAGACACTCAAGCCTTGAACTAATTCCATTCAGATCAATTTTATGACCCTCATCAACTATCCCCAACTTATTTAGTCACCATGCATCTCATACAGACAAATATGAGCCAAATAAAATGGATCTTGAGCTCCTTCTAGGCATTCTATATGCTTTTAAGACCTAATTAAGCCAAAATGACCAATTTTAGGTATTTGTATACAAAAAAATAGGTATTATCAACCCTAAAATCTCCATTTAATTATATTAAACTATTTTGGAAGATCATATGGTCTGATGAATCAAGTTAGGCACTCTGAGCGTTTAGGCCTAGTTCTAGGCCTAATAGGCTTGGACTGTGTTTTTATGTATATGACCACCTATAGGTGATCAAAGTGAATGTAAGGACTTTTTAATTTTTTAAAAATTTATAAAAACCTTTTAAATATTCACATAGTGTTTTATAACTCTCATTTTCATCCTTTCATTATCCATATACTAAACCTATAGCTTGTGTTTATTATGATGTGCCCTCTATCTGAGACAAAATAGAGGACACTTACCCTATTGATATGATAAAAATGAGACCATTAAGGTATTTATAAATTAATTAGGACACTATATATAAATTTTCATATCCATATCACACTCTTAAGTCTCAAACATCAAAATTTTGAAGACTAGTTTCTTGAAATTGTGACTTTGTGCATGTTGTGGACTGATTGAGTATGAGGTTCATAACTAGTATTTTTAACCTTATATATTTTTAATTACCTTTGAGGATATCATGAAATTTGGTATCAAAAATTTTATATTGGTTTTCAACATGGAAATATTCAACATACATCTCTGTCAACCTTCTACATATGCATTATTCATTAGCTTAGACTAGTCTATAGTCTTCACTTCAGTTGTAGATATTCATTAGAGAAGTCAAGATGTTCACTATAGGTGGATATATGTCTTAATTATTTAAATTTATTCCTTTATTTTCGTCTTAGGTCATTAGGCCATTTCACACCTATATGATTGTATCTCTTGCCTTAAGACTATATAATCATATCTCACTACCAATGCACTATGTGGCACTTGAAAGTTGTAGTACTATAGGTTCATTTTGGTTTGATGTTACTATAATTGTCTAAGTGTTTTAATCAAGAAATTTAATGGGTTGAAAACCATTAAACCATAATTCTCTCAAAATTTTCTTGAATTGACATGTTTCTTTTAGGCCTAGCCTATAAGAATAAAGCCATTAGGGTTGATAAAACTTCATGAACCTTCACTAACAAGTGATGTATGGATAAACAAATCCTTTTAGATAAATTAATTTAAAAATTATCATTAACTTTTCTTAAAACTAACACCTCTCCACCTATATTAGACTATATTTCATGATCTCACCACTTACACTATGATCTTCTCCTGATCAATGGATAGATTCTGATATACCAAAATGGATTCAAAAATTTCAAAACATTATTTGATCTCTATTTTGGATATAAAAATGATTTATTTTATTTTATTAACCTATAGAAGCCTATGTAGGGTTACTTGGTTGAGTTGTTCTTAAAGATTATTATCACAAATAACCTCCTACCTTTTTCAATGGTCCAATCATATTGTTATAATCCTGAGGATCTCTTAAAAAAATTGAAACTTTATTGCTCCATCAATATGAATACTAAAGTTTTATTTTCAACTAGTTATAGGTGACAGTCATAAGAAGGTTTGACTATGTATGCAAGTTCAATCTTTAACTCTACTTGGTTCACACATTTTTCTAGATTTCATCTCCATTCATCCATTAAACTCTATTTAGACCATCACCATGTTATAAGAGGAGGTAAACAAGTGAATTACATCTATTACAAATATACTTAAAAGAGGAAAAGATCTATAATTGTGAAAACACTGTCTTCTACCTTCAATGGTGCTCACTCCTAGAACACAAGAGATAAATATGCCTATTACTCCATGTTCACACATGAAAAATATATTTAAACCATCATGGAAAGGAAAAACATGCTTTGTGAGTCCATGTACAACACTTAAAATAAACCCATTTAAATAGATGGAAAAAATGAGGCCATTAGGGATGCACACACATTTTGGAGGCACTAATAGTCTTAGTGATTGTTCATGAAGTATGAACCACCAATCCTAAAACTATGTCCATGGAATAGAAGTACATAAGGACCCCTAATACCACCATCTGCACTCAATTCAACTCTCCTCCTCCCATCTATACTAAAGGAAAACTGTTTGACCTTATTGAATTGCATAAGAGACTGATAGGAGAAAGAAACTAGTTTTGCTCAAATTTGGACCTATCAAAGCTTCCTAAACATAGAAAAGAACTATGGGGATATAAACACACCCTCTTTAAGCCTTCACAAATGCCAAATGAGTTATGTAGTCCATACAACTAACTAAAAATACCCTATTTATAGTTGATCTCCTTTATTGGATGTTAAACCTATCACATTTACATTTCAAACTATCCTTTGATACCTACCTAACATGTCATACATTATATTACACTTTGACACATCTGGACTCTTGTTTAAAACTATACATTTCACTTATAAGGACCAAAAGGTGGTATAGTATGACATAAGACCAACTAGGAAAATGTGACAAAGATAAAAACATATTATTTGACCTCATTAATGACCATGGTGAATAATTTAAAACCTAGGAGACCCTAATAAAATTTGAAAATACACGGGGTTTGACCAAATTTGACCTAGGGTGAAATTTAGTCAAAATTTGTGATTTAATAGGGGTAACATGCATAATATGCTAAGGACTAGTAGCCTTCTCCTATCATTGAGAAATGGAGTCACCTATATGCTATATTTGACACTGATATGCCTTTGAACAAACCATAAACACACACCAAACATAGAAAGGAAATAGAAACACAAGGGAAGACACTAAAACACACACTTATGATTTTTAAGGACTTAGGAAAAAAATGTTATAAGTAAAAATAATAAATGGGGAGGGGGTGAATTATTTTTATGAGAATAGTCCTTTAATTTCACTTAATATTCATGAAGCATTCATTTACTTACATACAATAATCAATGCATACACAAGCATCTATGAAATCAAACAACATTAGAGCATAAGATATAAGTAAAAAAAATATTAAGGAATAAAATATATTAATTAAAAATTTATACTAAAATCTTATAAAAAATGAATCAAAATTTTAGTGAGGCACCAAACCCACAAGGAGCATCGACCCCTCACTAGTTAAGCACCAACTCAACTAGTCCTTTAGCAAGCTCCAACCTATAAGAAGGATCCAAAACCATAGGTAACCCAAAAAAACTTAGATACATTAAATATATGATCACACTTGTACACATATTCTTTACTCAGATTAATATTACCTTCTTTTGTTATTCTCACTCTTCTATCTCTCTCAAATGGCCTATTAGGCCTTTGCGCTCAACTAGCCATTTATTTGGTAGAATTAGGTCAAATGAAATTGATAAATAGATATATAAACATAGGTATATATTAATGGAATATTCATAAAACCTATCTAATTATCTTCAATAAATTTACCTGGTTTCTAAAACTCTATATCATTTGCTCATTGTTCAATTCTCTAACTAGTCAAATTAAGCCTATTATGTCTTGTCTTTATACTTGACTCTTATTCTTAACCATATTAGTCATATAATAACTTCAACATAATTTTATCATAATTTAAATATATCAATAAAAAGGTTTCACAAGTGAAAAAAACACTACATAGGTTAGTCATTACCCTCAAGGGCCGAAACCATCGTTAGGCCTAATAAAGACCTAATGCAATTAGGCCTTCTCTAAACACATGTTTCACTTAGACCTCCTTGAGACACTTTGAGCCTAATAAAATGGATGAAAAACTTCAAAAATTAATAAAATATACCCCTTATAATCTCATATTATGTCACCAACATCATTTGTCTCATTTCACTCTTTGAACCACACAATTAAGTCTACTCGCCATTAAGCCTTCTTACTATCATAAAGTCTATTTTAAAAAACTAAATCATATAAAAAAATTTGACACAAAAAAATAAAAAAAATCACATTTAAAAGATATTTATGACCTCAAAATCACCCCTAAGTGGTTTATTTTTCACCACATAGGCCAATATTCCTCAAGAACACTCTTGCAAAAGAATTACTCATAAATGCCAAACACTATCAACATACAATCAAGAAAATTTGACTCTCCTTACTTGAACATGGAATTATCATGAAGATAAATAAATTAAAATTAACCTATTATAAATATATAAAACCTTCATGAGCATTTTATCCTTTAAATTAGTACAAAATGACACAGAAACATCATTTTGACTCACACACAGAAAATTGCCCATAGCTCCAAAAACATGGTCATGAAAATCAAGATTTATAATAAATTTGTGAACACTTTTATAAATTTACATTGGGTTTTAATGATCCTTAAAATTCCTTATAACAACTTAGAATAGATATTTTGAAAAGTTCAATATCAATATTATTCTTATAGACCAATCTCAAATGTTCACCCTACACCGACTTCACTATGTAAGACAAGTCATTTTGAGAACAACCTTTTGATTGTGTATGAGAATAATAAACACTTATAAAATAAGGAAATATGATTTATATATTTTTTAAAATTAACCCATGCATTTGGATCCATCCTACTCCTCTATAACTAATCCATAATCTCATTCTCATTCTTTCCTAGTTTTCTCATTGTCTTACTCATTAGGCATGTTTAGTGATAAGTCAACTTCCATGATAAGTTTATAAATATTTAGTTCTGAAAATTTCTAAAAAAATTACATGGTAATAAACTAAAATTCTTACATATCATCCTCTATCCATTTTTATGCTTTAACCTAGTTAATCTTGCGTACTACATAAAAAATCCAAGAAATTAGGAGTTTCTTTTAGCTTATATTCACTGTCATTACAAAAAAATAAAACCACCTAGAGAAACATATAAGAGTCATTTAAATTTTAAAAACATAAACCTAGGTCAAAATAACCATTTTGAGCTAAAAATGATAAGATCTTTCCTATCGGGTCATTATGAGGATTTTAGGAGGGTTTTAACTGGTTTACCTTCTTAGCAATCATTCATAAAGGATTTACCATAAAATAAAATAAAATGAAAATAAAATAAATATATATACCTTAAAAAACTTCCATGAACTAATTAGGATCTCATCCAATGGTTGCATGTGCCAACAATCATAACCTATTCTTTCTTGGGTCTGTAACACCCCATTTTGTGCACACAGAAGATATCAACACCAATTTTCATGATTTATTATTTAGGATATGACCTAATTTAAAAAAAAAAATAATTAACACAACCTTTAAAACCTATTTAAATTATCTCATGAGCTTTGGAACCTTGGGAATTAAACTTGACACCTTATTAGGCCACATTAAGTCTCTTTGCACACTAGACCTTGAACTGCAAATTATACTTAGTCTATGATAACACCTTGAAACCTATTATATTTTTATTAAAAAATTATTCTAATATAAAATTACCTCATACATTTCTCACACTCTATTTACCATCAACTCCCAATCTCATACTCCTCACCTCATCATGCTACCAAGTCTGTGCCTCTTTACTAGGTCTCTTAAGTAAGGACTAAGCCTCAAAGCTTTACCTTGTAACTAATATAAAGTATTATTTCTATATTTATCATGTTTTCATATATTTTTATACTCTCTCATTCCTATACTAACTCAAATCACAAAGCTTCACTATGCTTCATGCATAAACTTTCTCTAAGGGCTGAACTAGGTTTCTCAGGACACCTAAAACACAATGATAGCTTACCTTGTATCATGATCTTGAATTTGACATTACATAAACATAAAAGTATGTAATATTTTTCCTTAAAATTATCTCTCAAAAAATATACAAAAGGTTTCCTTCAAATTTTGTCTTATCATGAGGTTCCTTTTACACATATAATCTTACCATGCATAACCTCAATTTTGATCTTGACATAACTAACATCTATCATAACTTTAACATCAATGAAAACAAAAATGATTAAAAACCAAAAATATGAATAAACCTAAAAAATATCCCATTTTTTGATTAATATCAAACACTCTAATATAACAGATCATTCTCATCTTCTAAAGTTGAATCTTCTTTGATACTTGGTCTTTATCCTACCAGGAACTTTCTCCCCCTTTGAAATTAATGACAAAGGTTCATCTTTTTGTCAAATATTTTATCCTTGAACCTTAAATAAAAAACATTTTTCTCTTAAAACAAACTTAACATAGATCATATTTGCATACTTACTCTTAAAGCATGATTGGCTCCCTTGTCTCCATGAGAATTTTAGATATTTTCAAGATTGTGACTTGGTTTGATCAATTCATCATACAAATTTTTTATTGAACTATCTCTTGTGATCATATCTATAACATAATTTTTACTAAACCTCAAATATTAAATTCACCAAAATACCACAAAACTCCCCATATGACTAAGCATCCTTCATGTTTCTTACTTATTAGTTGATTGCCTCCATGAAGGCTAATGGAGTGACCTCTACTCTAGAGAACTCAAAAAAAACATAAAATCAATATATTTATAGATATCCATGTCCTTAATAAATTTAAATTCTTTCATGATCCTCTTGGGATTGAAAAGTCCTTTTGGCTTGACCTCCTTAATCTTTATTTGAACAACATTCTAGAGTGTTCTATTGCTTTTATTTCCTTCATCAATAATCTAAGTTGAAAGAAAGAATTCTTGGCACTCTGCATCTTGATTATGCTCTACCATGGTAAATAGTCTACTTGGACTTGAAAAATGATCAACCTTAGTGATCTCAAGTTTCCATTTACTATCTAGTCTTCTTTCTTGTACTCTAGGGTTCTCAAATTTCTTATTTTGTGTTGAGAATCCATGCTTACAATAATTTACAATATGACTAATCTTATGAAAATTGAAACAAACTATTAATTTTTTATTATAACACACTATGACCCATACCTCTTGATTGATGAGTCTCCTTATAGTTTCATGCATATTCAGTCTTGGAGGGGATTCTACAATGCCTTGTTCTATGTCCAAATTGCTTACATGAATAAAAATAGCCATTAAAAGGGTTAGCATACCTTATAACATTAGATTTATTTATATTATTAATCTTCATTATGCCATCACCCTCATTATTTTATTGATCATTTATCTTCTTGATCACATTAGTGTTCTTCTTTTGGTCTCTATTGAAACCAAGGCCTATTTTTTCATTAGCAATCTTTTCACTACTTAAAATATTGTCTAGATCTTTCTTACTCTTTTCAAACCTCATAAATTACTTTAGTTGCATACCTTGTTAATTCTTCTTCTTTTGTATTTAGACTAGTAGTCATAATCTGAAGTTGAGTCTCCACCTATTTGACTATTATTGCTTGTTATTTAGAGTTTTTGCTTAGTCTAGCTTCAAATAATTTGATTTGATCCTCATAATATTTGATAAGGGACCTCATCACTATATTATTTTTCTTTAAAATCTTTAGTTCTTCTAGGGTATTCACCAACTCGGTCTCAAAGTCTAGCTTAACTCCTCTATTTGAATTAACAACACCTCTAATCCATATGGATTATTCTTAATTTGATCAACTTGTTTCTTCAACCATGAAGAGAAATTCCTTGACATCAAGGCCATCACCTTCATGGTCACTCTCAAAATCACTTCTCTCACTCTCATCAAATGAGCTACAATCTTCCTTGGTGTAAAAACTTATTTTATTTTTGAATAACTTCTTATTATCATACCTTATAAATCTTTCTTGTTCTTATCAGACCTGTAAGACCTTTTATGATCATCATGACCTTCATCATGCTCTTCATCATCCTTAACCTTATTATTATGAGTGAAATGATTAGTAAAGTGTCAAATCTCTCCACAATTGAAGCATTTAAAAGGCAATTTGCCCTTGTATTTACTTGAGCCCATCTTCAACTTTATTGCAAACATATCTACTAAATCATCATCATCAATTTCAGATTCATAATTATATTTGAATTTTTTACCTTGTATCTTCTTCTTTTTTGGCTTATTTTCATCCTTAAAAGTAATTTCCTTCTTTACAAGTCTTCCTTCAGTTGTCCTCATCTCATAGGCTGTTAGAGTGCCATGAAATCCATCCATCTCTAGCTTGTATAGATCTTACATTTCTTCAATGGATATGCCTTAGAATAAAATTAGGGAGTTATATGCCTCAATAACTTTCGAGTAATAATAGACTCTTTTAGATCTTCACCTAGACCTCTTATGATGTTAACCACTTCATCAACCCTCAACAAGTAGGCTACAATGGTCTCATATTCATTCATTTTTAAGCTTTCAAATTATATTTTATGGGTTTTTAATTTGGTCAATTTGACCTTGGAGTCTCCCTCATGAATAGTGTTTAACTTGTCTGACATTTATTTTATATAAATACAATGTATCACTTTCACAAGTTCTAATTTTTATAGGCCACACATAATACCATTCATTGCTTTTGAGTTATTGTCACTAGCCTTCTTGCCTACTACATCTGTAGAAGGAATAGGGGGTGTAGTATATCCATCCAAGAAATATTACCAAACATCATGACCTTGAGACATTAGATATGTCCTCATCCTAACACTCCAAAAAGCATAATTGGATCCATTGAATAACGAAGCCTTGCTTATAAAAAAACCACCTTGTGCTTGACTAACCATCTTTGCTTATTTAGAATCTCCTTTAGGTTATAATACCTCCTTAAAAAGACCTAATATGATACCAAATGCTGTAAGTCTTGACCAAATTTTTTCCCTTCAGGCCAAAATTGGGTACCCATATTTGAAAACGTAGCCACCTAAGTCTATACCTTTGGCTAGGTCCAGTATGCAAGTTTCATTAAGAAAAAGTGTTCTATACAAATCCTACAACAAATGTAAAAGTATAATTCTTTAAGAAAGTTTGATTTTGGTATTTTTTTAATCCTTTTCATAGTAATCCTTTTGGATCTTTTGTTTTTGACTAAGTGCTATTTCTTTTAGACTTTTCATTCAGCCAAATGCCAAATTCTTTCAGATAATTTGTTTGAGATAGATTTCTCAAAGATGAAGACCAATTCCTTTAGGAAAATTGTCCATACAATTTCCCTAAGGGATATTTTCAATTTGAAGGGGTCATTTGAAAATTTTCTAAAGGGAACCTCCATCTTTTTGAAAAAGTCATTTTCAACTTTTTCAAAGGGCATTTCAACTTTTCTGAAGGGGTCAGTTTAACTTTTTTGAAGGGACATTTTTAGAAAGCTGAAAGGTAATTTGAAAAAAATACAAAGGGTATTTTCATAGGAAGGTGGACCAAATAGAAGTTCTAAAAGGTGCATCTAAATATTTTTGAAGGGTATTTTCCAAGCAGGGTGCCCTATTCAAAAGTCCAAAGGAATTAATATAGAAAAAGGGGTCGAAGGATTTATTTTGAAAAAAAATCTCAAAGGAGAAGAACCAATGCAAAGAATCAAATGAAATATTTTAGAAAAAAATGTTGAAACAAATGCTTGAAATATTTTCTTTGGGAAAAAATCATGAAGGAATTTATTCAGGAAAATTGTCTACAAAAATTGTCAAAAGAAAAAGCTTGAAGGATTTCTTTTGGGAAAAGTGGCTGAGACAAATCTTTTTGAAGGATACCTTTGAAGTAAGTACCCCAAAAAATTTCCATAAAAGATATCTTTCAAGAAAAAGTGTACCATGTAGAGGTTTTGAAATGGAACTTTACATGATTTGGAGGGCACTTTCCATAGTTAAATAACACTTGACAAAGGTCTAAAAGAAGCTTAAGTCTGAGGAAAGTGTTATGAATAAATAAGGAAGTTGAAGGCCCCACAAACATTAATTTAAAACTATATAAAATAGCCATTGATGTCAATATACTTGGTGGGAACATGAGAGCAAATGTGGAGGTAAAAAATGGTTGAATCCTGAGTATCTAGTGTAGACAAAGCAAGCAAAATGTATAGGTTGACAATTCGAGTCATTACTAGCAGCTGACCAAATCAAAGAGCTTCCATGAAAAAAAAAAAAAAACGTGTCCAAAGGATAGTTGGTAGTTAGGAAAATCATTTTCTAACTATCACCATAAGTCTTATTTCACTTAGCAATACTATGTGTTGGCTCCTCTATTTTTAGTTTTGAATGCTAATAGATGATTTTTGATAGAAATTTTTTCTTGTGTCAATTCTAAAGGTCTTATGCCACTTTTCACCATTTTTATGATTGGTTTATAATAACTAGACCTCCTAACATGGCGTATCTCACCCCACCTCTCTTACACATTTAATTGTAACTAATTTTCACATATGGACACATGTCCAAGTGACTCTTGAATTTCCTTTGCTTGACCTCTCTCTCAAAATCTATATATATGCATTCTTTTGGCTTATTTTAGGAACCTTTACTGGTTATTTGGAAAAATATAGCTAGATTTATATGTGAATAACTCTTGAAGAAATACACAAGTGTTGTTTCCACTCATATGTTTTAATATTGAGTAATGTATTGAATCTTGTTGGTCTAGTCTAGTGAAAGATTGTCTTTTTTAGCTTGTATTCTTGATGGTCTACCAATTTATAGAAAAGAGATTATTGTAAGTGTTTGCTAGTATTCTTTTCTAAGTGTAGAGATATCCTAGAAGTGCGTAATGATTGTATCCCTCTTTGGAATCCTTCATTCCCTTCCAAAAATCATATACCTTCTCTAAGATAGCATATGAAACACTGATGTAACAGTGAATCCTAAGTTGTGAGTCTTGTGTGAAAATCACCTTGCTAGTATTTAAGTAGTAGTTTCAGTTAATTGAGAAGACATTATACATTGGTACATCACCATTGGTTTTTTAGTCATTTTTCTTAATCCCTTTTCATATCCAATTGTTAAGTTAGAGAGAGAGCTTTAATAGTGCATCAAGGGGAGCTAGCCCCTTATTTATAGATTCATTTCTCAAAATTGTCACCCATAACAAGAGAAATGTCTCCATGGTGCCACTTGGATGAGGATATTTAGGCATTTATTCAAGGGTGCGAATCCAAGTGTCAATAGTTTTTGGCATGCTCGATGGGACTTCAAAGTCCTCTAATATTGTTCAAGGTTAGTGCTGGTCTTGGCATAGTTGAAGATGAAAGAAGTATATACATTCAGTACCTAGAAAATCCATTGAATAATTCAATTATTTGGTTGATGATCAGTCCTATTTTCCATGACAAAGGTGACAAATAGATCTACTACTAAAGAGACACCCTTTGAATTTATGCAACTACATCCATATTCCACCAAAAGGTTTAGGTTTGCCAACACTCATCCTTAAAAAAGAGATTTTGTGTTTAAATATTCTAAGTTTGTGTTACATTCCACTCCTAATATCCATAGTGATCATTAAAATATGGATAGAAGACAACATTTTGTGCCTTTCACTAGGCCATCTCCCTTGCATCTTGCCCAATATGATCAAATTCTAGGAGCAACCCTCAAAAGTGTCCCATATTTTAGTGGGGATGGTCCTATTACTACCATTGAGCACCTTAGGAAGATAATTTTTTTTTTGTAATATCCAAAACATCACCCAAGAAAATTTATCTGTTAGGTTGTTGGTCTTGTATTTCAAAGGAAAAGTTATGGATTGGTATGGGAATCTACCTATAAATTCCATTAGCTCATGGGATGAATTGGGAGTTTTATTGACTAATAAGTTTGGGGAGAAGAGTGAATAATTATCTCTAGCTGATAAATTGACTAGAATCAAGAGAGCACCACATAAATTCATGCAATAATTTAATACTAGGTTCTAAAAAACTTGGGATAGAATCCCAACTCTTGTGAGGCCAACCTCAAATTATGCATTTTTGTACTACTTGAAAGAGTTAAATAGTGACATTGTCATGATGATTCAATATATGGGTGGAAATTTTTTTATTGATACCTATTAAATATCCATAAATGTTGAGAATTATCTTTTCTAAGTGGGAAAGATATCTCCTAGACCTCCAATGCCACTATTCACTGATTTGCATTCTCCTAGTCAAGGTGCATTGCCCACTTTAGCCCCTTTGCCTAATCAAGAAAGGCCTACCATTACTACTTAAAATGAAATACATGAAGTTAAAATATTGATTTAAAGTGTTAAAAATGAGCTAATTTCCCTCAAAATACAACAATATCAAGGTTATAGGCCATATCAAACATACAATTAGTTTGGGCTAACAAGTAGACCTCCTTTCTAAAACAATGCACAAGGACAAGGCCAAATCACCCATGACAGGCCATATCAAAGTTATAATAATAATTCTCCCTCATCTTCCAAATCCATTTTCCATAATTAGAACAACTTTTTCCAAGAACAACCCAACTATCTATCTTTCAAACATGGTCAAGAGCATGTTGCTTATGCAAATGAGATGCACAATCAAGGCATGGTAATGCAAGATCGTCAATATTTCCAAGTTTCAAATTTTGAAGGATATATGAAAGGAGGGATGTAAAATGGACAACCTAATACTGATTTTACCATCATAAATCATTTGGAGGGTGAGTTTTGTGCCATTAATTACTTGGGAAATATAAACATTTAGAATACTATTGTTGCTTTAGGTCCAAAAGGAGAGATGTTAATGAAGCTCAAGGAGATAATAAAGGACCTGTTGTGACTCTTAAATCATCTAATATGTTAATTAGATATAATAAATCTCATAAAATGAAATAAAATTAGATAATTCCAAATTTTAGGCCAGTTGCTACAACTCTACCTCCACAGGCTACATCACAAAGTGCCAATGTCCATAAAGAGAACCCCAAGGTGAGTAATCCTTCCATCAATGTGGTTGAATATATGAATAATATTCATAATATCATCTAATTTTGGGATTATCTAACATTACTAGGGCATAAATATATACTTCAAAAGGAATTGCATGGATTGGGTAAATAAGCTGGCCCATCTAGAAATGACAATGTGGTTTTGGTCAATGGAACTCAATCTATATATTGTCAAGTGAATAAATATGATAAGACTCATAATTTTTACCTATATATAATAATTTTTGATTTATTGGTTCATAATTTAATCATATATAGTGGAAAAAGCACATCAATTATGCCTAAATGTATAGAAGATAAGCTAGGCCTCAAGTATGAGCCAATGACTAAAGGAGTTTTGCACTTGGATGGATCAGTAGCTAAGAATTTGGTGGTAGTTAAATGTTTGAATTTGATCCTTCATGATTTTCATAATTTTTAAATTCCTCATGATGTGGTGGTGGTATATTTACCTCCCTATTTTTTCTTTTCTTATCAAGAGACTTCACATCCAAGATAGGTGGATATTTGGCAGCTAATTGTTCCTACATGGTGTTTAGGACAAAGTATGGCACTGAAGTGAAGATTGAGTTAGAACCTATTCATAGATATCTCTTTGAAACTTAATAAAATAAGGTGGTAAATGTTAATTATGATATCATTGATGAATATGAACTTCATATTGACCAATCTCCATCATCTTCCCTTGAGGGAGTTTATGATTTATTCCTAAATGAGTGGGGAGATGACAACTATGAGCATGATCTTTACAATTTTACTAAATAATCTAGTCTTTAAGTGTACTATATGCATGAGATGTACTCTTTCATTACAAATTTGATGAATTCAAGTGAATATTTGAATGGCTTATGATAGATCTTCTTTGATGGGTCTATAAGCAAGATTGGGGCAGGTGGTAGAGCAATGTTGATTTCATCTTCCAAGGATAGGTATTATTCAACATTTATATTTTATTTCTCATGCACTTGTAACATGGTAGAGTATTAGTCCCTTATCCATGGCCTTTAATGGGCTAAAAAAGGAGGAAATAAGGAACTACAAGTGTATGAAGATAGTGAGCTTGTTGTGAATGAAGTTAGAGGGCAGAGTTTGACAAAAAAATATTTGCTTAAGTCTTATAAGCATAGAGTGTTGGATCTTGTGGAATATTTCAAATCCTTAAACATCACTTATATTTAAAGATAAGATAACAAGCATGCTAATATTTTTGAAATAATTAGAGCTCAATTTGATGTTCTAAAAGGGATAAAAGAAGACAAGAACCAACCTCATCTAAAAGTGATTGTAAGGCCCTCCAGACAAGATAATGTCACTAATTGGTAGGTGTTTGATAGTGAACAACAAATGAAACTTTTTATATAAGAAGAATCTAATTTTTCATCCAAGAATCATTCTAAACTATAGCAACAATATGAAGGGTAGAATGTGTAACTGAAGCCTAACAAACTCCCTAAAGGCCTAGTCACTCTTGAGAGCATAATCAATGTTGGTGAGCAACTGAAGAAAGAGAAGGTAAGCATATCTACCAAGTAGCAAAAATATGAGAAGGGTAAGATCTTAAAATATAAATTGCTTGCACTTGGGAAGGTATGTACTAGTAAAGAGAAGCATGATTTCATTGAGTTATGCAAAGAATTTTTTGATGTCTTTGTATTAGAGTATAGTGATTTAAAAGGTTTTGTTCTGAATCTATCTCAGCATACTATAGAGTTAGATGATAATGATAAGCCTAATAATCAAAGTCAAAGGCCAATAAATCCCAAGATTGAGCCTCTCATAAGGAAAGAACTCACCAAACTGATTGAGTCCAAAATCATGTTTCCCATTAAGCATTCATCTTGGTTGGAAAAACTAGTTCTTGTTAGGAAAAATAATGGAGAGATAAGATTGTGTGTTGATTTTATGGACTTGAATAGAGTGTCTTTGAAGGATCATTATCCACTACCTTCCATGGAACAAATATTATAAGTTGTGGCTGGTAGTGAAAGGTTTTCTCTCCTTGATGGGTATTTTGGGTATAATTAGATTTTGGTGAAGGAACGTGACCAATATAAGATAGAATTTACTACTAAATGGGGGTAAATATGCTTATAATAAACTTCCTTTTGGGTTGTCTAATTATGGAGCTAATTTTCAACATGCAATGGATATGGATTTTCAAGGATTAATCAATGACATTATATTGGTATATCTTGATGATGTGATAATTTTATCTAAGGAAGCAAAATATCATTTGAAGCACCTAAGGTAGATTTTTGAGAGGTGTTGAGAGTTTGGGATCTCTCTAAACCCAAATAAGTGTGTGTTTTCTATCCATGAAGAAAGACTACTAAGACATATTGTTTCCAAGAAAGGTTTATCCATTGATCTGGAAAGGGTGAATGGCATCCTGATATTGTCTTTCCCTAAACATAAAAAGGGTCTACAAAGCATCTTTGGTAAGATAAATTTCATTAGAATATTCATTCCTAATTTTTATAACTTGGTTAATACCTTAACCTTCATGCTAAGGAAAGATGAAGTATTCACTTGGACAAGAAGGAAATAAAGTTGTAAGGAGATCAAGCAAGCCATTTCCCAAGCTCCTACCCTTGCAAGTCCTAACTTCTCTAAAGATTTCAACTTGTATACTTTTGAGAATGAATAAGTATTCTCTACAATGTTACTCAAGCTAATGATGAAAATTTTGAATAACCTATTGCCTTCTTTAGTCAAGGTTTGGAAGGTTATGAGATAAGGTACACATATGTTAAGAAACATGTGCATTCAATTATAAGGATTTTAAAGAAGTTGAAGAATATGTTGTCTAAAAACAAGATTCACATTTTTGTGCCTCATCCTAGTGTGAAAAAATTTCTATTGACTAGATATTTTAATGAAAAGAGAGCAAGATGGATCACAAGGGTGATGGAATATGATGTGGAGATTAAAACTACCAAGTTAGTAAAAGGAAAAGGATTATGTGAGCATCTTGATTAAGACTTGAAAGAGTAAAAAGAAGCTATGTTAGTACTTTAGGATTAATATATGACAACTACACCTTCATCTATGAGAAATTAGACACAAGACATGATCCACTTCCTTCAAATGAGTTAGTTTCCACAATGTCTTGATAGGGCCAAGAGAAGGTACTTTAGGCTACAATCCATTACTTATGTACTTATTGATGGAGTGTTATTCAGAAAGGACTTTTTAGGTGTCTTTTTGAGGTGTATTGATTTAGATTAGATTGATAAAGTATTATTTGAATTCCATGATGGACTAGTTGGGGTTCATTTATCTCCTAAAACCACAGCTACTAAGATAATGAGGGATGGATAGTTTTGGCCTAGTTTGATCAAGGACACCCATGAGTGGGTAAGGAAATGCTAAAAGTGTGTTTTCTTTTATGGAAAATAGAATCTAGATTCCTTGCCTCTTCTTCTAATCTAGGCTGAGCAACCCTTCATGTAATGGTGTTTGGATTTCATAGGCCTAATCAATCCATCTTCTAGTCTTGGTCATAAGTGGGTGTTGATAATCACTGATTATTTTACAAGATGGGTGGAGGCTATAACTCTAAAGGAGGGAAATGAGAACTCAGTCCTTGAATTTTGTGAAGGTA
>JARHVA010002302.1:2230000-2357500 GCA_037957365.1 Torreya grandis | reverse complement strand
AAAGTTTATTTTCCAAAACTAAATCATAAACACAAATTTGACACATAAAAATACTAAAAAATAACATGGGTAGGATAATTATTAACTCAAAAATACCCCTATGTGATCTATTCTTCACCACATAGGCCAAAATGCCTCAAGAACACTCTTGTAAAATACTTACTCATAACTGCCAAACATTGTCAACATACAACCAATTTATACCCCTTATAATCTCATAATATGTATAAAACACCATTTGGCTCATTTCAGTCCTTGAACCACCCAAATAGGTCTACTCACCATTAGGCCTTCTTACTATCAAAAAGTTTATTTTACAAAAATGAATCATAAACACAAATTTGACACATAAAAATACTAAAAACTAACATGGATAGGATAATTATTAACTCAAAAATACCCCTATGTGATTTGTTCTTCACCATAGGCCAAAATTCCTCAAGAACACTCTTGTAAAAGACTTACTCATAACTGCCAAACATTGTAAACATACAACCAAGAACATTTGACCATCCTTAATTGAATAGGGAATTATCATGAATATAAATAAATTAAAATGAACCTATGATAAATATATAACACATTAATGAGAATTAGGTCATTTAAATCAATGCAAAATGACTCAAAAACATCATTCTCACTCACACACATAAAACTACCTCTAGTTCCAAAAACACAGTCATGAAAATCCAGATTTAGAACACCTATGTGAATTTTTTTATAAAATTCTATTAGATTTTAATGATACTTATTCATCCTTATAATGTATTATAATATATATTTTGGAAATTTCAATATCAATATTGGTCTTATAGACCAATCTCACATCTTCACCCTACATAGACTTCACTATGTTAGAATAGTCACTTTGAGAACAACTTTTTGCTTATGTATGAGAATTATAGACAATTATAAACTATGGGTATATTATGTATAGTTATTTAAAAATTACCCCATACATTTTTATACATCCCTAATCTCATTCTCATTCTTACCTAGTTTTCTCACTATCTTACTCATTAGGCCTGTTTAGCAATAGGCTATCTTCCATGACTAGTTTAACACATTTTAGGTATAAAAAATTATAAAAAAATTACATGGGAATAAAATAAAAGTCTTAAACATCATCCTTCATCCCTTTTTATGCTTTGACCTGGTTAACCCTACTTGTTACATCAAAAATTCAAGAAATTAGGGATTTATTGTCACTTCTACTCACTATCATGACAAACCAAAACCACTTGGACAAACCTAAAAGAGTCCTTTACATGTTAAAAAAATAAACCTAGGTCAAAAAAACCATTATGAGCCAAAACCAACAAGATATTTCCTATCAAGTCATTATGAGGGTTTTGATTGGTTTCCCTTCATAATAATCATTCATAAAGGATTGTCCCTCAGTCTAAAACCAATGCCATTGAAATAAATATAAATAAAATATAAAACTTTGATGAACTGATAAATATCTCATGCAAAGGTTGAAAATGTGAATGAGCACAAGAAATTCCTTTCAGGTCTGCAACACCCCATTTTGTGCACATAGAAGATCTCAAAACCAATTTTCATGCTTTATTATTCAAGGTATGACCTCAAAATTTGTAAACATAATTAACACAAAATTTTGCACCTCTATAAATTCTCTCAATATCTTTGGTTCATTAGTAAATTAACTTGACCCCTCATTAAGCCATATTAGGTCTCTTTGCACACTAGACCTTAAATTTCCAGTTATAATTAGACCATGATCATACCTTAAAACATCATATATTTTTATTTAAACTTTATAATCAAATAAAATGACCTCATAAATTTATTACACATTACCAATCATCAACTCCCAAGTCTCATGATCCTCACCTCATCATGCTACCAAGTCTGTGCTTCCTTACTAGGTCTCTTACGTAAGGACTAAGCTTCAAATCTTGACCTTGGAACTCATATGAAGGCTTATTTACCTATTGATCATGTTTAAATAGATTTTTATACTTTTTCATGCCTATACTAACATAAATCACCAAGATTCACTATAACTCATGCATAAACTTTCTTAGGGTTGGACTAGGTTTTATAGGATACCTAGTACACAATGCTAGCTTACCTTGTATCATGATCTTGACTTTGACATTAAATTAACCTCAAAATATTTACCAAGTTTCCTTAAAATTATCTCTTAATAGAGATACAATAGATTTCCTTCAAAATTTCTCTTGTCATGAGACTTATTTGACACATATCATCTTACCATGCATAGCCTCAATTCTAATCTTGACATAACTGATATTTTTCTTAACTTTAACATCAATGACAACAACAATGCTTCAAATCCAAAAATAGGAAAAAAAATAAAAAACACACAAACTCAAAGGAAATCACACACCTATCATAATATGTAAAATACCTCAAAACACTTGAGGTGAAGAACAACTTCTTTATTGCTTCAACCAGGGTCAAAGACAATGCTTCTAACATCACCACTACTCTATGAAAACAAACCCTCATATGATGAATAATTGTTAATGAACACTTTATTATTTATATATTCAAATTAATTACCATATTTATATATTATCCTATCATCAAGTTTATCATTTGGATCTCTCATGAATACTTTATCTAGATTTTTGGGAGGGTTGTTTGAGCTTGTAGTCTGCTTGACCTTTGTCATGTCAGCTTGGCACTCCTCAATATAATGATTAGGAGTCATTAAAGTTGTCTCAAATTCAAATTATTATATAATAAGGTGCAATTGATGTCTAAAACCATCAAAATTATCTTCTTGATACTCAAACATGTCTGAAATTAGTTCAACCTTAGGTTGAGGTTTGGTCTGCTCCTCAACCACAAACACTGCTAACTTGGTTTCATTGCATTCCTTCATGGCTATAAAATTATTGAAAATGATTTTAAACTAATAATAATTATAAATAAGACACTCTCCTTATTTTTTATAAGTTTTATAAATAATCTTACTATCATATTCATGATTCTTAGGAAGGGGAGTTGGCTTACTCAATTGTTCAAACTCTTGAATTATGACATAAAAATGCTACCATAAATCATCTTCTTATTCATGGATATCACATACATGTACTCCTTAATATTGAATATGTATAATTAAATTATATTCCTCATTATCCTAATCTATCATAGTTTTAAAACCATAATCATCATTCATATGAATAAGGTAGTTACCCTCAATAGCTTGTTAAAAATAAATACCATCAATTCTTACCTCAAAATGTTCATCACCCTCATCATGGATGATGATGTGCATTGTAAAGTATCTTCAATGAAATTATATGGATCATGTCCATAATTTTCAACACCATACTCATCTATTAAAATATTAGAGATACCTTCAAGTTTGGAAGATGTTTCATCATTCATAGCATGCTCTTCTTGATCATTGATGGCACAATGTAGAGTAGATCTTGATTTTACATATGGCCCAACATGAAACTTAGAAAATGGTTGTGTTATAATAGTCACATTTGCTCCATATCTTGTTTTAAAGGCCAATAAGTATAAATCAGTTAAGATATATCCTCTTATCTTGGTGGTGAAGTCCCTTGATAGTAATTTATTAAAGTGAAGAGGCAGATCTACCACCACTATGACTTGAAGGATTAGAAAGTTTAGACAGTCATGCAAGAAAAATATTAAACTTTTGATGATACCTACTAACTTATCTGGTGCCCCATTAAGTTTAAACTCTCCCTTGATATATGGATCATATTTTAATCCCAAATTGTCAGCCACAATTTTGGGTATAACTGAAGTACTTACCCCACTAACCATAATGTAATTATGAATAATATTATCTCCCACAATGGGTATAAGATTTAAGGGTGAGTTATTCTAAGATTTGGTGGAGGGTTAAACAATTTGAGTAGGATTATTTATGAGGGATACACCACCACATATTAATAGCTGAGGACTAGTATGGATTTGGGATAGCTACTCTTGAAGTAGTTACTTTTGATCGGGCATATGGAGTACTTCCCAAAGAGGTATACTATTTTTTATAATATTAAAAAAATAAATGATATTCAAAGAATAAAAACTCACCTTTGATCACATTATTGAAGTAAAATAAGTGGTTTGAGCTTTAGGTAATGGAGTACTTTGAATTACCATTCCCACATTCTAATTTTGAAGAGTTGCAAGAGTTGTAGAGGCTAACACATTTGAATTCACACTTTTTCCTTAGAAGAGGGTTATTTAGACTTGTATCAACATCTTGAACATATCCCAAAGCTCTCCTCTTTGATCTTGTGTCATCTAAAACTAAAGTATTCTAATTTAAAACATGTGTATCTTCCATTGAAAGTGTTCCAAGTGCATTCCTTGAGGCTACAATCCTTCATTTATTTTTTCTTGCATATTATTCTCATCTTCTACTATCAACTGAGGAGGAGGCCCTCCTTTATCTACTAAAGCTTATCCTTCACCTTCATCAACATTCATGTATTTTCCTTGAGGCTACCATTCTTCTCCTTAGACCAATTTACTATGGACTAGAACTATGGCTCTTATGTTGTGAGTAAAGGTTAGATTATAGGTATTAGGTGGCCTATTAAAGTTAGGCTAACTTTTTCCCATCCCTTGACAATATTTTTGAGGTGGGCATATATTTGATTATGGAGGATACGAGTAGGGACTTTTTCAAGCTCCATATTATATATTCAGATGCCTAACTTGAGATTTTAAAGCCTTAGCTATTGCCTCACAATTTATGGTATCTTATAACTTCTTTTAGGTAACTCTAGACTTGTTTCTTGAAATTGGAATTTGAGCAAGACTTGGAGAAGTAAAAGACGTTAGGCAAAATAGGCATAGAGACTTTTAAATGGAGTTTACCATCTTGTATCAAACCATTCCAAGCTCTAATAGATATGTCATAGGATTAAATCAAAGTGTATCCACCCATGTACTAAAATATGATAGCTATATCAGTCCAAATAGATCTTAAGTATGTTGGAAAAAAAACTTGTAGGGGTCTCATGGGAGGTGGTAGCCTATACCATGTTTTTTAAAACCTCTCATTGAAGTCATGAATATTTTCTTTAAGACCTATTTGAATCACATTAAACTGATGTATGAGTGATGTGTGATCATTTTATCTTCAAACCTTTGAGTTATAAATTCCCTAAACTCATCCCAAGTGGTGATACATCTTCCTTAAAATATTTTATACCAATCAAGGGATTTTCCCCTAAGAGACATGGCAAGTAATATGACTAAAATGTTAAATTCAATGACATTATGGAAATTTTATAAGTTATAAATATCCCTAATATGCTCACTTGGGGTGATAGGGCCTTCCCCATTTAAAGTGGGAACACTCTTGGTGGCATTAGGAGGACTATCATCATACAAATTGAGGTGTATAGGATTTTGAGTATTAAAGGATGGGAAATCATGTTTTCAAGCCATGTTTTCCTCAAATTCATATTCATTCTCTTACTCTTATTGACTTGAAAAATCTTCTTGCTCTTTAAATGTCGAGCTAGGTTAAGGGTGTTGAACTTCAAGAGGAAGTTTAGGTTGAGGGAGTGGATTTATAGGATAATTACCTCTAATAGTAGCTGACCTAGTAAGGACCATGAAGCATGAACAAAAGGAAAAATAAAACTTGGTTTGTAACTATATATTAGTCTAAGTGGAGTCTTCAAATGCTAAGTAGATCAATGTATGTAGTTTTGATGTTGTCAAGACCAACATTCACCTTTACAAGATGTGCTTGAGACAATAGTCCCAATAAGCATGATAAAACTATTTTAACTCAATTTTTCACCATTGGAGAGGTTTTTAAAGCCTCCTTAAAATTTAGTTAAACATTGGATTACCTCTAGGGATTTGGATTGCCTATAGAAGAGGTAAACCTCTAGATTTAAAGGGTATCTCCATAGATTAGTCTTTAATAGCTTATCACCTATACTACTTATTTTCTTGGATGGAAATAGATAGAAGGAAACATGAACTTAACTTATTATAATGAGGTGATACACTAGGTTTGTATCCACTATACTACCCTATACTTTCATTATGAAAGATGACTCATAAGACTAACTTTAACATCCTAGATTGCTTTAACATAAGTGTTTTAAACATGGAGGTGATATGCATTGCACTTATCAAGGTGAATGAACATAAGGTTTGATTTTAGAAACCAATGATATTTCTTACACTTAGAGATAGATAAAGACACTAACTACACCTGATGTGACTTTTTAGAGAGTAGACTGCTTGCACCAAACATGAAAGAATAAAGAGAACACAAGGATAAATAATTATCACATGTCATTCCACTATGCACTACTTTATACACTTAGACAATAAATTATGAAATAAAAAATGGATTATAAATATTTATTCAAAGCAAAATACATTATTCAAATCAGTAGGGATTTTTCATACTAGATGTGGATTCCTTTACAATGCTAAAATGACTTTAATATATAGAGCACAAGAGAGGAGAGAGAATAAGTGAATTTGGATAGTCACAGGGCCAAGTGTCAAGACTTGAAAATTGGTTACAACATGAGAGAAGAAGTTACAAAATAGGCTATGTTTTTTTAGATAAGTGTGAATCATAAACATGACATCTTCCTTAAGTTGGCAAAGGGGCACTCTATTGATCTTCTTGAAAATGCCTTGTTAATGAAGACTTCACTTGACTATCCAAAACTATCTTAGAGGGATTTGAATCATTTAATCTAACCTAATAAGGTGAAAACATGATTAGTGTAGATCACTATGTACTACAACTGATAACCTCCCCTTGACACTTGTTCACTATTTGTAGCCACTCATGAGACCTCTAGGCCTTAATTCTTAGATTTATCACTTAGATGACTTGTATATGTTCAAGGAGATTAAGTTAAGAAGTTTTATTCTCCTATTCAAAACATATTTTCATTCCATTCCTTCAGGTATACCTCAAAACATTCAAGACACACACTTCTCATCTCAAACTTAGGCAGTCCTATTGTTTCTCACTGTCTAGTTCAACACCGCCTATAGTGACCAACTTAACATAGGTATTTTCATGTATAAACAAGGTGATAAATGGGTATTATGAGTTATAAAAAGTCCCCATACACCTTAATCAATTAATTTAATTCACTTATCCCCTTATTCACTTTCAAAACACTTCAAATCCTACAAAAAACATAGAATTAGTCATATCCACACAAGTGATAGTAAAAAAACTAAGTAGTGATGGGTTTGGGAGATTTAAAAACATTTAAAAATCACTTTAAATTCCAATGGACCACTTATGTATTCATCTCCATTTATATCTTCTCCATCGGGTTCTTGAGAGGGTTTTAGGTCATTTAGCTTGTTAACAATGATTCATAAAAGTTAGAAGCTCAACCATTGAACTATTTTTTATGATATTAATTCAAATACCCTCATAAAATATCCCCAAATTATTGAGGTACCAAGCATCTCATCTTTATAGATATGATAAAAATAAAATGGAGCTCGTGCTACTTCTAGGCATTTTGTATACTTTTGAGACAAAATTAGGCCAAAATGACCAATTTGAGGTATTTATCTAAAAAAAATGGGTATTATCAACAAAAAAATATCCATTTAATGATATTAAACTATTTGGGAATATCATATGGTGTTATGAATCAAGTTAGGCACCCTGAGGGTTTAGTCCTAGTTTTAGGCATAATAGGACTGGATTGTGTTTTTGTGTATATGACCACCTATAGGTGATTAAAATGAATTTAGGGAATTTTAAAACTTTTTAAAACTTAAATAAAACCTTTTAAATCATCCCATAGTTCCTTATTACTCTCATTTTCATCCTTTCACTATCCATATACTAAACCTATAGGTTGTGTTAACTATGAAGTGACCTATGTTTGAGATAAAATAAAGGACACTTATACTATTTATATGACAAAAATAAGACCATGGTGTTATTTATAAACTCATGAAGGACACTCTACATAAATTTTTATAACCATATCACACTCCTAGAGGTCTCAAACATCAAATTTCTTAAGACTAGTTTCTTTAAATTATGACGGTTTGTAGGATGTGGACTGACTAAGTATGAGGTTCATGCTTAGTCTTATCAACATTATCTATTTTTAATTTCCTCTGAGGACATAATTAAATGTGGTATCATCACTATGAGATTGGTTTTCAACATTTCCAAATGTAACATACATCTCTATCAATATTTTACACATGCATTCACCATTAGCTTAGACTGGTCTATAATCTTCACTTTAATTGTAGATATTCATTAGAGAAGTCAAGATGTTCCATAGAAGTGGATATATGTATTGATTACTATAATTCATGATTTTTTTTCCTCTAAGGTCATTAGGCTATTTCACACCTGTATGAGCTTTCCTCTTAGCTTAAGACCATACATTCATCTCTCACCACCAATGCACTCTGTGCTACTTTTAAGTTGTAGTGTTATAGGTTCATTTTGTTTTGATGTCATTATAATTGTCTAAGTGTTTTCATCAATAACTTGACTAGGTTGACAACCATTCAATCATCAAATTTTCAACCTTTTTTTGAATTGACATGTTTCTTTTAGGCCTAGCCTATAATAATAAAGCCATTAGGTTTAATAAAACTTCATGAACCTTCACTAACAGGTGATATTGTATGGATAAATAACTCCTTTCATATACGTTAAGGTAAAATTTCTCATTAAGTAAATTTCATTCAAACTAAAACCTCTCCACCTAGATTGAACTATATGTCATGATCTCACCACTTACACTATGATCTTCTCCTAATCAATATATTGATATGAAGATACAAAAATGGATTAAATTTTTTCCAAACATGATTTGAACTCTTTTTTAGGTTTAAATATGATTGGTTTTCATGTAACAACATGTAGGTGCCTATGCAGGGTTACTTGACTGAATTGTTCTTGAAGATACTCTCACAAACAACCTCCTACCTCTTTCAATGGTCTAATACTATTGTTATCATTTAGAAGATCTCTTCAAAACATTGAAACATTATTAATCCATTAATATGACTTCTCAAAGATTATTTTTAATTGGCTATAGTTGATAGTCATAAGAACTTTTGACTGTGTATGCAATTTCAATCTTAAACTCTATTTGGTTCACATATGTTTTGAGATTTCATCTCCATTGATCTATTAAACTCTATTTAGACCATTACCATATTCTAAGAGGAGGTAAAACAAGTGAATTACCTTTGATCTAAAGCCACTTACAAGAGGACAAGATCTACAATTGTGAAAACATTGTCTTCAACCTTTAATGGTGCTTATTCCTAGCATACGAGAGATATTTATGCCTATTAATCCATGTTTACACATGAAAAACAAATTAAAACCAGTATGGAAAGAAATAATATGCTCTACAAGTCCATGTACAACACTTAGTTCATAAAAACCAATGCAAATAGATGGGAAAATCAAGGCCATTGGGGATGCATAGATAGTTTGGAGGCACTAACAGTCTTAGTGATTGTTTATGAACTATAAACCACCAATCCTAAAACTATGGCCATGGAATAGAATTGCATAGGGACCCCTAGCAACCACCAATTTTACTTAGTTCAGTCTCTTCCTCTTGTTTGTATTGAAGGAAATCATTTGACCTTGTTGACTTGCCAAAGAAAGTGATAAGAGATATAAACTAGTTTTTCTTAAATTTGGAACTATCAAAGATTCATAAACCTAAGAAAGAGCTATGGGGGTCTCAATAAACCCTCCTAAATCCTTTAGATGTGAAAAATGAGTTATGAAGTTTGTATACCTAACTAAAACTACCCTACTTGTAGTTGATCTCCTTTCTTGGAAGTTGAACATATCACATTTTAATTTAAAAATGTCTTCTAACACATAACTGACATGTGGTACATTAGATTTCACTTTGACACATCTATCCTCTTGTGTAAAACCATTCATTTCACTTAGAATGACCAAAAGGTGGCATAGTATGACATAAGACTAACTAGGCAAATGTGACAAAGATAAAAACATATTATTTGACCTCATTAATGACCATGGTGAATAATTTCAAACCTAGATGACCTTAAGAAAATTTGAAAATGCACAAGGTTTGACTAAATTTGACCTAGGGTGAAATTTAGTCAATAGGCACCCAACGTTTCCCTTTCCCATTAATATCTATCCAAATGTATTAATGACAAACAATTCAATGAAATAAATATTCATCTTCCAATCATATGAGATAATAATACATTATTTTTACAGTATTATTGGAGCATGCTTTGTAATAAACCCACAACTTGGGCCAAGATGATAATGCATATTAATTTATAACCTTTAATATTTTCACCAAGTAACTTGACATTCATTACCTTGTTCAAGTAGTTCAAGGTATAATTTAATGGCCTCAATCTTTTATCAGGTATCTTAATCGATCATCTTTTTCACATTTCTTATTATGCATGCCCAAATGATAATATCTACATCCACCTCTTATTTATTTTCATCTAATTTAGTCCATGTTTTATATGTCCTTAAATAATATTGATACAATGTTACACCTTCTACTCTCCCTATGGGTTTCCAATATTGAATCTTCACCTTTTTATCCACGTTATCACCTTCCACTACCTATCTAAATATCCCCATCTGCCCTTCTCTTCCATATATTTTCATTTTAATTTGTTGGTTTTACTAAAATAATTTGTCCCACATATATGGAAGAACTATCCATGTTGACCAATATCCAAGAAGGCTATTATATGATAAATCCCTTTGATAGGGAGCATCCTTTGTAAGAAAGGTTGAATACTCTATCTATATGCACATTAAAGGTATTGAACTAATATTTTATTCTCTACATTGGTGAAAGTTTTGAATTCACAAAATAAAAATGGAAATCATACTTTTCCATCTAATACCATGTCAACATTGAAAAATACAAATCCTCTTCCCGTATCTCTACAATTTAGTGTCCTTGTGCTTGGATACACTCTTTCCTATGTTTTGGTGCCTTTTTAAAATAAATACACCTACTCATCCTCTCAAAATGCAAGAGACATTGATGTTATAGTAAATAAAACTGATGTGAGATAAAATCAATTTGTAAATTACATTAATATAAATGTAATATAGTATTTGATTTCATTTAATATCCACATATTATATAATATTTTATATTATTAGTCAATCAAAGTGCTTGATTTAAATTACTATTATAATAATTATAAAGTTTGGCATGATATTGTTTGGAATATTATTTTAATGGGTGTTATTATATAATTTCCCAAATGCTTGTTTAGGATTTTAAAATTATTATTACTAGTGTAGTGTTGAAATGCATTAAAAAATTAAAAAAAATCAAAGATAAAAAATTGCTGCCAAATTTCTCCAACAATCAAAATTTAATACTAAAGATATGGGAACATGACCAAATTTTGAAACTAATTAATTTATTATTATAATATATAATATTTATAAAATATAGAAATAGTAATAATTATATTATGATAATATATATTTTTGTCTTCAAAAAATTAAGTACCAAGCTAATGTGATAAATTTTGATTGCAAACACTTAGTGTAAAAAGTTGTTTTTAGGTCTCAAAACTTAGATTATTGCTAAGAAAAAATTGAAGCCTGAATGTTTTCTCAATTTTTGTTTCATTGAGTAGATCAGGTGGAAATTAATAATATTGACTATAAACACTTAAACTAAAAAGTTCATATTTAGCCTCCCATTTGAAAGTTTTCTTAAATGTCTTTTTATTCCATTTACCATGTTAGTTATTGACTGGGGTAAATTCTAAGTCAGTTAATAACTTGGTGTCAAATGTATATAAGATAAAATAATGGTGATTTTAAATCATTGTTTCTTGATGACATACTATTCAACGATCAAAGAAATGAAAATTTAGATAAATTCTTCAGTTCTTGATGGCATGAAACTATTTGATTAGATATTTGTAGCAGTGCTAAAAACCAAATAATTACCCAACTAACACTAGTTCATTAAATTGGCTAATAGGAGGTTGGTTGGAATAAAGTCATTTTTAGATAACCCAAATTTTGTCGATTCACTGATATAAAGTAAAAAATTGTTTAAATGAGATTTTCATGTTTTGTCAAGCTTTGTATGGCCTGATAAAAACCAAATAAAATAGCCCCAAATAAATGGAAACATGTGACAAAGATCTTTTATATGAATTTTAAAGGTTCTAATTTTCATCCAAAAGTCTGATGAATCTTGATTTCAAAACCAAAATTTATTTAGTCTCCATCATTGTGCCAAACCATCTTCTATGATACTATTGAATCTTAAATCCATCTATAATAGGTAATTCTACCTTGAAATATCTATGATTGAAGCAACTATAAATACGTAGACTTCTTACTTGTTCATTCCATTTATTTATTTTAAATTTTAGGCTAGTGCATGTGGTAGATGATATTTATGAATTATATATCACCTTAGTATTATAGACTTGGAAAATTTAGACCTTGGATAATATTATTAGTTTTGGACTTTTCCACTTTTGTAAGTCTCATAACTACTCTATCTTATGCCATTTGGCCCATCTCTTGGTCTGGATAGTCTTATATTGATGACCCAAACTTTCTATATTTCCTAGAATGCTTAAAATATGATTATATTATTCTATTTAAAGTTCTATGATTGTACCTATTTTATAATTGCCAAGACACAAGCATCAATCCTAGAACCCTACATCAATGCTAGTGTCCTACCCTGATGCAAGAGTCTAGTGCCCTAAATTCATCTAATTTTAAAGTGAAATGAATCATAATGGTTGGCCTAATTGATTTAATGTGAGTTATTTATCAAAGAGGATTAGTATAAATATAATATCAACCCTCATTCATTCCTCACCTAGAAACTTCTTACCTACTCACTAGGTAACTTAAAAAAGGCATTCAATCAGGCAATCAAGTGAGAAAACATTCTTATTTTCTCTTATTTCCATATTAGTCATAGGAAAAATTCATACATAGGTATAAAGTATTGAAAGAACAACCCAAGATCTATATTTGATAAGTTACAAACTAGGTCACTATTGTACTTGCTTTCCACACATTACATGAATCAAACACAACCCAACACATAAGGGATAACTGCATAAGTCTGAGGCCCTTTTAAGATTATTAGATATGTAGGTGGTACTCATTAATATAGTGTACTTTAGGGTAACTCGACACCATTTTTCCACTAACCCATTTTTCCCAAGGTCATTAAGAAGCTGAAAAACTAGAGTTTTGCCATCTCACAAGGAGTGATAGTCCATGACCCAAATTTGAATGCACCAGAGTGAAGGTGAAGACAAAAAATAAGCATATATGTTTTCACATTATTTATTCTATATAGGACACTTGCATCAGGTTCATAAAGTAGTGTTGATGCTAGCATGGAAAGCTGATCCTAGTTTTTGAAGGTCCAAATGCATGTAATCCATAATTTGGTGACTATTTTAGAATACTCTTTTATTCTTCTTCTTAATTGTTCCATATCTCAAACTATGTTATCATTAGAACCAACTAAGTACATTATTTATTTATCATTTCCATATATAACATAGTTGTATTTGGTTTTTTTATCCTATCTTAGTTTAGTGAATTCAACATATGTTTGTTAGGTGTGGACCCTGATTGTCTTCCAAGATTAGAGGTTAAAATTTTGATGTTATTTCAACCAAGTTTGGATCCCATTATTTGAATCCTGATGGCACTAGGGGTTGTAAGGGGGGAATGAATAAAGGTAATTCTTATTAAAATTGCCTTGTTCAATTATAATTTCATAGTCAATCTGGCCCATTGATTAAAGGTTTCAAGATCTGATGATAAATGTTATGTTTATGTGTTTTTTACTCTAAAATGTATTGATAAATGGTTGAGATGTATGAGTGTGAAAAATAATAAAATATTGTACATAGAGAGGAGGTAGAAAAGGTAGAGAGATGTAACATGGTTTACTACAAAATTTTGTTTCTTCCTTGTAGTTTTGGAAATAATACAATGGACAAGTTTGGTGGATGTAGCAAATATTGGGTGAACCACATCAAATATGGTGTATCTTATTATATGCACTTTTATGTTTATTTTTATATTGTTTGATTAATTCATTTTATAGTTTTTATTGTATATGATTAGGGGATAGATTTGGGTTTTAATTTATCCTAACAATTGGTATCAGAGCAAAGGTTATTTATTGCATAATTTTAAATCATAGGAAGAAAAGGGTTTGAACTCAAGTGGGAGCTATGGCAGATGAAAATAAATCTAAGGTGGAGAAGTTCAATGGATATAAATTTGGATTGTGGAAGATGTATATGGAGGATTACCTTTACTAGAAGGACCTCTATTTATCATTGGGAGGGCAAACCAATAAGCCATTGACAATGTCAGATGAAGATTGGGAACTATTGGATTAAAAAGCCCTTGGAACCATACAGTGGTGCCTTGCATCTTTTATAGCATTCAACATATCATAATAAAATATAAAAGGTCTTATGAGTGCATTAGACAAGTTATATGAAAAATCCTCTACCTTAAATAAAATATTTTTTATGAAAAAATTGTTTAACATGAAAATGTCTAAAAATAGTTTAGTATTAGATCATTTAAATGAGTTTAACATGGTTACTAATTAGTTAAATTTCATAAATATTGAAATTGATGATGAAATTAGGGCTCCTCTTATTCTTTGTTCCTTGCCTGAAAGTTAGAATAGCTTGGTAATGATAGTAAACAACTTTGTGTCTAGCAATGCCAAACTAAAATTTGAGGATGTGATGGGTGTTATCCTAAGTGAGGAGATATGAAGGAAAAGCATAGGTGAAACATCCATATATATAAACATATTAACAATGGAGAATATAAGAAGGTAAAAGAATAGAGGAAGAGGAAATCATGGAAAATTAAAAGGGGGTGTAAGATCTAAATCAAAAGGAAAGATGGAATGTTGGATGGCAAGCCAGGACACACAAACAAAGAATGTTGGTTTTGAAAGGAAAAATTAGGTAAGGACCAACAAGAAAGTAATAAACAAGTAAATTTAGTAGGTGATGTATTAAAAGATGCTCTTATACTTTTTTTAGATAATATTACTGAATCTTGGGTTTTAAATTTAGGTTCTTCTTTTCATGCTACCCCTCATAGACATTATTTTATAGATTATGTTCAAGGTAATTATGGGAATGTTTACTGTGGTGATGATGAACCCTATATAATTATTATAAAAGGAAGTGTTTAGGTTAAATTATAAAATGGAAACACTTGGGTACTCAAGGATGTTAGGCATGTTCCAAGCTTGAGGAGAAATATGATCTCAACAGGGTAGTTTGGTAGTGAGGGTTGTGTGGTCATATTTATAGCCAAATCATGGAAGGTTAAAAAGGGTTCTTTGGTGGTTAAAAAAGGTAATAAAGTGGAAACTTTATATTTGTCTACAAGTAATGCTAAATTATCTTGTGTTGTAGCTGCTACAGATAAAGATCTAACTTTGTGACATTATAGACTTGGCCACATGAGTGAAAAGGGAATGAAGAACCTACATGCCAAGGATAAACTACTAGGTCTAAAAGAATTAGATCTAGACTATTATGAGCACTATGTATATGGGGAAAAAAATGTGTGAGGTTTCACAGGGTTAGACCAACCAAGAAGGAGCATAAGTTAGAGCTTGTGCATATAGATGTATAGGGACCAGTTCAGGTATCTTCACTTGGTGGTTCATATTATTATGTTAATTTTATTGATAATGTAACTAGAAAGGTTTGGGTATACTATATAAAAATTAAGTCTAATGTTTTTGTTACATTCAATAAATGGAAAGCTTTAGTTGAAAATTTAATAAGTTTAAAACTAAAATGTCTCAGATTAGATAATGGAGGTGAGTATTGTAGTAAGACTTTTAAAAATTACTATTTAGAAAGTGTAATTTGTAGACAAAAAATAATTCTAGGAACACCAAAATAGAATGGTGTGTTATAAATAATGAACAAGACTATTATGGAGTGTGCCAGATGCATGAGATTGCATGTAGGTTTGCCTTTATAATTTTGGGTAGATGTTGTAACTACAATAGTTTATCTGATAAATAAAGGACCTTTGAGTGCTTTGGATGGTAGAATACTAGAGGAGGTATGGATTGGAAAGAAGGTAGATTATTCTTTACTCATATTTTTTGGTTGTGAGGCATTTTCTTATATTGACAAAGATCACAGGAATAAGTTAGAAGCTAAGTCTCATAAATGCACATTTATTGGTTATAGAACTAATGACTTTGGATTTCAATTATGGAATATGGAAGATAAGAAAATAATCAGGAGTAGAGATGTGTTTAATTAAAAATTCATGTATAGGGACCAATTGTAGGAAAAGAAGTAAGAATAATCTGAAAAGGAATATAAAATATTATAAGACATTACAAAAACATGTCCTAAAGGTTCTTGATCAAAATTTGGAATAGGAACAGGTACCTCAAACCCCTAGTAGAAGATATGCAAGAGTAAGTAGACCACCTAATCATTTTTATCCTTATTTATATTATTTATTACTTACTGATGGTGGTGAGCTAAAAAGCTATGAGTAAGTAGTGTAGATTGATGCCAATGATAAGTGGGAGTAAGCTATGGATGAGGAGTATGATGCTCTAATGGAAAATCAGAAATGGGATTTGGTGGAGCTTCCAAAAGGAAAGAAAGAATTGTAGAATAAGTGGGCATATAGGATAAAGGAGGATAATGCAGGTAAAATGAAATTCAAAGATAGAATGGTGGTTAAAGGTTTTGAAAAAAATAAAGGTATATATTTTGATGAAATATTTTTTGTAGTTGTTAAAATGACTTCAATTAGAACTATTTTGAGCTTAGTAGCTATTGAAGATTTACACTTAGAATATTTGATGTAAAGACTGCTTTCCTTCATGGGGATTTGAAGGAAGAAATATACATTGAAAATCCACAAGGTTATGAAGTTAATGATAAGGATAATTTAGTGTGCAAATTAAAGAAGAGCTTGTATGGCCTGGAACAAGATCCAAGATAAGGGTATATTAAGTTTGGCAATTTTATGATGGAACAAGGTTATTATAGATATCATTTAGACCATTGTGTATATTTTAAAATAGAAGCTATGTTATTTTTATTTTATATGTAGATGATATGATTTTATTTGGTTCCAATATGCATAATATTAATTTACTCAAGAAATAGTTAACTGATTGCTTTTCTATGAAGGATCTAGGTATAGCTAAACAAATACTTGGTATGCAGATAACTAAAGATAGAAAGAATAGGAAGCTATAATTATCATCAGGAGAGTACATCAAAAAAGTTTTGGAAATATTTTATATGTAGGATGTAAAATTAGTTGGGACACCTTTAGCTACACACTTTACATTAACAAAGGAATAATGTCCTAGAACACAAGAATAAAAGAATATAAGTCTAACATTCCATACTCATCAGTAGTTAGTAGTTTAATGTATGAAATGGTGTGTATGAAGCTATACATTGAACATGTAGTGGGAGTGGTGAGTAGGTTCATGAGTGATCCAAGAAAGGAACAATGGAAGGTAGTAAAATGGATCCTTCATTACATAAGAGGGACCATAGATACAATGTTAAACTATGGTGGATCAGATGTGATATTATAGGGATACATTGAATCAAATATGGTAGGTGATTTGGATGGTAGAAGAAGCACTATAGGGTATGTGTTTACAATAGGTAGTACAATAGTTATTTAGGTATCATATTTATAGAAGGTTGTGGCACTTTTAACCATAGAGGCTGAGTATGTTGCTGCTATAGAAGCAAGCAAGGAAATCATTTGGCTACAAAGGTTGGTAAAATAATTGTAACATATTTAAGAAATATATACACAATATAATGATAGTCAGAGTGCAATCTATCTAGAAAAAAACTCAACTTTTCACTCTAGGAAAAAACACAATTAGTTATGGTATCATTTCATTCATTCAATGATAGAGGAAGAGTAACTAAAATTGGAGAAGACACATACCCATAGAAATATTATAGATATGATGACCGAGGTAGCTAAAAGAGAAGTTGAATATTTGTTCAGCTTTAATTGGTCTTCATGGATGATAATTGAATTAAGGAACTTGTCTAGGTCGAAATAGTAGTGGATGTAGTAGAGATGGAGTTGTTGCAATCAGTATTCAAGTGGGAGATTATTAGGTGTGGAGCTTTCTTGTCTTCCAGAATTAGAGGTTAAAAATTTCTTGTTATTTTAGCTAGGTTTAGATCCCATTTTTTGAATCCCTGATGGTGTAGGGGGTTGTAAGGGGGGAAATGACTAAAGGTAATTTTTATTAAAATTGCCTTGTTAAATTGTAATTTCATATTCAATCTAGGTCGTTGATTAAAGGTTTCTAGACCTGATGGTAGATGTTATATTTAGGTGTTTTTTACCCTAAAATTTATTTATAAATGGCTAAGATGTATGAGTGTGGAAAAAAATAAAATATTGTACACAAAGAAGACGAGAAAAAGGTAGAGAGGTGTAACAAGGTTTGTTATAGGATTTTGTTTCTCCCTTGCATTAATGGAAATAATATATTAGAAAATTTTGGTGGATGTATCCCATCTTGGGTGAACCATGTTAAATTTGGTGTCTCTTGTTATGTGCATGTTTATCTTTATTTTTAGATTATTTGATTAATTCATTTCATAATTTCTCTTGTATGAAATTTCAAGATAGATCTAGGTTTTAATTTATCTTAACCATGTTATATATGAGTTTAGCATTTAAATATCCTACTTTATATTTTAATATCACCCTTATGCATTGAAATTTATATATTCTCAACCCTATCTACCCAAGTAAGACCCACATCTAATCTAGGCATAATAATTTGGTGAACCTAACCTTTAAACACCAACACTATATGGTTTAGGGTTTTATGTTTCCTATTTTCCTTGATTGGTATAATTTGTCACAAATTATTATTTTTTTTCCATTTTTGAAGCAATGTAAAATTTTAGTCCAAATACCCAATTTCAAAAGGAAGATAAAGAAGCATTGGTCACTCATCTCAATAACAATAAGAGATTAAAGGATACATTTTTATATGTTACAAGAGATGTAATAATTAAACATGATAAATCTAAGGCTTATTCATCTAGTGATGGTGAGTTATTAGAAAGCAATACAATTGATTCCATACCAATCAATCTATCAACATCTAGTGGAGGCATAAATTATGTCTTCCAACATTTGTTTCCTAAAAACACTATTGCTTCATCTACCATGGGGATAACAAATGTTTCAAATCAAATATTAGTTTATATGCCTATTAAAACCATGTTTTTGATAAAGTAAGGTGGAAAATTAGGGGCCAAACCCTATACAGTCAAAAAAGACAAGGAAAACAAACAAAAAATGCCTTGAGAGAGACGACGACACACCCAAGAACAATAGACAAAAACAAAACACAAGCAATAGAAAGACCAGAGTTAGAGAGGTCTCCCCTTACATAACTATTGATTTGATAAGATCATTAAGTTTATCATTCTCCATGTTGTCATCATACCTAGTATTACCCACCACTTCTAGTATAGACATGTTCAGTAGAATTGTATTTCAAAGCCCTTTGGTGAAAATCTCTCAAGCTTCTGAATGTGGTCCTTCAGGGCCCCAATTTCAGTTTTCCAATCAATCTCATTCTTAGTGCCCTCACCAAATTCCTTATCATGAATTTTCCCCTTATTATCAGTAGTTTCCATAGTGTCAGTAACCTACTCCTTAGTAACCTCAAAATCCCTAGTAGCCTGCTTCCCTCCAGTGTGCTACAAAATTTCTTGGATTTCCAACTCCTTAGACTCTTCCTCCTGGGCTGCTTCTTTCGAAGCACTTTTCAAATAATCAATCAGCCTGGCCTTCGAGGATAGTTTACTAGCAATCCACCCTGACCTTTGCACTCTAGAGGGGAATCCTTCCTTATTAATTTTTGAAGGCTTGTGAGATTTTCCACCTTGGCACCTCATGGCCCTGCCCGGATTCTTGTGGGTCCCTTCCATAGTCTCTTTAATATTTTCTTCCTCTTCATAAACCTTTCTCTTCTTGCCCTTATTACTCACAAAGGATCTAGGGGTATCAATATGGGTCTTTTTAGGGGTGGAGAAAGAGACATATTTTGTTTTGGTAGGAACATGGGAAACCTAGGACTCATCAATAGCATCACCAGACACCGGGTTGGAAGGAATGTCTTCACTATCAACTCTGATATTCCTAGTTGGCTCAAGGGCATGGTGAAAGTTGTATAGGCATAAAATTATCCCCTGGTGTAGGGTAATAGGGTTTATATATAGCTTCTTAGCCATTTTAGCTCTCACACTTAGGACAAAGTGTTCCAAAGAGGAGATCAAGTAAAATGGAAAGCTAATAATAACATTGCGCCTAAAATGATTTAACAAAGGAAGGTGGTAATTGTAAAACTTGCTAAATTTCCCCTCAAGAGTGAAGTACTTCATAAGAATGAAGCACACTCCATCCCATGGCTCTGGAAGTTTAGCGTGCTTGAACCCTCCTTGATACGGGATGAGTTATTCTCCCTCACCTAGAAACAGTTTATGGCTAGCCATATCCATGATTTTGGTTTTCCTTTAGAGTTTTATACCCTGCATGGTCATTCCCATGGCCATATAAATAAGCTTTTTGGATATTTCAAAACTAATACCACCCACTGTGACCTGCCTATTCAACTAGGATCTTGTAAACTGCTCAGACAAATTTTCATCATAACCATTTAGCCTTTCCAAATATGGGATGATACCCCCTTATTAAAACCATGTTTACATTCACTTTGGTGACTACTAAACTTTCTGATTTAAACCCTAATGGATCTATAGTTCAAACACTCATTCATGTTATAAAGACCTTAGAGGACAAGGTTGCAAACATTGAACAAAATGATTTAAAATCTCCTCATGATATTGATTCCCAAGATGTGTTACATAATATTTTTGTACCATAGATATATTTGCATCCTTTACTAACTAATTTTGCTGCACATAAGTTCACATTTTAAGATGGTAAGGGTGATTCTGAATAACATATTTTATCATTTTATATGTAATGCCTTGATTATGTCTCAAATGATAAAATTTTGACCAAATTATTCCCAAGAAGCCTCAAAGACTATGATTTGAGGTTTTTTTATGATTTACCTCTCCAATATATGAAATAATTTAAACCTCTTGAAGATTATTTTTTGGCATACTTTTCCATTAATTTTTATAAAAAGTTATCCTATGTTCAAAGTAACAAAATTCAACAAGGAAAAAATGAACCTATCAATGAATATGTCTTGAGGTACAAGATAATGCTTGTTAAAATGACTAATCTTGTGGTGGATAAAGAGTTGTAATACACATTCAATATTTTTTAATTTTTCCCTTACACGAGTCCATTATTTTCAAAAACTTTAAATATTTTGATGAATTATGCAATGTTTTTCAAGATCATGAAATGAAACTTATTTTATTGAAAAAACTTATGTAAAAAACACACCAAATACATCTACATAAAATGCCATATTTACAATCAAACCATGTTACAAGGTAAAACCTCCTAAGCCTAAAAAGGAAATAACCATCATGATTAATGTAGTTTCATAGTAGCCTAATCAGCTTGTCTTATCTAAATCACTAAGGAGACAATTTACACACTTACCTAAGTCTCTTACTTTATTACTCCCATGACTAGTATATTGTCATCTTATATCTCTCTCTTATCCTATAGAGGTTGATATGAATATACCTCTACCCAAAGGATATGATGTGAATGCTTATTATGACTATAACTAGGGACCAAGGAATTCTATGAAAAATGTTTAAATTGACACATAATATCCAAGATCTCATTAATGACCAAAATATTACATATGATGATCCTCCCAAGGATTCAAGTTCATAACCTGGTGATAACCATAAATACAAAATATTTAACAATACTTTATAAGATCATTCTAAGAAGGAACCAAAAATGAAAATGGTATATAACACACATCCTCATCACATTATGATAACCCATTGGATGGGATTATTGGTACCTATATGAAATATACACATCTTATGGTTTAAAGACCCTATATTTATTTTGATGATAGTGAGGTTAAGGATGATGACTCTAATCTTCATTATTTATTCATTTGAGTAATCCTTGATCACCAACCTATATATAGTGTTATGATTAATAATAATGTAATTGAAAATGTTTGCACCATGACATTACTTGTGAATTTGGGTTATACTCATTTTAATTTTCATTCTTATTCTAGATCAATTAGAACATTTGATGTAACCACCCAGATAGTTCTTGGAATGATTAACTTACCTTTAAAAGTTAGTCCTACAGATGTGGTTACTATTTTTTGAGTTATAACTTCCATGGGAGTATTTTATATGTTATTGGGAAGACCTTGGATACATACACTTTAAGAAGTACCATATATAGTGCATGGGTGTGTTAAATACATTCATACCAATTGGGTAGTTATAGTTTTCAAAATCTTACTTGTGCATACTCTTGAACAAGAGAAAATTATACCTAGGTAGCTAATTATAAAAACTACTAAGGTTAATCCACTAAAAAGGGGTAACTAATAGGCAATCCTATTTACTAGGTGGCCAGTACTTGAGAGACCATCACATCAAAGACATATAGTGGATTCTACAAGATCACCATCTTATATTACACACCATATTTAGGCATCATGAGCACCTAAACATGTTTACACTATTTTTATTACAAATAAATCATATATCACATAGAGATTCATTTCATGAACCCATATTCACTATATTACTACTTCATGACCTCAGAATCTTATTATACATACACAAAATATTATAGATACTACAATGACAAATATTTTACCTATAGATGATCCTTAGTAGTACTAAAAATTACTTACACTAGGTTCTAAGTGGGGAGATAAATATTAACATCATTTATCATAGGATGATCTTTAATCTTCAAAATATTCCAAAAATACAAAAAAAATCAACATTTTTTTTTCAAAACTCCAAAAATATTTTAAACATAAATATGTTCTATTGGCTCTTTGGCATATATGTGTTAATTCCATGTTGATGGATGGAATATAAATTAATAATAATATTGGATATTTTTCAATTATGTCATGGAGATGTATTGGTGAGTAGATGAAGTGCCTTGATAGTCTAAGTAACAATGATAAAGTGTGTAATGTGTTTATCCAAATATGCTTGAAGGAGGCATAGTTGATCTTAAGTTTTGGCATAGTTTGAGATGATTAGGGATGAGTTTGAAATTTGAACATGTGAAATTGGTCCTATCAGTTTTTAAAGATGATTAGAGAGCTTGTGTGCATAAGTGGAATGCATCTAGTAGTCTATAGTTTTCATCTCAACAATTTGGGTCTAGTGGTAGAAAGTCTAAGTAGGTAGTTTACTAACATCACTATTGTCATGTGTTGATGAGTCAAAGGGGTTTGATCATATGGTTGTGATAAAATTTATAAATAATTAATACGTGATCAATTTTATGTCATGATATTAAGTGAAACATAATATTTTTAAGTGTCAAGTTGGGCTCCTAGGCGCTTGACAATGTTTTCCCATATTTAGCCAAATTTACAATGTGGCAAAAAAAGTTATGCAGGCATTTTGATGAATTTATGTTTAGAATGTGTTAAGGTTTGAGGATAAAATGATCATATGGGTTTGTTAAATTTTTTTCCTAGTTTATTTTTACTAAATTTGAAATCATGTGATGAAGCGCATTAAAAGATATGCATGTGCAAATTTGGCCTTCTAGACAAGTTTAGACATAATTGGCTTTGTGGTAGAAAAAATTTGAGTGAGAAAATTAATGGCATTATTTATTGAACACATAAATTTTTAAGGATAATTTTTACACATGGTTGGATTATCCTATGTGAGGAGATCATATGGTTCAAATTTTAGATCATGCATCTAAGCACAACAAAAGTTATTAAGGTCCAAAGTTGGCCTTTTAGGTAGATTATTAATGGTACCCATACTTAGTCATTTTTACATGATGTTAAAGATTAGGAGAAGATGGAGATACAATGGTTAGTAGGAGTTCATACATATATATCTAAGTTTCATATTAATTCAAATAGGTCAAAGTGTTTGATGCTTAAACTAGGTAAAGATCAAGCTCCTTATAAAAGGATCAACATAGTGTAGTCATTCCAAGATATTAGCAAGTAGTGAGATAAGGAAAAGTGTCCAAGGTTTAAGACTGAGAAAAGGTAAAGGATAAGGATATAATGGTGAGTGGGTGTTCAAACAAATTGATTGAATGACGCGTCCTACATGATAAAGACCTAGCTGATCTATAGAGATCGATGATGTATATTGAGCCAATATTACAAGATTACGTAAGATGAGGTCAACTATTTGAAGTTTAACATTTTGGTAATGATGCACTATGCATTAAATTTATAACAATAATTATGATACATATTTAATATAAATATGTGAGGACACAATATGTGAGAAAAGTGGTTGATGTTTAACTATGATTGTTTGAATTTAAATGATTGAATTTAACAAAGGAAAGACTAGTGTCTGATTTTTGGGAAATATATTTTGATATATATAGAATATGTTCATGGTGTAAAAATAAAATTTATATAATAATAAAATTCACATATATAAATATATATTTAATATCTAAAATAATTCAAATTAAAATTTATGAATGTTTAAAGTTGATTGTGTTTTTGTGTATGCTCTGCAAGTAACCCAAGAAGGTTATTTGAGTTTGTATTGATGATATTTGGATGTATCATGATGACTTAGCTATTTGGGAGTGTTTTATACTCCATGAGGATGATATATGTGGTCTTTATAGGTTTGACCAATTCATATTTATTATGAACAATTACTAATAAGTTGACTGTGTGCTCATTCATAATGTTCCTATTTACAAGGTCAATGTTTGAGTTATTTAAACATACATAGAAGAGTGTAATGGTGACTATGATAATTTTAGGATGAATAAGGGGTCATGTAGAGTGGACCTATATATTTGGAAGTATTCATGTGTTATTAAAATTTTTGGATAAGTATTAAAGAGGTGAATGGGTCATCATAAAGGTGACTTAGGCTTATTCGAAAGGAATGTATGCTTAAGTGTGACCCATGTTATATGAGTTAAGGGTAAAGGAATGTATAGTGGATGACAAGGGAAAATTGTGAACTTGATAATTCATTAATTTGTTGGAAATATTGTCATTGATGTCAAAGGTTTAGTATTATTGGTGATAAAAGGCCTCATTGCATTTAATGTTATTTATCTTGGCTAATATGAGTTAATATTTATTTAATATTAATGAATATATTTTTGGTTGCATATGAGACAAAATAAGGGCCCATGGAGAATTAGAAGAGTCAAGGGATAAAGACAAAAGAAGGATGGGACACATTTTCCCATGAAGAGTCATCTTGGGGAATACCAAGAGTCACCAAGTGAAGACAAAAGAGTAAAGGGCGAATTTCTCATGAAGGGACACTTAAAGGAATACAAAAAGTCACCAAAGACAAGGACAAAAGTGGAAAAGACATTTTTGGTCATGAAGGGTCATCACATGACTTTTCAAATGCTTGGATATGAAGGGTCATCCAAGATTGGCACCATTTTCCATGAGGAATGAAAGGTCACAAAGGGGGAAGGCCAAAGGTCATTTGGAAAGCTATAAATAAAGGCTTGAGTAGACATTTGTAAATGTGGAAGTGAGAGGTTGATTTGATATTGTAATATCTAGTTTAGAAGAGCAATTATGAGAGATTATTTGTATTTGTTATATCTAGCTTAGAAGAGCAAAAGTGAGAGAGAAGAAGGTGATGTTGTATTGATCTATCATTTATTGAGATAACAACATTGAGAGATAGGTGTGTGGTATACACAAAGGGGTTGGTGCTCCTATGGGTTGGTGCTCACAAATTGTTGCTGGGTTGGGGCTTGGCAAAGGGGTTGGTGCTCTTGTGGGTTGGCACTCATGAATTGTTGCTGGGTTGGTGCTTGGCAAAGGGGTTTGAAGCTCCTGTGGGGTGGTGCTCATGAATTGAAGCTAAGGTTTGTACTTAGCAAAGGGGTATGGTGCTCCTATGGGGTTGTTCTCACAAACATATTTGAGATTAATTCTCTGTGGTTTTTCCCACATTGGGTTTCCACGTTATATCTAGTGTCTCTCTCTGTCTTGTGTGGATGTTTATTGTTTGAGTTTTATTGCATATATTTAATGTTTCATTAAGTGGATTTTGGTTAAAGAAAAGATTTATAAGATATATAATATACTGATTCACCCCCCTCTTAGTATATTCCATGCTTAACATAATTATCTATAATAGTGAAATGAAATGTGATGGTTTCTAGATATGTGAGAGGCTTGTGTGTGTGGTTTAGAGTGAAGGGTTGAGAGGTGAAGGAGAGTAAGTGTTCTTAGTGGATGGGTTGTTGAGTAGATAAGATTGAGGTATATATGTATGACCATTTGGTCATGTTTTTGTTGAGGAGTGAAGAGTGATCTAAAAGGTGTCTTTAGATGCATTGAGTGTGCATAGTTGAAGAGAGAAGAGATAATTTATATCTCCATCATATTGGCAGGCAATCCATGTTCTAAGAGATGTTATTTTCATAGTTTTTGTTGTGTTAGATCAATATACATGATGTTGTAGCCTCCTTGAAATGTGAAAATTTCTAAAGGTATAATTATTATGGCTTCTAAACTAGATAGGTGTAAAAGCTCCTTGTGGGATTGTAGTCTCACTAAAATAAGGGATGATACTTCCTTGATTAGTTACTACTGGTCTAAATTAGTTCTGCTTATTATAGGATAGTAGTCCAATTGTAGGTTTTAGTGGGTTTTCTCCCCCAAGAGAGTTTCCATCATATATCATTTGTTATGTGATTGATCTTGTATTGTCTCTCTTTTTAATTTCTATGAAAGATGTGTATGATTCATGAATGCTTATGATAATTGATTGAGAGTTTTAAAGGTTTGAAAATAAAGGTAGATTATCTAGGCTCATTGATTCACCCCCCACCTCTAAGTGATTATATCTCTAACAATTGGTATCAGAGCAAGTCCTTTAGTAAAGACTTGATAGTTTGAAGGTGATCCAAGGTAAAATATGGGTAGTCATTAAGGAGGTTTCTCTACTAAGAAAGCATTGATGTTCAATGGATCCAATTATGATTTTTGAAGTGCAAGGGTGATGACCTACATCATGTCCCTAGGGTTTGACATTTGGAAATCTATTGTGGATGGCTATTTTGCACCTAATATTCCTCCATCTAGTGTTGTAGATAAGAATTTGTTCAATAACAATTCTATGGCAATGTTATCACTTATGGTCTTCCATATATTTAATAAACCAAGGTAATCCATTATACATATACCAAAGGAATATGGGATAAATTTAAGACAATATATGAAAGAGATTCAAAGGTTAAGTTAACAAAGTTGTAGACTCATTGAAGACAATTTGAGAGTTTCAAGATGAAGGAAAAAGATTCTATGGCATCCTTTTTGTAGAGATTTGATGAGATTGTGAACATCATCCTAGGTTTTGGAGAAAACCTTAAAGAGGCTATTTTAATTCAAAAGGTATCAAGGTCTCTATCCCTTAAATTTGATCTAAAAGTGTTTATTGTATAAGAAATTCATGATCTTACTCAGTTGAAGATGGATGGATTGCATGGTATTCTTATTGCATATGAGATGAGAATAAATGATGATATACCACTAAAGAAGGAAGCAAAATTTAAGACAAAGATGAATCCTAAGAAGATGTTCCAAGGTAAGAAACCTAAGGAGAATGACATTTTTGATATTGATGAGGATAAACTAATTACTTTGTTTAAAAATATGTATATATAATAGGTTCAAGAAATGATAAGGGTAAACTTCCCTTCAAATGCTTCAATTGTGGAGAGATATGACATTTTGATAGAAAGTTCCCTCAAAATCATGATGATGAAGAACATGGTGAAGACCAATCTGAAGAGAAGAAGACATAGGAAAAAGAATTTAAAAATTATAACAATAAGAAGAACTCCTTCAAAAATAAGAAGAGTCTCTACACCAATAAAGATTACAACTCATTATATGAAAATGAAGATAGTGACTTAGAGTTTGATCATGAAGATGATGGTCCTGTTGAAGGTAAGCTCTTTTCATGGTTGATGAAGGATGTTGATGAAATCAAAAGGAGTCTACTTGGAGTGATTCAAATGATGATGAAGATGAGGTGGACTATGAGGTTGCTTTGAAAAATACTATTGAATAACTGAAGATTGAGAAGAAGATTAATAAGAAGATGAAGTCACAAATCAAGGACTATGAGGAGTAACTTAGTGTATTTAAAGTAAGAATGAATGAAGATGCCAAGGCGCATTAAGATATAGTCAAGCATATTAGTTTTCAATTGGAAATCCTATCTACAAGATTGAAATCTAAAGAATATGAATGTTCAAGGTATATTTCTTAAAATGAGTCTTTGAAAAATGAGTTAGAGAAGTCTGAAAGCAAGGTGAAATAATTTGTCAAGTTTGATAAGATTTCCAATGATCTAGATAATCTCATAAATAATCAGAAGTTTTATAGTGACAGATATGAATTGGGTTTTAATGAAGAGTCCAAAGTTACTTCTCAAGTTGACATGAAGGTCAATGAGAACAAGGTGGTTCAACCCTTAAAGGTCACCAATCAGTCAAGAAATGATGGTGTAAATAGATTAAAGACAAATCAAGTCAAACAACCTAATGCCATGAGGTATGAAAGATTAAATGGTTATTACTACACATGTCATAAATTTGGTCATAAGGATAGAGAATGCAAGAGACCTATTATAAATGAGTTTGCATGGAACTATGATGGGGGTCATTAGTCAAAAGGTGTGAACATAATTGAGTGATTCAACTTTATTGATGTGGGGCACTTTACAAATCATTTTCCACATAAGGTTAGACAAAGTGAGTCCTCTTCAAAAAGAGGAGGTTGTTTCATTTGTCATTACATAGGACACATTATAATTTTATATCAAAACAAGGTAAGATAAACTAAGTTCTCATTAAGGAGTATTATTTGCTACAACTATGAAAAGATTGGTCACATTGCTAGGTTCTATAAAAAAATGCCATTAAGTCAAAATAAGTTTAATTAGGCTCTAAGAGTGAAAGATAAAAGGCTAGTTAACTAATGGAAGCCAAACGTGATAAGTATGAGTTATGATGAGTCTATAATTCCAAGTAGTCTATTTCCTATGGTGGAGAATACTACAAAATTTGAAGAGTGTTAAGGGGTTTCATTGGCTGCTCATGTTGAGAATGAAGAGACCAAACTCAAGGAGAAGACCAAGGTAATGGTTAAGGATAGTTATAATATGTGTATGGATCCAATTAAACATCCTACCATTTATAAGCAAGTATCATTCAAAATGGAAATCAATACCTAGTGATGAGGTTCTAAGCTGTAAACAAGATTCTACAGATGAAAAGGTATGTCATGAATCTATATTATCTCCATGTATTGTCAATCCAATCATAGAAGAGAAAGAGAATGTTTTAGTGGATGATCATGCTTCTTCTCTAAAGCCTAAGAATAAGAATAACTATAAGCATCAAATGACCAAGGAGGAGAAGGAATATGAGGAGTTGTGGGTAACTCTTAGTTTCACATTATTCTAGGACATTGTGAAGTAAGATGTCTCTACCTATGCTTCTTAGGAGACATCTCACTTATAAAAAAGAAAGTTTGTGTACTCAAGATCATAATTCCAATCTATAAAGATATTTTTTTTAATCGTATAAGATCATTGTTTAAGGGGGAATAACATGTTCGTGAGTTTACTCTAGAGGTTTGTAAGGGAGCTATAGTACAGGGTTTGAATGGGTGTTTCTAGGTGGCTTAATAAGATTTATGGAATGTCAAGAGGAGTTTGGTGCTTACAAAGTTTTTTTCACTTCTTTGTGATGTGATCTAGGTGTTTTTTTGTGGTCTAAAGGTATGTTAAAGTCAAGTTGAAGATTTTTTTAGTGCTCTCAATTTTTTTAGTTTTGACTCAAGGGAAAGACAACCTAAAATGGGTTATAGGATGTATGGGTTCCAAAATATATCGAAGCTCAAATTTTGGGCCAAATGTGTGTAATGGTTGTCTCTAGGTGCATAAAAAGTTTTAGAGGTGGATGTTGACCAAAAGGAGGTTTTTTTAATCTATTTGTTTTGAGATTCTAGGGTTTTGAGCTATGTTATAAAAGTGGTTTTCCTTATGATTTGAATACTAAGGATTCTTAATAAGTTGAATGGGACAAATGGGTTTTCAAATATTATTTAACATAGATTGGAAGGCTTATGCTTTTCAATTTATTCATGTTTTTGTCAAGATGGAGGCCTAGTTGATAAGTTGGTTTGTGAAGAAAGTATGTTACAGATGGTGATCTAGGTGTTTAAAATTTATGTTCTTAAAGGGACATATGAGAGTGATTAAGATATGAAATTTAAGGTCTTTAATATGTGTCTATTGAAATTTGTGGGCTCTATAAGTTACAAGTAGGGCTACAAGGAGTCTAGACAGGCCTAATAAGAAGAAGAGTGCTTTTTGATCAATTTATCCAAAATAACAAGGTATGAGTATTTATAGAAGAGTTATCGAGTTGGTTTAAGATAATGTTTTATATTTGGTGAGTGGATTCAATTTATCGTGATGATCCTTGAGGTGGCTTAAGAGAGGATAGTAAGCTTTTATGGTGGTTCTTCATGGTGATTGGAGATCTGAAGATGCTAAAGTGTTGTACTGGCTCAAAAATCTTAGGGGGAGTCGCTATTAGAGGTTTATTTATATGTTTCATCATTTTTTTAGTGGTTTTATGTGTTCTTTATTCAATGATTACAGTGCTTGGTTAAAGAAAAATACTTGCATATTGCAAGAGGAAGTTATCAAGGCAAGAAGATGTAGGCTCAAGGTAAGGGGGAGTTTTTAATATATTTATAAGATGGTCTTCTCTTGATTAGTATTATTTTTATGTCGTTAGGATTAGTTGGTTCCCATTTTTTCATTGTTTCATAGGGGGAGAAAGTTCCTATTCTAGGAATGCTAGAAGAGAGAGAAGGAAGGTGTGTTGTATATTTTTTAATGATGTGTGTTGACATCAATGAAAAATGGGGTAATTGTTGGAGAGTTGTAAATTATGTTATGGTCATGTAATGGAGGTGTCTTAGTGAGTGGATGAAGTTATTTTATAGTCTATGTGACAATGACAAAGTGTGTAATGTGTTTATCCTAGTATGATTGAAGGAGGTTTGGTTGATCTTCAGTTTTGGCATGGTTTGAGATGATTAGGGATGAGTATGAAGTATTGATCATGTGAAATGGGTCATATAAATGGTCAAGGATAATTGGAGATCTTGTGTGCATAAGTGTAATTCATCTGGTAGTCCATAGTTTTCATCTAGATAGTTTGGGTCTAGTGGTAGGACATTTGAGTAGGCAGTTTGTTGATGTCACTATTTCCATGTGTGGATTAGTTAGGGGGAGTTGGTCATATGGTTGTGATAAAATTTGTGACTAATTATTATGAATCGAATTTAAATTCATGCAAAAAATCATAACATAATATTTTTAAGTGTAAACTTGAACTCCTAGGTAGTTTGATAGTGTTTTCCCATACTTAGCCAAATTCTTAATATGGCAAGAAAAGCTAAGTAGACATCTTAATGTTGTTATATTTAAAAAATGTAAAGTTGTGGGATAAAATAATCATATGGGTTTATTTAATTTTATTCCTAGTTTATTTTTTTTCTAAATTTTAGATCATGTGATGAAGTGCATCAAAAGACATTCATGTGCAAAGTTGGCCTTCTAGATAAGTTCTAGACATAGTTGGCTCCATGGCAAAAAAAATTTGAGTGAGTAGATTAATGGTGTTATTTATTAAACACATAAAGGTTTCAAGATTAATTTGATAGATGGTTGTATTATCCTATGTGATCAGATCATATGGTCCAAATTTTAGATCATGCATCTAAGCGTAACAAAATTTATTGAGGTCCAAAGTTGGCCTTTTAGGTAGATAAACAATGGTCCCCATACTTAGTCACTTTTACATAATGTTAAAGGTTATGACTGGATGGAGATCTAATGGTTTGGGGGAGTTTTTACATCTAGATATATGGTACATATTAATTCAAATGGGTCAAATTTTTTGATACTTAAATTGAGTAAAGATCGAGCTCCTTCCAAAAGGATCAATGGAGCATGATCATTCCAAGATATCAGGAAGCAACAAGATGAGGACAAGTGTTCAAGGTTTAATGCTGATCAAAGGTAAAGGATAAGGTATAAATATGAGTATGTGTTCATATATATTGATTGAATGGTGTGCTATGCATGATAAAGACTTGGGTCATTGACAAAGATTGATAGTGCATATTGAGTCAATATTGCAAGATTGCATAAGATGAGGTCAATTGTTCACAGTTTAACATTTGGGCAGTAATGCACTATGTGTTAAAGTTTGAATAAGATTGATGGTGCATATTTAATATAAATATGTGAGGACATGAGGTTCAATAAAAGTGGTCAATGTTTAACTGTGACTGTTTGAATTGAAATATTTGAATTTAACAAAGGAAATACTAGTGTTTGGGTTTTAGGTCATATCTTTTGATATATGTAGAATTTGATCATGGTGTAAAAATTAAATTTATAGAGAATTATAAGGTGAATTTTAAAATATATATTTTAGGATTTTAAAGTGTGTATAAACAAAGTTATGAAGGTTCAAATCTGACTATGTTTTCATATATGCTTTGAAAAAACCCGAGAAGGATATTTGAGCTTGTGTTGATGATAATTCAATGTCTCATGATAAATTATCTATTTAGGAGTGTTCTAAACTCCATGAGGATGATATATGTGGTCTTTTGAGGTTTGAAAAATTCATATTAAGTATGAATAATTTCTAATAAGTTGAATTTTGTTTTCATTTATAATGTTCTTGTTTACAAGGTCAATGTTTGAGTTATTTGAGCATATGCATAAGAGTGTAATGGTGACTGTGATCATTTGAGAATGACTAAAGGGTCATGTAGAGTGGAATTATGTATTTGGAAGCGGTATTATGTTCTTAATTTTCTTGAATAATCACCAAATAGGTGAATGGGTCATTATAGGACCTAAAAGGTGACTTAGGCTTATTTGAAATAAATTTGTGCTTAAGTGTGACCCATGTTAGATGCCTTAAGTGTGAAATCATGTATTATGGTTGATAAGAGAAGATTATGAACTTGATAATTCATGAATGCTTTATAAATAGTGAAACCAAATGTGATGGTTTTTAGATATGTGAGAGGTTTGTGTGTGTGGTTTAGAGCAAAGGGTTGAGAGGTGAAGGAGAGTAAGTGTACCCAATGTATGGGTTGTTGAGTAGAGAATATTGAGGTTTATATGTATGAACATTTGTTACATTGTTTATGTGGTGTTATATATTTGTTTATGAAGAGTGAAGAGTCATTCAAAAGCTGGCTTTGGATACATTGAGTGTGTAGAGTTGAAGAGACTTGATATACTTTGTGTATTCATCAAATTGGTAGGCAATCATTGTTCTAGGAGATGTTATATTCATAATTGTTATTGTGGAAGCTCAACATCTAGGGGGTTACAACCTCCTTTCAAGGTGAAACTTGTTAAAGGTATAGTTTTGTGGCTACTCAACTAAATAGGTGTAGAAGCTCCTTGTGGAATTGTAGCCTCACTAAAATAAGGGATGGTAGTTCTTTCATTAATTTATACTAGTCTAAATTAGTTATTTTATTATAGGATAGTAGTCCAATTGTAGGTTCTAATGGGTTTTCTCCCTAAAGAGGTTTTCCCATATATGTCATGTGTTATGTCCTTGATCTTGCATTCTCTCTCTTTTGCATTGATATGAATGATGTGTATTCATCATGAATGCTTATGGTAATTGAATAAGAGTTTGAAAGGTTTTAAATTAAATTTGGATTATTTGGGTTCACTAATTCACCCCCCCTCTCAGTTATTATACATCTAACACCTACATACACATGTGTGTCATGATTCCACTTGAGTGTGATATATGCATACACAAATATATTATTTATTCCTATTTTGGATGTTGGGCCTTCCATCTACTCATGTCATGTGGACATTGGGGGAATATAACTATATGATCACAATATTTCTATTTTATATCATTCTATGGTCTTTCATTATCATGTTTGAGATCTTATGTACTTACACATGAATTTATCCATGATTATATATTATACAAGGTACATGATATGATATACACTTGAAATTTTTTACTAACACATCTGATCCATGGGTTACTATGATATGTTTATGATAGTTACTTATACTTTCATTTATGAACTTCCTCGAGTCTTTTTCCTTTATATTATCTTACTTGTTCAAGCATTTGAATATGCTCCATTGTTTATGTCCCTTATGCCTGTGTTCTTTATTTTACATTGGCATATGTCATTATTTGTTGTATGGATATTTGAATATGTCATTATTTCTTTTGTGGACATTTGAATAAGTCATGTCCTTTCAATTGTGTAACATTTGAACATGACCCTTGTTTGTGATTTGTTAAGACTATTTTATGTTGAATCACTTTTGACTGATCTTGTGTGTGTGTTTGATTTGATTTTTGAGCTTATATTATTACTATCTAGATGTGGCCATGTTATTTATCATGCATATTAAGTCTTCATGTGATCACATTTTTTTTATGTGCTTCAATGTTACATTTATCTAGACATGTTGTTATGTATGCTACATGGTTCCATCCACATATTATAAAATTGTCTTATCCTTTTGAGGTGAGGTGAGGGGGGATATCAGTAGGGGCATGTCATGGGGGCATGTTCTCCACATTTTTTAATGTTTTTAGATCTAGTGGGGGCATGTGATATATGCATGGCTTACACATATTCATAGTTTTAGATTCTATAAATGCATGCTTTTGAAGTATGCACTTCACACTTATTCAATATTCAACATATCTGGATTTAGTGGGGACATGTTTTGGAAACATGTCATCTACATTGGTACTTATATAAATTTTTATATTTATACATATATAGTGGGGGAATGTTATGGTAGCATGAAACCCACACTTATGAAAATTTCCAAATTGGAAAAAACACAGAGTTATATAATTTAGATTCATAGTTGTGGTAAAATTTTATACATTGGTACCATTATTATATATAGTTTTGGCATGATACATATCTAAGGTGCATATGATATGCAATGTGCACCAAATATTACAAAATAAAAATCAATTTTAGATCCAAAATAATCTCAAGTACTCTCATCACCCACCAGTTAGACTTTAATAGACTATATTGAGCCAATATACTACAACAATTGATTAAATCATTCAATCTTTCTAATTTTTTAGGTTGTACTTGATTGTATTATCCAAAATTATTAGTTTGATAGTATGAATTGAATTTGTTCACTCATGCTCACTAGGTTATAATTATGATAAGCTTGCATGGTTAACATAATATTAAATGTTGGGTGGAAATTCACATTTTATCCAAAGTTGGGGGCATGTGCCTTAAAATATATCTCTATATCCTTAAATATATGCACTTTCTAGATTTATGTATTTGGTCCTAATCTTAATTTTAGTGATTCAAAATGATACATCTTTCAAATCAAGTTGATATTAGGCAAGGTGATTGGATGGATAGACAAGTGTAATCCTAAACTTTTCTCTTTCAATTTTAATCTTTTCAATGCTTTAAATTTTAGATTATATGCATTGTTTATATATTGTAACATGATCTTGGTTGTGAATTAGTCACCATAAAAGTACTCAAGTTAGACTCATGCAAAGGAAAGGTGTGTTATACACACCTAGGGATGCATTTCTTATCCTTTAAATAAAAATTTCATTATTATATTAAAGGGGTAAAATGAAGATTATATTTATGAATTATATATCACCTTAGTCTTGTACACTTGGAAAACATAGACCTTGGCTACTCCCCTTAGTTCTAGACCTTTTTTAATTTTGAAAGTCTCGAATCAACTTTATCATGTGCCCTTTGGCCTATCTCTTGGTCTGAATAGTCTTATGTTGATGACCCAAAACTTATATCTTTCCCATAATGATTAAAATATGTTTATATTATGCCCTTGAAATTTATAATCATGTAATTATTTTATAATTACCAAGACACAAGCATCGGTCCTAGACCACTATGTTAACACTAGTGTCTTAACCTGACATAAGTGTCCATTTCCCTAAGGTCATCTATTTTTCAAATGAAATGTATCCAAATGGTTCACCTAAGATATTTAATGTGATTTATTTCAATAGGAGGATTGGTATAAATATAATATCAACACTCATTCAATCCTCACCTAGAAATTTCTTACCTACTCACCATGCAACTTACAAAAGACATTAAATCAAACATTAAAGTGAGTGAATCTTACCTATTTTCTCCTATTTATATATCAATCATATGGAAAACACATACATAGGTCTAAATTACTGAAATATCAACCCAAGATCTATATTTTCCAAGTTACAAACTAGGTCACCATTATACTTACTTTTCACACATTGCATGATTTACACACAATCCAAAATGTAGGGGATAACTACATAAGTCTAAAGCCTTATTCAAAGTATTAGATATATAGGTAGTTCTCATTTATAGAGGGGTCTTTGGGGTATCTCAACACTATGTTCCCATTAACCCAAATTTTTAAGGTCACTATGAAGGTGAATAACTAGGGTTTTTCTATTTCATGAGGAGTGACAATCCATGACCTAGATATGATTACACTAGAGTGAAGGTAAATACAAGATTAAAATAATCTAGTAGTCACGTCATTTTGAATTAGGTATTACATATAAGACACCTGCATTCAATTTAGATAGTAACATTGATGCTAGTGTCCAAGGTTGACACTAGTGTCCTAGGTTATAGAAGAACTTAATCTAGAATTTGGTTACTATTTTAGAATCTTATTCTAGTATGCTTCCTAATTATTCTAGATCTAGAAATGTGTTAGAAATATAACCAATTGAGTACATTATTTTTTTGTCATTTACATATCTAGCATATTTTTACTTATTATTTTTATCCTATCTCATTTTAATGAATTCAACATATGTTTTATTTGAGTTTAACATTTAATTAGCCCGATATCTATATTTTATTATCACCCTTGTGCATTGTCATTTCTATATTTTTAATACTATCTACAAAAGTAGGATCCAAATATAATTTAGGGTTAAATACTACCTTCATTGTGAAATTTAATAAATTACCAACTTATCATTTTCCTTACAAAACACTTTGGTTGTCATTAGCCAAATCCATTAGTTTTATGAACACCATTGGTTGGTTGTGATGCCTATGCAAACACCACTTACACCTAACATTTTATGAAAAAAATCCACCCTAACCTTATGATAATAATATAATATCAAATTAATATAACTTAAAAAATGAAATATCAATATCAAGGGTACGAGAAATTATCTTCATTATAAACTAGTTTGACATAAATACATGATTTAAGGCTGTGTGATGTCAATATTTATAATTTAAGGGATAGGATTCAAGCTAAAAAATATAAATATTTTCACTCAAATATTATTTGAAAGTGGGGTTGCTCATGTTTCTAGTTTTCCAACCTTCATTTAATCCACACATTTAGTACTTTCATATACCAAATATTATGACCAAGAGACCTGAGAAGTGAAATATGTTGATAATGAGATAGTTGTAAATATAAAAAATTAACTGATGAATGATATATTTAGAATTTCATTAAGATAAGAGTACATTGAAATTACCAAATAATTTAGGGAAATTCATTTCAAAAAAACTTTTATGCCTTAAAAATGGTAAACCAAATCATGATTGAAAGACAAGAAGAAAGGCCATCCAAGTGCCAATTATTTTACATAGATCAATCTTTGATAATAACTTGTTAGATATAATAAGATTATTGAATATAGTGATAAGGAAAAAAAATTGGCATGTTTGATACCTCGATGAGTCTATTCTTAAATATCATTTATTATGGAACAAATTTTATAAATTCAGCTAAGATCATCAATGACAATCTTCATGGATAATTAGTTGATTTGGATTCCACCCAATGATTCTATATGAATTCTTATTTGTTATACTCCATTTTAACCATGAATATGTCATGTCCTAAACTCATATCCAAAAGATTATACACCAACACAAATTTTATCTATGATTATTACTCTCTATTGGTCTTAGAAGGAATCAACATGTATCTCATGAAAGTGAATGATATATTCACTATGTTAATAATAAGGACATTGGAGGGAAGTACTAAAATGAGGACCTCCCGTGAAGATACATATCTAGTCTTGAAACATGGTAGTGTTCAATTTCCAAGATTCACATATACCAGAATTAGTGGTTTTATTAGATTTCCATAAAAATATTCATGATTTTCCAACAATAAAATGGTTCTGATTAAAGTGTGCCAGTAAATTAGATAAGTCAACATTAAGAGTGAATAAAAGAGAAAAGATACAATACCTTTTATAAGAGGTTTGACACATTATGTATGGAAGAATTCATCCAATGCTTAGATTATTGAATTTAATTTGGTTAGCATTAAACTACATTTCTATGAGTCTACGAGATATGCTTTTGATAGTAAAGGGTACGTGGAGGCTAAATTGTGAATGGAAATAAACTACCATCATAATTAAAGATTATTGGGTAGATTGTGAGAATGATTTTGAAGTGAGGAAATGAGATTATATGTGACTTACTTTAAGAAACTAAAGTCCTAAAGACTCAAATGGGTCATTGAGGGCATTGTATATGATGGTAGTGATTTGATTCACCCTACTTATGGAAATAAAATCCAAGTTATCCATATACCACCAGTATATTGGGATAAAAAAATGAGATATGTGACTAGGATGAGTTGACCAAATTAGTCTTTCAAAGATAAAAACCTTTTTTTATGAAGAAGTTAGTTGATCACACAACATGAGGAAGTTTAATAAAAAGAGAAGTTTTCATGAAGAATAAAAGGTGACTATTTATAGGTCATATCCTCAACTTATCATGTATAAAAGAGGGAATTTAATACCAACTAATAAAGGTAACAAAGAATATGCCAAAAATAATAGTGGTAAAAAATAATTATGATAAGGATGTAACACCCACTAAAAAATTGTAAATCAATAGACCTCCACCTTTTCCAATGTAAGTAATAGTGGATATTGCCTCTAAAAATGGTTATTATTCATGTTTAATAGATAAAAATACATAGAAATATCTTACATATAGCACAAATAATATGCAAATTCTAACCACACCTATCACTTCTCCACCCATCATTTCATCCCATCCTCTTGGATCAATATCTCAAATGCACATGTATGCCTCACCTCTCATTCCATATCCTACACATATGCACTATATAATTCATCATCATCATCATTCTCCTCCTCTTCCTCTTATTTATTATTCTCCTCCACCTATTCTTTCTCCACTTCATATCCATGTTTCACCTCTAAATTAGACTATTTATGATGTCTTTTGAATCTACCCAGTTTTTATTCAATAATCAACTCCTCTTGTTTCTCCCACTTGTACCACCTATACATATATGTTTGCCTCCTCAGTTAGTGCACCCTCTTCTTGGATCTAAAATTTGGTAAAAAATAAAAGTAAATTTTTCAAGGAAAATTGTTCCTAGATTTGATGTGGTTGTTAATTTGATGCAAAAAACCTCTTCACTAGAAAATCCAGAGCCACTTCAAGACTTATGGTAGATTATTCCTCAAGTGATCAATATGTTGAAATTTAAAAACCAATTGTAGATAAGAATGAGGAAGAAAAGACTATAAAATATTATAATATAACTCAAGTGGATTTGAGACCATAAACTCATGCAAGATATACCCATAATTTTGAAGTATATGTTCCTAAGTTGATTCAAAGGACCAAGGAGGATAAAAAATCCAAGGAAAAACTTTAAGAATAGGTTCATACTATATATACATATATCAAGTTAGTCATTATTTTAAATCATAAAACTCTTAATTTAACTTCCATCACCTCAATCAAATGATCACCCTCTAGTTATAGTGTACATAAAGAGAACATTTCTAGAATTGATAAATAGTAGAGTTATGGAAGAGTAATAGTAATAAAAAATTGAGTTAAACTAGTAACATATAGTCTAAATTTATTATATAAGATATGAAATCCTATGATATGATAGAAGTGAAGAACAAAATAATTAATGGTGAAATTGATGTAGTGAAAATAGATCAAAATATGTGGGATAGTATAATTAGATATTTCAAAGAAGTGGCCATAACTAGTGATAAACTACTAGTTTATGAAAAAAATATTCTCTAAATGTGAATAAAATAATTATTATGTTTGGGAAAGAAGTTTAAAATTAAAATTGAATGAATTATAATAATATACTGAGGATTATAATAATCTCATCAAGATTTTTCATGACTTTAAATCAGAGATAAGGGCAAAAATATGTTATATTCATGTTGAATTGATGAGAGAAGGAGAAACTAAACTCTTCACTGTCATTGAGATGAAAGATAATTATTATAATATGATAAAAAAAGAGTTATTTAACAAATATGAATTTAAATTTTAAGCTATGAAGAAAATATGTGATATTTCTTGCACACTTATAGAGTGTTATAATAATTTCCTAACTTTATCAAGACCTATAGAATAAAAAAAGTGAGGTATTAAGAACATGGTTTGTACAACTTTCAAACACATTTGTAAATGATAATAATGTAATTTATCCAACTATAAATTCATTCAAAGTATACAATTTGAAATCTTGTCAAATAAATAATCCATAAAAGCAGCATATAACAACTGCAAATGATCTTGCATTTTTGAGTGACAAAACTTGTCTCTTTATTTCGTAACTTTTTCTTTTCTATTATATTTTTGTGTTCCACTTTTTGATCTTAAATAATTTATTATATTTCACTTTTTTTATGTAATATTAAAAATACAGAGTTAAAATATAAAATTTTCCCCCAAAAAATTAGTTATGAGGTAGTTATGAACAAAAAATTTAAACTAATACTATAGATATAAGTTTCACTCATTCTAATAATACTATGTTTTGAGTAGACAATGGTATATTATATTGGTGAATTAAATTAATCATCCATATGAATAATATGTTGAAGTGGTATTAATTTTGAATTGACCTAGATTGGTAAAATGTATGAAAGTATTTGGATAATAATTTATGGTACTTTGCATGCTCATGGAATACTTATTATTTAGATAAATTATCTGACTACTCTATAAATTTAGTTTCAAAATTAGTAGAATAATTAATAATAAATTAATAGTTATTATTCATATTAGAACACTTTTTTCTACGTTATTATTTGGAAATAAAATTATTTTAAAACTTAATTGGTATGGAAAACCACTTATTCTAGTTATTTTAAGTATTATCAAGATTGTGATATTGGACTATGCTAGATATGGAATGATTATTCTATTATAACCATAATTATTAGTTATGAAGTAGTTATGAATACTATATCTATCATAATCCACTATGTGAGAATAATTGTTAATTTTCTATTTATTTTAATTTTACTTGAAGACAAAATTTTAGGTCATATTTGAATAATTAATGTTAAATGGGTCATTATCATTTTTTAGGGGAATTAAATATGACATGATAACAATATACTACATATGATTTTTTAATATGAATTGAAATAATCTATTAATGCCATTGAGGTAAACTAACGTTAATCACTATGGAGTTACAAAATCATTATCCTGAGTTGTATAGGATTATGGAGTTTCATCATCATATAAAGAATAAATAAGGAAATAATCACTTGTTGATATGTATGAGTGACAATAAATTATAATATTTTAATATCAATATGTGTTTACTATTATTTAAACATGCTATGTCCATGCATTCACATGTATTTGGGGAAGAATATAATTTGTTTGTATCTAATACTAGAGTAGTATTATTATTGAGTAATGTTTTACATTATCTCTACACAATTACATATTAATATGATTATTTTATTCTTTAATATTATCATATAGAAAATAAATTGATTTAACTATTTAATAATATAAATAGGCAAGAATAAAAATTGAGGAGTAACAAAATGAATAACATACATATATTATAACTCTAGAAAAAGAGGATATAATAGTGAAAACTAATTTTTTCTTTCTAAAATTAGTAGTGATAAAAGGATTTCAAATATATATAAACATGTGTTATGCATTAATAAATGTGGAATCTAAAATTTTAATCAATACTCAACTATAGAAATCACTATGTGAATTATTTTTACATAAATTCATTCTTGGACACATCATAAATTTCATGATCAATATTTTAGTTGGAGAAAATCAAATTAGAGCTTAAATTTCATTGTTGGATAACCAACAAGAATGGGATGATAGGATGAAATAATTTTATATTCAAGAGGTAAGTGTAGGCCTCATGATTAGTTATGAGTATCCAACTCCATATAATTATGTTGCATCTTTTAGACATCATGTCTACATCCCTATGCTAAAAGAGAAATACGTTGAAAGTTTTCTGGAGTGCACATAATATTTAATAATGTATAAAATAAGAAACTTTAATTCAATCTGCATCAAAAAGATAATATTAATTTTAACAATATATTCTTTCTCAAAGAAATAAATATTCAACTATACAATTATGAAAATAATTGTTTTATTATGTATAATGAAAACATAATAGATTAAGATAATTTATTTTGGACTAACAAAGAATATACCAAATGAAATTATCTAAAAAAAGTATATTGACATTTAAATAATGGGTAATATTTCTTATTTTGTATAAACTTGATATAATAATTTAATTTCACTATAATTTAGTTTTAAATAATTCAAACCAACCAAGTGTAAATAGTATGTCATTGACATGTCCAAAAATAAATGAGAACAATTACCGTATTAATAGCATGGATATTACTCATCCTATATGTACTAAGTAAATCCTGAGATTCATATGAATCTTAGAGTGAGTAGCCACCCAATTCAAATGAAAAATATGGCATGAATACTATTAAAAACAATTATACTCATGATTTCCATTAACACTATAAGTGATTTTTTTCCCCAGAGTAACAAAATGGTTAGTACTCATCTTATAATATGAACCAATTAAATGCTAAGATTTATGTGATTCTTAAAGTGGGTGGCCAACCATTGTAAATGATAACCAAGGTAGGAATACTAGAAAAAACAATGCTATTCATCCTATTTTCAATGTAAATAAGAATATTTAAAAGTTATGTTGAATTAAGTTTTTATTCTATGATCAAAGTTTTATAAAATAAATAAATCCAACCAAGTGAAAACATTGAACTAATTTACATGATTTTCTTAAATAATACGATAAAAAATTCTCTAAGTAACAATATGGTTAGTAATCTTCCTATATGCACCAAGTAAATCATAAGATTTAATGTGAATTTTAGAGTGGGTTGTTACTTGCTATAAATGAGAAACATGATAGGGATACTAGTAAATTTTTTTTTACTAATCCTATTGTTGATGCCTCTATGTGTATCACAAGTGCTCTCAGTGTTTCAAGAACACTTCTCCTTTTAAAACTCAGGAAGTTCATGGCATGAGTTATTGGTTGTGATAATATGGATTATCCTCAGTGAAATAGAGGTAGAGCACACAAAATATTCCACAACATTTATATTAATTAGTGGTTGGGAACCACCTTGGTTCTTAATAATCTTTGTGAGGTATGCAACATCTATGCTAGTACTGGTGAATTATGATAAAAATCTAATGTAAAACTATTATAGAATGGATATTTACAATGATATTTAAACTAAAGTGATTTGGTTAGAAAAAATAAACAAAAGGAAGATTAGGGAAGAAAGAAAGTATGTGTTGTTGATCTTTTTCTCAAACATTATGACAACATTTAAATTCTAACTAAGCATGCTTTCAACTAGTGTATAACATGAAATAACATATACTCAAATCCCATTATATACCAAGCTAGTTTCTAAGGATAATATGATAGAATACAAGTAGAATCTAGATTTACTTTAAAAATTTACTATGATAGAAAAATAGCATAACACATATTCATGAAGATTAAAATGAAACAAATTAAACTTAAGTACATTCAACTAATCTAGCATTTACACAAATTAACAACCTTGTAGTATAGATGCATATCCAAAATTAAATAAAAACCATTAAAATATAAGAATTAGAAAAAAAATTTGAGAGAGAAGCCATGATGGCACATCACACAAACAAATTGGGACAAAATTTTCAACATTCCCTACTTGTATTAAATTGCCCAAAAGTTATAATGTAGTTTTAGCTCTAAGACTCCCTCCTCTTTTACAAATGGTAATACTACCTTTTATAGGAGGCTAAGATAGTATACTAGTTAGTTATATTAGCTAAAACATGCAAAATTAAGGACAACTTTCCATTTTTATAAAGTTTCTAGAGTACATTTCCATTTTCCCAAGTGGACTAACCTATAGGCAAATGTTCTAGCAAAATTACACATTCCTTTACAAAAAGAATATTCCATTTTAGAATATTATAAAGTTTCCAACAAAATAGAATATTACTAGCTATCTAGTGGGCCCTATGCTGAAGAACTCTCCTATTATTACTAAATAATACTCATGGCCTTTTGGTGTTGTTCATCGACTAGATTTAAATTGATAGCTGGCTCTAAGAGGAACTCATCTTCCTAGTCAACCAAGTCATCAAAATCTATGTCATTTCTTGTCATGGATTTTTTGATGCTCCTTGACTCATCAATCTTCTCTTTTGTAGTTAGGATCATACCCATGATCTTTCTATTATCCATCCTATAATTTCCTTGACACTTGCTTATTACTTCTTGAATGACCAAAGTAACCATATGCTTGTATTCATCATCTATAATGATGCCTAAGGGGCCAAGTTTTGTGTGTTTAGTAATCATGGTTCCAAGGAGGTTTTCAATTCTCGCCATTAGCTCTTTTTCATCTCTTAGGATCCTCTCAAAGTTCCTTGACCATGTACCCAAACCTTGGATTTTGTCAATAATTAATCACATGATTTTGTTCAAATGGGCTACACTAATGGGTTTGAAATCAAAAATTCAATTCTTAACCAAAATGTTGATTAACTCCTTCATTTTATCCTTTTAATTCTACCATTGGGTCATTAAACCCTTGGTTATTGCATCTAGGTGGGCTAGTGAATATTGAATTTCATTCATTGTCTTCAAAGAGTCAATAATATCATATAAATATGCCTTAAACATCTTGATCATTTCCTCTAGGACTAATATAACAACTTGTGTCTTGAGGTTTTCCTTTTGTTTTTACAAATTCTCTATTTTTTTGATACAAGACTTTGATGCCTAATTTTAGTTCAACTAAATGATCATTTGCTAATCCAACTATATCTTCTTCATTTATTAGGTGTTTATTAGGTACCTAACCTCCTACTAGAGTCAAGAGAATGAATGGTTCAACTCTCTGAAAAGTGAGATCCTCACCCCAAACCATGACTTTTTTTATTGCCACTCTTTCTAATCCTATAATTTGTGTTGAATTACACATTAACTAATGACTCTATCACTTTTGGAGGGTTTAGAATCTCCATTTGTGTGTTATTTGAGGCCCAATGAGTGTCCACCTAAATTGATTATCCATGTGCTATCATCTTTCTTTCCTTTTCTTCCTTCATCAGGGCAACTATCCATGGCTTGAGCTCATCATGGATAGTGATGTTGATGGCCTTGGTGATGGCCCATGAATGATGTAAGGTTAGAATCTTTTATATTTTTACATATATGAACCATTAAAGGATGATTAAACCATGAATAAGATTATCATCATTGAATAAGGTAACTTCACTCAAATGATGAGTGAAATTTAACTTTGGTTTCTTCTTTCCAATTAAGAACAATGCTAACTCAACCTTCCTTTTTTGTAGGGGTGTAACTAAAACTGGGTCCAAAGCAATCTCCTTCCCCCTTTCCTTTTCTACTTATTTAGCCTAGGCTTGAGGTTTTTATACTTTTTCTTCTTCTTCATCTAATCCATAGGCATCTACAAGTAATTTAATTACATCCTCCACTATCTCTTTAGGGCCTAGTACAACCATGTCAAGGTATGCAGTTGGGGATTCTGGTCTATCAGGTTGGGTTGAAGATGAGGCCCCTTTACTATGTCTCTCTTCTAATCTCTCCTTCTTAGATCTTTGTGCAACTTGCACTTTATGTTGTTTTACTTCTACTTATGGCTGCTCTGGGGGGGTCCTAGAAGAGGGTCCAAGAAACAAGTGGTATCGCACGGATCCCATATAACATATTTTACTATGTGGTTTCTCATCCATAGCCAACCTATCCTCAAGATTGATATTATGCTTCATAAGCATGGCTAATACTTTTATGAAATTGGAGGCCCTAATATACATTACTTCATGGACACCAGGTTGGTGTTCATAAGTCCTATTTATTGTTTTTGATTTCTAATACTTCATAACCCTATCATAAGGGTCTTATTGCCTCAATTCATCCAACTATAAATTAAAGGATTCTCAATGTTTGGATATAGTGTATACCTGATCCTAATTATGCAATATAGTCCTACTTATAGACAAAGGGAAATGGTGGAGTCCTTTCCTTTTGCTATTTCATACTCTATCTATACCGTGGAATAATTGATATCCTATTTCCTACTATGCCCATTTATTAGACACATGGACTGGAAATTTGAATGGTTAAGTTAGGGTTCCTTCTATTCTAATCACAGTGTAGTCTAGATATAACCAGATATCCCTAATTAGCTTCACATACTTCTTGATTAGAGGGATAAACCTACCCATAGGAATCCTTGTTATGACTTCTACTAAATATAGACATACACAATTATAAATTAATTGTATATTTTGTCTATACTTGAATATATGTAATTTTGAATAGTGATGGAAAATAGTTGGTTTGCCTTTAGGTGACCAATTATTCATGTCAGGGATTTTAGTGGTGGCTAGTAGGTTATCTAAAAGATAGGAAATCATAAAGAAGTGATTATTGGTTTTCTTCTTTATGGTAGAGAATTTTTGTTTTAAGCAAATGTTGATCATCTCACATATTGGGGGAGTAAGTCCCTTTTCCACCATGAAACTAACATAAGCCACATAGATTTTGTTGATAGAGGTGGTGGAGGAGGCCCCAAACAATCTATTCAATAGTGTCATGATTATTCTAATTCCTTACCTAAACTAGGCAATTATGATTTTACTAGTGGGGTTTATAACTACATGGGTCCCTGAGTAAATCCATGGGGTAAGGATGGCTTTCATGTAATTTTTGTTTGCCCATTATATGATTTTGGGAAAATCCACCTAAGGTTTGGATATATTATAATAAATTTCAAATGTAAGAGGGAAGATAATGCTACTTTTTTAAAATCACATTCATGCACTATCATGTCCTAATTAGTCTTACAATCTTTGAAAATAGGGGCAATGACATCGATATGGTGTAATACCTCAAGTTTTGTCATCATGAAGTAGAGATGAGTCATTTGAATGGAGACTAAGTCATTGTATCTTTGGAGGATTGTTCCATTATTTTTTTCTTCCCATGTGATGGGCTACATCTCCTTAATAGTCTAATTTTTTTTGGACTAGTTGTTATCTCCAATATTTAATGATGTCAAGATCCTCTACTACCCACTAAGGGCACACTTGATTACCTTTGTATTAGCAACTAAACACGAAATTTAACCAGAATGAATAAGTAACTAGAAATATGAAACAACACAGGATATGAGAGACAATACCCAATTGTATTAATACTCATTCAAAAGAAAATACAATAAAGAAGATGCCACACTTCTTCTTCCCACACCTCTAGAGCTCCCACATTTCTAGGGTTCACCAGTAATTCTCCTTCAATAGTTCACTCTCTCATCATAGTCACAACAATCAACTCCAATACAGAGTTGTTGTTCACCTCCACCAGTCAGTAACAATGCTGCCAGTACACCAAGTACACAACCATACTCCAAGTAGATCTCCCTTACCTTGCTGCCACCTACAAATCAATAGACCTTACTTACCATGTAGATATCTTTACAACCTAAAGAACCCTTGTCCTTGACTCACCAAGTCCTCATGATTCTTCAACTAGTACCCCGATGGATCTCCTAGTAGAACTTGCACAACCTGTAACTCTCCCTGATCATACACACTCAACACCCCTTTGGAACTAGGAGGAGCTACTCTTGCTCTCTCTTCAAGCACAATGGATTTTTAGCACACTTTTACAATACAGCCCATGAGTCTATTATATAGATCTCATGCATACAATAATTAGACTTTCTTGATTACAATAATTAAACTCGAAACTCAAGACCAAAAATAGTCTTTACATGTAAACTACCTATCCAAAAATAGACCAGTCTGGAACCCACATACAAACTGCATGCACACACAGGTTACCAACGTTGACTCCTTCCTGACCGATGTCAGCCGACTTATAACTGACATCGGTTGCTTTTGCACTGTAATATGACCGACGTTGGTTGATCAGACCAATGTCAGTTTCCCTGAAACTTGTTATGCAACTCAGCAACCTCCCAACAACCTCCTTCCCTGTTTACATCAATGAAGCTTTTAGCTCCACAACCTAACAATCTCCCACTTGGAGATAAACAGCTGTACTGTACCTATACCTATACACTATCTAATCTATTTCTTGGCTTGTATCCCTCTTCAAGATCAATCTTGAAGACTAACCACCACACAACTTGTGGTGCACCACCTGTCATCCAAGTAACCTGCCACATCTGAACCTACAACTCCATGTAGTGAAGACCTTGACCTTGCATAACATGAATCCCTGCTGCTGGTCCCTCTTAGATACCTAAGAATCTACCTTCCCTGAATTGGCTCCAAACTCTCTGACAACTCCCACTACTTGGGAAAACTTAGGTCTACACTCGACCTCATGTGATTTTGAACACTGTTCTAAGCTCAGCTTGAACTATCTAACCCTTGGTGTGCTTACTAGTTCTGCAACTTGCGTATTGAACCCTGCTAACACCTTCTTCACATGAGCTCCCACTGGAGACAAAATCAACCTGTGATCTTCCATGTATCTTATGCTAAAGAATTTTGCTACTCCCAAATTCTTGATGACATACTTCTGAACTAACTTTACCTTTAGCTCAAAAACTCCCTACATGTGTAACCCTGCAACAAGCAACCACACCACATACAACAATAGGATAATGCTAAGACCATTATCCAACTTGGTAAAGACAAACACAATGATTACACTGACATTGACTAAAGTCCTGCTTTGTCATCCATCTGTCAAAACCTATACCACTGTCCTGCAGCTTCCTCAAGACCATATACCTTGGCCTTCTGTCTCACGTGTCCATCCACTCTCTTATTTAACTTGGGAATCCATCCATCTATTAGTGTTGGCAACTCTACCAAATCTCCTACTTGGTTCTCTTTTAAAGAATTCATGTCATGCTCCCACTGTTTCCTAGATTCTACCTGCATTACCTCTTCACGTCTTCCTAGTTCTTGACAATTAGTAACCAACAAGTAAGAAGGTGAACAATGAATATGAGGTCCACTTACCCTTTCAATCCTCCACATGGGCATTTGAGACTCCTTGAAAGCATGATGTCTACCCAACATCCATTCTAGTGACCGATCTTGGCCCTTTTCCAATCTGCACCTGACCGACATCGATTCCCTATGACTGACCTTATTTATCGACATCAGTTATTTGACCGATGCCGGTGTCCATTCTACCAATGTCAGTTTCTGTATGACTGATGTTTGTTCCTGCTACCTGACACCACTAACTCTGTTGATCTGCACATGACTGACGTCGGTGCCTATCTATTTGATGTTAGTTCCTTCTGACTGATGCTGGTACCTGTGTTCACTTGTGAGTGATGAATTTTTACCCATGAGCTCCTTTTGGATCAAACCCTTGTCCATATTAACATAGCCTTGCTCAGAATAATTTAATCCCCTCAGCTGATCTCTATCCATCATCTCCTCCATGAACACCAAGGCTTTCCAGTTCTTAAGTTTGTCAAAAACATCTATCTTTTGCTTAAGAACATGCATTCCCTTCTTACATATGTAACCAAGCCTACAAAACCACATCTCTGCAATAGAAGGTGAATCAATAATATATGTAGATAGATAAAGGATACCTACTTTCTTACCACCATCTAATTCAAGTGCATATGCTATGAGAGTTACTATGCATCTCTCATCACCCAACTTTCTTGAAGAAATTAGACTCATCTCCAAGACTGATACTTGCATGACCTCCTTCAACATCCGTGTGTTATCTATCTGTAATTTCAGCTTCACTTCCCCTTTGCCAACCATGTGACAAGGCTCACCAACCCCTAAATAAATCTCTCCAAAGTCTCCAAAGACATACCCATGAAAAGATGCTCTATTTCAAGATGCATGGAAAGAGGCAACATAATCTGTAAACCAAGATTCTACTTTATCTAGAGCAACCTGTGCAACAACACCTACAACATCTACTTTTACACGCTAATCTTCTACTGACCAACAATCTTCCTTTACCTGCTCTTTCTTTCCATCAATCTAACCATTCATGCTATTCAGTTTCTCCATTTGTAGCTTACTTTCTTCTACCATTGCTATACTCCCGCTCAATCTAAAACCCCTGAGAGTGACCTATAATCAACAAACACTAACCAGATCTGAACCACCTATTAGTCAACCCAACCAAAAGCTCTGATACCAATTGTCAGGATCCTCTACTGCCCACTAAGGGCACACTTGATTACCTTTGTATTAGCAACTAAAAATGAAATTTAACCAGAATGAATAAGTAAATAGAAATATGAAACAACACAGGATATGAGAGACAATACCCAATTGTATTAATACTCATTTAGAAGAAAATACAATAAAGAAGATGCCACACTTCTTCCCACACCTCTAGAGCTCCCACACTTCTAGGGTTCACCAGTAATTCTCCTTCAATAGTTCACTCTCTCATCATGGTCACAACAATCAACTCTAATACAGAGTTGTTGTTCACCTCCACCAGTCAGTAACAATGCTGTTAGTACACTAAGTACACAACCATACTCCAAGTAGATCTCCCTTTCCTTGCTTCCACATGCAAATCAACAGACCTTACTTACCATGTAGATATCTCTACAACCTAAAGAACCCTTGTCCTTGCCTCACTAAGTCCTCATGATTCTTCAACCATTACCCCGGTGGATCTCCTAGTATAACTTGCACAACCTATAACTCTCCTTGATTATTCACACTCAGCACCCCTTTAGAACTAGGAGGAGCTACTCTTGCTCTCTCTTCAAGCACAATGGCTTTCTAGCACACTTTTACAATACAGCCCATGAGTCTATTATATAGATCTCATGCATATAATAATTAGACTTTCTTAATTACAATAATTAGACTCACAACTCAAGACCAAAAATAGTCTTTACATGCAAACTGCCTATCCAAAAATAGACCAGTCTGAAACCCACATGCAAACTGCATGCACACACAGGTTGCCGATGTCGACTCCTTCCTGACCAATGTCGACTAACTTATAACCAATGCCGATTATTTTTGCACTATAATATGACTGACATCAGTTAATCAGATTGATGTCGGTTGCCTTGCAACTTGTTCTGCAACTTAGGAACCTCCCAACAACCTCCTTCCCTATTTGCATCAGTGAAGCTTTTAGCTCCATAACCTAAAAAATGATGTAACATCAAATTTTATGTCCTTGAAGATCCTTCCCTTCATGTCTAAGGTTAAGTACAATTTTGTGTCCTCCCTTTACTAATGTCTTCAAGCTGTCATGACTGTAAGCTTTGAAAATTGTTCACTAATGGCCTACAAATTGTCTCTAAATTAGTTCACACTTGTCTAGATGGCAATACGGCTTTCTATGCCTCACATGTGATCAATTTTGCCTTAAATTAAGGTTTTTTGTGAAGGTTAGGTATTTTCTATAGCTTTAATGATGAAATTTTCTTGGACTCAGGTGAATTCTTGCCTTGGATTTGATTTAGACCCTTAAATTTATACCTTTGCCTTTTAATGCCCACAAAACCTTTGATTTTGTCATTTTATGCTTGCATGACACCTATGTGGTAGCCATCTGGTAACATTCATGGAATTTTCATTAAAGCTTTCAAAGGAATAGCTGTTGCCTTTTAAAATTTGATTTGTATCATGTTTTTATATCTTCATACATGAATCAATATGGGTTATTAATCATGATCTTGGGACTTGCATGTTATTAGTCCTTGTCTAAATTGGGATCCACAGACATGCCACTTGACATCCTTATGGGCCTTTTGGACTCTACACTTTATTGGTCACATAGGGGATACACGTTCACCATACATCAAACCTATGGGCCTTTATAGGTTTTGTTAAATAGTCCATGTTGATTATGATCCATCTAATCAATTTGCTCTGATTACCCATGAGCCATTGATCTTGCAAAGCACAAGCTTTAATTAACATTAGGATACAAAAGCAAACATAGGCTAAAGGCTTTAGGTTAAAGTTTATTTCATGTTAATAAACATGATATAAACTTTAAGCTAAAGTTTTTAAGCTAAGTCTCAAAAAATAATATAAAGGGGCCTTCCCTCAAATTATTAATGGACCTAATGCAAGGCTTTAACCTAGAGTTTTATCATGTTAATAAACCTGATAAAACTTTAGATTAAAGGATTTTATCTAAGTTTTATGGAAATGGGACCTCTTGTTAAATTAAAACATAATATAAGTCTTTAGTCTAAGGTTTATCATGTTAATAAATATAATTGGAACCTTAGGATATAGACTTAGATTAAGTCTATGTCTACGAATATCAAACTATAAGATCATTTTACCATTGAAGTTCAAAGAACCTAAGCATTTTTAATATTTTCCAAATGGGGTCCCATTGATTTACAACATAATTAACAAGCTTTAGCAATGCCTTTTAAAACAAATTCATTTGTCTAAGCAAGGTGGTTGATGATATTAAATTTGAAGACAGTTGGGGATCAACCAACAATATTGATTACAATGTGAAAGCAATAAATGCGGAATTAAACCAGAAAGATAAGTAACTAGAATCAGATAATAGCAAACAATAAGAGATACAAGAAACCACCCTAAAAATTTGTATTAAAATCTTTATAAAAGGAATACAATTGAAAAAACTTCTTTTCTTCCACACCTCTCTCAGATGTACAGATCTCTTTCTAGATCTCTTTCCCTCAAGAGCTCTCTCTCTCAATTAAAATCAATTCCCACAACCTAGATTGATACACATATACAATCTTGTACTGTTCAACATTTCAATTCAATAAGATATGAAGATCTAATCCTATATATAATATTTAGGAAACATGAGCATACAAATACAGCCATTAGATGCACCTCCTAATCAAGGGCTCTAAACAGTCTTACTTAAAATAGAGATGCAAACTTAAGACTAACACTTAATCCTATCATGCAAATATTTTGCTCTATCCATGGAAATAGCATTCTGGATGCACAGGTGATCAAAGTCAATCCTTGCCTGTCTGCACTTGACTGACATCGGCTGAACATAACCGATGTCGACATCTCCCAGTCAACTCCTGATCGACGTCGATCACTCCTGATCGACGCCGGTGACTGTGTAAATCTTGAAACTTGCAAACTCACTCATTTGGTGAAGCTTTTAGCTCCACACCTCAATAATCTCCCACTTGGAGATAAACAGTTGCACTAGTACCTGTACAACAACATCTTCTAGCTCCTCCATCTTCAAACTCAATCATGAAGACCAACAAAAGTAGAATGAAGATTCAACTTCTCCTTTGTTACCAGATTGGTTAACATATCAACAGGGTTCTTATCTATATGGATCTTCTCTAGCTTCAACTCACCATCCTCCAATACCTGTCTTATGAAGTGGTACCTAAGCTATATATGTTTTGTTCTTGAATGAAAGGCCAAATTCTTAGCCAAATGAATTGCACTCTAACTATCACTGTATAATTTGCAACTCTCTTGCTCCTTTCCAAGCTCTTCCATGAACCGTGTCATCCATATCATCTCTTTGCTAGCCTCTGTGACTGTAATATATTTTGCTTCTATAGTTGATAAGGCAACAACCTTCTGCAACTTTGATATCCAGCTAACCGTCATTCCACCAATAGTGAAAACATATCCTGTGGTACTCCTTCTGCCATCCAAATCACCTGCCATATCTGAATTTATATAACCATGTAAAGAAGTATCTAAACCTCCATAGCACAAATTCCTATTGCTGGTCCCTCTTAGATATCTAAGGATCCACTGAACTGCTTTCCAGTGTTCCTTCTCTGGATTGGCCATATACTTACTTACAACTCCCACTGCTTGGGCAATATCTGGTCTAGTACAAACCATTACATACATTAAGCTCCCTACAATAGAAGCATATGGAACTCTGTTCATGTATTATACCTCATTATGTGAATTAGGACATTGTTCTTTACTCAACTTAAAATGTCTAGCCAAAGGTGTGCTTACCGGTTTTGCATCCTACATATTGAACCGTTTCAACACGTTGTTCACATAATCCTCTTGAGACAAAATCAACCTGTGATTTTTCTTATCTCTCTTAATGCTCATGCCAAGGATTTTCTTTGCTGCTCCCAAATCCTTCATAGCAAATGTGTGAGCTAATTTCACCTTAATCTCAGAGATATCCTGCATGTGTGATCCTGCAACTAGCATATCATCTACATACAACAACAAAATAATATATCTACCATTATCCAATCTCTTAAAATAAACACAATGGTTAGATTGACATCTACTGTATCCATGCTCAGTCATAAACCTATCAAATCTCAAATACCACTATCTAGGAGCATGCTTGAGGCCATACAAGCTTTTCTTCAATCTGGACACTAACTTCTCCTTACCTTTGACCTCAAATCCTTCTGGCTGATCCATATATATTTCTTCATCCAAATCTCCATGAATTAACACTGTCTTAACATCAAGCTGCTCAATATGCAAATCCTCAATAGCAACTAAAGATAATACAATCTCTATAGAAGTCATTTTAACTACAAGAGAAAAAATCTCACCAAAATCAATACCTAGTTTTTGTGCAAATCCTTTCACTACCAACCTGGCCTTATATCTCATCTATCCATTCTCACCTTCCTTAAATCTGTAGATCCATCTATTCTTCAGTGTCTTCTTACCAGTTGGAAACTCAACCAAATCCCACATTTGATTCTCTTTCAAGGAATCAATCTCCTCATTCATGCCTAACTCCCACTGATTATTGGATTACACCTATATCGCTTCATCAAAACTCTCTGGATCTCCACCATCAGTAAGAAATAAATAGAATAATGAAGGGGAATATCAAATTGGAGGTTTACTTACCCTTTTTGACCTCTTGATGGGCATCTGAGACTCATTCACAACATGCTGTTCACCCAAATTCTCTGATAGTGACCGACCTCGGTCACTTCCAGGCCTGTAACTAGCTGACATTGGTTCTCCCTAACCGATGTTGGTTCCTACCTGACCGACGTCAGTCACTATATGGCTGACATCAGTTCCTGTATTTCTAACATTGGTTCCTGCCTAACCGATGTTAGTCTCTATGTTTTCTTGTCTATAATTAATTTTTCCCACGAGCTCATTTTGGATTGTCACCTTGTCCAATTCTCCATTGCTCTGCCCAGATTGATTCAGCTTCTTAAGCTGATCACTATACATCACTTTTTCATTGAAAACTAAATCACGGCTCCTAATTATCTTGTTAGTTCCTAGATTCCAAAACCTGAATCCAAAATCATCAGAGCCATAGCCAATAAATGTGCATCTCATAGACTTAGCATCTAGCTTCTTTCTATTTTCTTTATCAATGTGCACAAAGGCTTCATAACCAAAACCTTTGAGAAATGAGAGATCTACCTTTTTACCTATCCATGCCTCTTATGGAATTCCACCATCCAACATTGTAGAGGGTCCTCTGTAAATTAGGTACACTTTAGTATCCACAGCTTCTACCCAAAACTCTAAGGGCAAACCATCATGCAATCTCATACACCTTGCATGCTCCATTATTATTCTGTTCATCCTTTCAACAACTCCATTTTGCTGAGGTGTCCTTGGATCCATCCTTTCCCTACAGATCCCATTCATATAATAATAACTTCTAAACTTATAGCTGTAGAACTCACCACCATTGTTAGATCTCAGGCACTTCGATCTTCTACCTATTTCATTCTCAACCATAGCTTTCTAAATCTTAAAAGTGTCAAAAACATTAGATTTCTTCTTAATAAAATAGACTCATACCTTTCTTGTAGCATCATCTATGAAAGAAACATAGTACCATGATCCTCCTATAGAAACAACTTGAGCTGGTCCCCACATGTCTATGTGAACAAGCTACAACTTATGCTTCTTCTTTATTGATCCAGTCTTGAAAAAACTCACTCTCTTCTATTTTCCAAACACACAATGCTCACAAAAATCTAGATCTATTCTTTTCAAATTTGAAAGCTTACCTTTTGACTCAAGAATAGAATTCCCTTCTCACTTATGTGGCTGAGCTTAGAGTGCCACAACTTTGCATCCACATCTGAAGTAGATAATACAGAAGGATAATTATTAGTAACACAATTACATAAATAGAGAGTACCTACTCTCTTACCTCTGGCCAATATAAGTGCACCCTTGGTAACCTTCCAAGATTTAGCTATGAGAGTTACTGTACAGCCCTCATTCCCTAACTTTCCTACAAAAATCAAATTCCTCTTCAAGCTAGGAACATGCATGACATCTCTCAACACCCATGTGTTGCCATTCTGCATTTTCAGCTGCACTTTTCCTTTGCCAACAATTTTACAAGGCTTATCATCCCTTAATAAACTATTCCAAAATCTCCATGGACATAGTCACTAAAATATTCTCTATTAGGGGTAGCATGAAAAGAGGCACTAGAATCTAACACCCAAGATTCTATATTATTATGCAAATAGAATATAAGTGCATCTTGTGCAATACCTACAACTTTTGCTTCTTCTTTGCCTTCATGTTGGTTGTTCTCTTTAGGTTTTGACTAGCATTATTTACTTATGTGCCCTATCTTTCCACAATTCCAGTAGGCTATCCTCCTGCCATTTCTTGATTTGGATCTACCTCTCACCTTTGACTTAGACCTTGATCTCCCTTTCTTACTCTTCTCTTTTTTCCTTCCCCTGCTCTCAAAACTTAAAGCATTCCCTGATGTTTCCCCTGTGCTTTTTCTATGAATTTCTTCATTCAAGATTACACTAACAACATCCTCTACTTTTAAAATATTTGAAGAAGATGCAGTATTACTAATTGCCATTACCAATCTATGGTAGCTTTCAGGCAAAGAACATAATATTAAAAGAGCCTTAATTTCATCATCAAACACTATTTTGATTGAATTTAATTGATTTACAATTCCATGGAAATCATTTAGATGATTAGATATAGATCCACCTTCCTGCATTTGCAAATTAAATAACTACTTCATAAGATATACCTTATTTGAAGCTAAGGGTTTTTCATATAAATTTGTTAAAGTAGTCATTAACTCTATCATAGACTTTGCCTGTGATAAATTAGATATCACATTCGATGCCAGACTCAATCTTATAGATCTAAGAGCCTTTTTATTAAGAACTTCCCATTCTTCACCATCCATGTCTTTGGGCTTCTAAAAAACCCCACCTAATGGTAAGTATAGATCTTTCTGCTATAGATAATCCTCTATCTACATTCTCCAATGTTGATAATTTTTGCTATTGAACTTCTCCATTCTCAGTTTACTTTCTTCTGCCATTACTTCTCCCACTCAAACAGAAATCCCTATGAGTAACTTGTAATCAATACACACTAACCAAATCTGAAACATCTATTAGTCAACCTAAGCTCTGATACCACTTGTTGGGGATCAACCAACAATCTTGATTACAATGTGAAAGCAATAAATACAGAATTAAACCAAAAAGATAAGTAACTAGAATCAGATAATAGCAAACAATAAGAGATACAAGAAACCACCCTGAAAACTTATATTAAACTCTTTACAAAAGGAATACAATTGAAGAAAATTCTTTTATTCCACACCTCTCTCAGATGTATAGATCTCTTTCTAGATCTCTTTCCCTCAAGAGCTCTCTCTCTCAATTACAATCAATTCCAACAACCTAGATTGATACACATATACAATCTTGTACTGTTCAACATTTCAATTCAATAAGCTATGAAGATCTAATCCTATATATAATATTTAGGAAACATGAGCATACAACTACAGCCATTAGATGCACCTCCTAATTAAGGGCTCTAAACAGTCTTACTTAAAATAGAGATGCGGACTTAAGACTAACACTTAATCCTATCATGCAAACATTCTGTTCTATCCACGAAAATAACATTCTGGATGCACAGGTGACCGACATCGGTCCCTGCCTGTCTGTACCTCACCGATGTCAGTGGAACATTACTGATGCTGGCATCTCCCAGTCGACTCTTGACTGATGTCGATCGCTCCTGATCGACATTGATGACTGCATAAATCTTGCAACTTGTAAACTCGCTCATTTGGTGAAGCTTTTAGCTGCACACCTCAACAAAGACCTCACAAACATCAATGATGGCATCATAAAAATCAAATGACATTCATGAGAATGTGATATTTAAGTTCATGAAGTCATTATTTCCATAGATCTTGATTTTGATACTCTCTATTTGATCATACTTTACAAGTAAGCATAAAACATAGATCATGATCCAAGTAGATGCACACCATTGGTCCCTATAATCAGAAGAGGATCAATTCAGCTTGAGGCCATATATAAAATTTATAATAAGTTATAAGCCTAGGTATTTAAACCATAATAAAATATGACCTTTTAAATATCATAGAGATAATATAAGGTTTTAGCCTAAGGTTTCATTGTATTAATAAAGACAATAAACCGTAGGGTAAAAAATTAGGTTAAGTCTATTTTTTTATGCATGGGGCCCTTTAAACATTAAAATTGAATGTGGGAGTGCCATGTGGTGACTCCGTAGGTCTCCTAAGCTTTGACCCTACTAACCTTGGGAAGGACCCTTAGACCATCGATCGAGATCTGATTTCTCAAGATGGTGACACTTATCACCCTCAAGGGACATCCGTAGGTCTTTAGCATTATAACTTTGTGTTCACTCCATTGGATCTATTTCATATCCATAGTTATGGATCATTGATCTTGATCCAAATACTTGCATATGATTGGTTCTTATAATCAAAAATGGATTAAGTGAGGTCAAGAATATATAAAAATGGGATCAAATTATCGTATGAGTAATAAGTCTTTAAATAAAAGGGGCCTTTTGAATGATTAAAGTATTAACATAAGTTTTATCCTAAGGTTTCATTGTATTAAAAAATACAACTCAGACCTTAGGGTAAAACTTACGCTAAGTTTGTGATTAATAAAAGGGATCCTTTTTAAGCTTTGATCTTGGTGTCATGTCGTTAGATCTTCCATCTCTACTTAAGCATGGACCATCGATCATGATCCAGGTGATCTCATAGGATTGGTCCAATGGATCAAGGCTTTAGATTCATTAGACCTTATTCACTCCATTTGATCATTTGGTCTTGATGAAGAAAAATCCATTAATTATATAAAGAGGTAAGAAATTTAATTAGAGATATTTAATGTAGGGACTTAGGCTAAGGTCTTAGTACTAAGGTGTAGTTCATGTTAATAAATAGAAATAGGACCTTAAGACTAAGACCTTAGTCTAAGTTTGTAACAAAGAGGACCATGTGACATAAAGTGAGACTAGGTTAGGAAAACAAAATATCCTTGCAAGCATAAAAGTTAGACCTTATTTATAATAAAAGGGGATCCAAAGGGGCTCAAAATATAAAAAGACCAGACCTATGATTTTAGACCAAGGTTTGGCCATGTTGAAAAACATGACCAAGACTTAACATAAAATTTAGGCTAAAGTCTAAAGTGTGTTTAAAATGTTACCACCAATTTTGATCCTACCCAATTGGATTTGAACCAAAGGTCTAAGCTAGGTTTTTTTGAAGGAGAGATTCATAACGTGAATTCAACTTTAAGTTCTCATACACCAAAGGCTAGTAAAATCTTGAATAGGATTAATATGAAAATTTTAAGCATAGTCCATTACATGAGGGTCCCATAAAACCTACAATTGAAACATGAAGATCCATTTTTAGTAGCATTAGGCAAGGTTAAAGTAGAAACATGAACGACTAGGCCAACCTTATCTAGTGTGGATGATATTCAAATTAAAATGGAGTGCAAAACATGTCAAGTTTTTTAGTGTTAAGACTTAAATTATGCACAAGGGTCCCTATTTTTAGAAATGGGGAATGTTGACATAAAAAAATGGCAACTTTTGAGGGAAACATAGAAATATGTTAAAACTTAGAGACTCTAGTTTAGACAAATAACTAGGTCACTTATTCCACGTGATCAATTCCATCATTAAGATTGGTTCATGGTTGAAACACAATTTGTACATGTAGAATTAGGATTAAACATCAAAACATAGCGATGCTTTGTGTGCAATTTTATTCTAATTACTATTTTCCATGGGATTCAAGGGACAACTTCTAGGTTTCATGCCTTTAATCATTAAAACTGACTTAAAGCATGTTTAGATATTCATTAAGGACCATGTTTTTAGTTTATGTAATACTTGGGAATTACTCTGCTAATATCTAGGCATCTATAGCCCTGATAGAGATGAATTTGGCTCCACTTATAAGCTTAATCCACTACTAGCCATACATCCATAGCCCTGATGGAGATTATTAGAATCACTTTTTCTTGAAAATCTTTTAATTTTGAAATAAGTTCTTATTTTTTTGTATATTTTTTATTTTAAGCTTTCCAACAAAGGTTAGGACCCAAGATAACCAGGTTCAAGGATTTATTCAAGTGTTTAATCCTCAGATAATCACCTATGATTATAAATTTTATCCTAGGCAAGGATGCTTGTTAAGTGTAAGAATGATTGTGCCTTAATATATTATGATTTCATTCTACATGTACAATCCTTATTAAAACCAAGTTTAGGTCAATACAATGTTTAAGGTCTTATGGAATAGTTAACCTATCCATCAGTCCTTACTATTTTATTCTATCTTGAATCCATGGTCAACATATGCATAAGGTTCATACCTTCATTTTATACTTCTAGATTTTTCAAGAAAACTACATGAACTTTGAGATGAGGCTTATCCCAAAAGGACTTATTAGAAGCAAGGAACACAAAAACATAAAGGAAACACACAATAGAAAGCAAAGGGAAAGCAAGTAAATATATACAAACTTATGTACAAATAAGTGAAAAGAAGGAAAAGGACATAAGAGAAACTAAACTAGCTTACCTACACTAATTCTAACCATTCTTACATATCTACTCCATGAATATCCCACGGGGAGTAGAAGAGAATTAATGCTTGAGATATTGCCCATTGGTGGGTAGTGTGACTTTTACTCCTTATAGGTTTTTATCTCTAAGTGCATTTATAATATAATAGGGGCCAATCCATAAAGGTGTGAATATACCATGCTTGCCCTTGGGTTTAAATGATTTCTCCCAAAGAAGAAGCAAGTCTCCTTATTTGAAAACCTTGATCTTTGATAACTTATCAAACCACCTCTTTACTATAGTGTGATTCCTGCTAAAGTTAGTAAAAGCTTCTTATCATGCATCTAAATAATGTCCAACAGCTTTGAACTTACAAATTTTTGGTCTTCCTCCATATAATCTTGCATAAAATTGTAAGTTGGTAGCTTAAGGGTGATGTGGAATATGGGTTCTTGGCCATATACTAAAAAGAAGGGAGATGCTTTAAGATCTTGCTTAATTCTTGTTCTATCTACCCAAAGGGAATATTTGAGCAGCTTATACCATGTTCTAGGTTTGTTTATAATAGACTTTTTAATTGCCTTCATCAAGTTCTTGTTTGTTGATTTAGACACCCCATTACCTTATAGATAATGGTTAGATGAGAACCTGAGAACAATACCATTATCATATGCCCATTTTTTCATCTCTATAGATATGAATTTAGACCCATTAGCACATACCAAAGAGAATGGAGTCCCAAATCTCAGGCATATGTTTTCTTCTAAAAGCTTGATCACTTCTTCAGTCTTACATTATTTGGTAGCTATTGTTTCAGTCCATCTAGTATAATAGTTAGTTATTGTTAAAACATATTTATGAGCTTATGATGAGTTAAGACTGATGACCCCAATGAAATCCAACCCCCATTATGCAAAGGGTTTATCAACCATTACTGGTTATAATGACATTGATATTTTTGGTTCTTTTATGCTAAAGATCTAGCATGAATCTCATTCTTGTACATGCTTATGAGCATCTTTGAAGATAGTGGGCCAATAATATCCAACCCTAAGGATCTTATGAGTTATGGTTCTCCTAGATGGGTTTCCACTTCCTAATTTGTCATGAAAAGTGATTATTATCTCATTATCTTCTTCCTTGGAAACACATCTCAAGTACACAACTTCAAAGTTCTTTTAGTATAGGATTCCATCTTTGATCAAGTAATGATCTACCTTGAGCCTTAGAGTTTTTTTTCTCACTAGTTATTCCTAAGAATGTAGTGCCTAAATTTCTTGATCACTTTAACTAATGCAAAGGCTTATTTATCAATCAAAGGATAATTTAACTAAATATTTTTCAAATTACTACCCATAAAATTAATTATATGATCACACCCATCTATCTTCTTTTCAAAATAACAATAATGGTGTGCTCAGAGGTAAAAGAGTAAAGTAAGAAATCTTTTGAAAAGTCTAGACTTATCAAGATTGGAGCCTGACTAATTGCTCTTTTGATGTCCCCAAAAGCCTTTTTTGTCTCTTAATTCCATAAGACTTTAGCATCTTTATTTATCATATCATTTAATGGTTTGATAATTTATACAAAGCTAGAAATTAATTTTCTCACAAAGTTTATTTTACCAAAAAAGGATTTTAACTCTTTTCTACTATTAGAGGCTCTATCTTTGATATGGCTTCTACTCTTTTAAGATATATGGAAAAACCATCTTTAGTAATAACATGGCTTAACAATTTACCTTCATTGACATAGAAAATGCTTTTTTTAGGGTTAAGGAAGACATTTTTCACCTTTCAAATACCTACTGTAAATGCATGAAATGGTCTTCCTTGTTCTTAGAGAAGATAATTAGATCATCCATGTAAATTATGATGCATTTTCCAATAAAACCTTGGAAGGTATGGTCCATGGCTCTCTAGAAGGTAGCTCCTACATTTATTAGTCCAAAATACATTCTCTTATAGGCAAAGGTGCCCCACTTGGTTGGAAATTTTATCTTCATTCTATCTACTTTGTCTACCAACACCTAATTATACCCTAAAAAACTATCCAAAAAAGACATCATGACTGAACCAGAAATAATTTGTATTACTTGGTTAAGAGATGGGGGAGGATAATTATCTTTTTTAGATGCTTTCTTTAGATTCCTAAAATCTATACATCATCTGATTTCTCCATTATTTTTCCTAACTGGGACCAAATTGGTAACCCAAGTAGAGTGCCTGATGGGAAATATAATTCTAGCATCTAACAATCTCTTGACTTCCTTGAAAATCATGGTATATAAGATAAGATTTATAGGTCTCTATTTTTCCCTAAAAGGTTTACAATTATCTTTGAGAGGTATGGTATGGGTTATGACTCTTGGATCAAAAATATTCAAGTCATCATATGACCAAGCTATCATATATTTGTATTTTATTAACAATTCTTTAGCCCTTTTATTTTAAATAGTAGTGCAGGGTTTTCCAATGTTGACTAGCTAAGGTTGATCTTGAGGTCCAAGATCAATTGCATTATAATCTTTCCCATTAACCTTGGGAATATTAGAGGCTTCAAATAGCTTATCTTGATAAAATAAAATTTCTAAGGCAATCATTCCATTAGGTATCTTATTTTCATTCACCTAAATGACTTTGCCATAAAATTTGTTTTCAAGGGTGGTTTTATCAACTTCATCTATGATTTAGGCCTTAAATGCTCTTGAATTAGCCATGAAGTTTAGGATTTGTTGGTCATCACTAAAGAGATATAGATAGTTTACATTTTCTAGGATATAAGGCCAAGGTATGAACTCAATGCATAAATTTGGTGAGTCCTAATTAGGCATGAGGTTGGCCACAATAGAGGCTAGTTCATGAATAACTTTATTTTCCTCCCTAGGGATAGACATAATATTGAAAGCATCAAAAGATTAAACTAAATCCTAGAACCTAAATTTATACCTCTTAAGGTAGGATACTTTGCATTGATACTTTTTTCTTACCTAATTAACTATTAGTTCTGAATCACCATAAACTAGTAGTTCTAATACATTATTTTTTATGGAAAATTGTAGTCCTAAAATGAGAGCCTCATATTCTACAAGATTGTTGGTACATGGGAACTAGATTCTGTAAGAAGCATGATATTTATTATTATCAAGGTCAATTAGAACAATGCCTACCCCAGATCTAGATTTACACCTAGCCCCATCAAAATGCATCTTCCACAATCCAAGAATAGTATGAGAAGGATTAGATTCACTTAATTTAGTAGTTTCAAGAGTGAAAACTCCTAAATTAGAGTCAACTATGTTCCCCTTTTCATTAAAATCATTGTATTTTGTGATCATATATTTCATCGTTGGTTCTCTTTCCACTCTGATTTGATTTAAAAATCCTTTTCAAGATAAACATAGATGTGAACAGTCTATAGACATATCCATTTATAGGTTCTGTCTATTCTCTACTTAAAAATAGTCCATAGGCATTAGGGATATTTACCACTTAGATATCTATGAATTGTTGGACTCTTGGCTTAGAATATAGTTGTATGTGGACATTTAATAATTATCCAACCACCTTGACCATGGAATTATCTAACCAGGTAACACCTTATTGAATTTAATGGGGGTCAAAACAAGTTGCTCACAAATACCTTTAGGCATACTATTTGTAGAGGCTCCATAATCTAAAAAATAGTTATGCAAGTTCATACCAAAAATTCTAACTGTAAGCAAGAAGGGCAAGGACTCTATCTTAGCTACGTATATAGCTACACTTGAATTATTAGTCTTGGACATTTTGATATATTTCTTGAATAATGATTCTATCAATAGGTCTTTTTGCTTAGTTATTTGTGTTAATTCATGTAAAGTAATTTTATATTTAATATTATTCATGTCCTCTAAAATATTATACCTAGTTTTATTTGAAAGAATAGATGTATCATTACTTTGTTTAGAAGTAATTCCTTTTGGAGGCTATGGGTTATTATCTAATGTGGTGTCTGGAGGAGTGCCAAAGTTATTTAGAGGAGTAGAAGTAGTCAAAGGCTACCTCTATCTCTATTCCTCAGAGGTTATGTATTCTTTAAGAACTATTGGAAGGCATAAAATTCTTCAAGAATGTCATCAAGTTCATTATATTCTTGTAAGGGGAAATCAAACATTTCCACCATGAAGGTCTGGTTAGCAAGCTTGGATCTTGAAGTAACTATAGCATTATCTTTGTTAGGTTAAAGCTCAAAAGTGTCAAACTCTTCTTGAAAGGCTTCAAAATATTTACAAAATTCAATTCAATCAATTTATCCATACTCAATAGTGCAATGAACTCTACAGTAATATATTAATGCAATATCAATAAGATTAATGTCCATGTTCTTCTTGTTAGTAGATGATTCATTGTTCTTATTGTTATAGAAGCTATCATTCTGAAACCTATTATTGGGTCTATTAAACCTTTAGAAAGAGAAGTTCTTCCTTGAGCTTTCACCAATATGACTAACCTATTTTTTTAGCTAAAGGAAGTTTGTGCTAAGATTTTGGACCATTTTAAAAATATAGTCATTCTTACTTTTGGGGGCTATAGAGTTATGAAGTTGGTTAGAACCATAGTTTGGTACTAATGCCTTTTGATCATTTGGATTAAATCTAATTACAGTATGGCCCAAGAATCCCATGTTTTAATTAATTGTAGCATGGCTTAAGGGTAATTGGTTTAGTGTAGGGTTCTCATTTAGAGCTGGCCTATTCTAATTATTGTTAGGGAATATATTCAAAGTAGGCATATGTGGATTAACATTTGGGATAGAGTAGGCCATTTTTACTTGAGGTTGAATTTGATCATTAATGATCATTGCTTCAAAATAGGCATGGGCTAAGGTGGTTATGACTAGGAAAGACCTCTTTAAGAACACAAAAGTCATAGGATTTACTACATCTTTATAGTTTTCTAAATCCAAAGCATCATCAAGTTTGTATGGCTTGATGGTCTAGTTATGCATCTTTTGAAACCTAGCGTTGAATGCTCTTATGAACTCACTATTATATCTTCTAATGGTGGTAAATTATTTGTACATGATATAGGGACTGATAACCTTGCCAAATTGGTCACTAAAGACATTGTTAAAACCATCCTAATTGGTAATGTAATTTTCAATAAAATTAAGAAACCATTCATATGTAGCATCTTTGAATGTAAAAGGAAACAATAAATAAGCTACATCTTCATGAATTAAATTTAATAATCTTAATGCAGCTTTAAATGATTTAATGTGCTCTTTAATAGTTACAACACCATTTGGGCTAAATATTGGAAAATATTTTTTGAGATTATGGGGTAGATCATGCACTACACCTCATATATTTATGGAAGAGTCACCTCACCATGCCATACCTTGAAGAAGTTTGAATATGGGAGTACCTTAGAGTGGTGAATCTAACAAAGACTTTGAACATCTACACTTAACTTTATCTTGCCTAGCTTTCCTGTGGATCTTTAGTTCCAACAAAGGCTCTATTATTTTTGAATGTGATCTCATTTTGATTTTAGGAAATTCCATCTTGATAATTTTGGATCTTGTTTGAAATACAATGTGTCAAGTTAACCTTTACGAAGAACAAAGATTAGATTTGTGCATTAAGCAAAATTTATAAAGATTTATATAAAGAATAGCAAAGGATGCCAACCTTTGTCTAAGATAGCTCAAAGATGTATCCAATTACATAAATATGATCAATATTTATACTTATAAGACCAAATAAACTCATATTTGTTAAAAGTCTATAAATCTTTGACTAAAACAAGCTATTCTAAACTCAAATATTTTTTATTCTTAGATCTTAAACTATCTTTACTAGAATTAAGTGTCTACCTTCAAAGAACTTTGATCTTTATATAAAGGAATCACAAATATGGGTCAAAGACCATGAAGATAGATTATATTTACACTTTTGAGCAAATAACTACACAAATATGTAAAAATAATACCAATATTTGATCAAAACACACCAAATTTAGCAAAGATCCTATAAATTCACAAATATGGGCCCTCCTTTTAGTGCCATTGAAGCTTCCACCTGTTGATGCCTCTACGTGTATCATAGGTGCTCTCAATGTTTAAAGAACACTTCTCATTTTAGAACTCAAGGATTTTAAGGCATAAGTTACTAGTTGTGACAATTTGGATTATCCTTAGTGAGATAGAGGTAGAGCACATAGACTATTCCACAACATTTATATTAATTGGTGGTTGGGAGCCACCTTAGTCCTTAATAATCTTTGTGAGGTATGTGGCATCTGTGATTGTACTAGTGAATTATGATCCAAATCTAATCTAAGACTATTATAGAATGTAAATTTATAATGATCTTTAAACTATAGAAAAAAGAAATAAAATGAAGAGTAGGGTAGAAATAAAGTATGTGATTACTGATCTTTGTACAAGGTTTAAATTCCAACTCATGTATAACATAAAAGAACATATACTTAAATCCCATTATACATCAGGGTATTTTTTAAGGATATTATGATAGAATATAAATAGAAATTAGATTTATTTTAAAGATTTACTATTACAACAAAATAGCATAACACATCCTCATATAGAGTAAAATGAAATGAAGTAAACTTAATTACATTTAGCTAATCTAGCATTTTCATAAATTAACAACACTATATTATATATGCATGTCCAAAATTTAATAAAAACCATTAAAATCTAAGACTTAGAATAGACAATTGAGAGAGAAGCTATGATGTCACTTCACACAAATAAATTGGGACAAACTTTGCAACATTCCCTACTTGTATTAAATTGCTCAAAATTTACAAAGTAGTTTTAGCTCTAAGACTCCCTCCTCTTTAAAAAATGGTAATACTAAATTTTATAAGAGTCTAACATAGTATACCAATCACTTATGTTAGCTAAAACATACAAAATAAAGGACAAATATCCATTTTTACAAAGTTTCTAGAATACATTTCCCTTTTCCCAAGTGGATTGACCTATAGGCAAATGTGCTAACAAAATTTCACATGCCTTTACAAAAAGAATATTCTATTTTAGAATATTACATGTTTTCCAAAAAAATAGAATTTTACTAGCTATCTAGTGGGCTCTATGTCGAATAACTCTCCTATTATTTCTAAAAAATCATTATGGTATTTTGGTGTTGTTCATCGACTAACTTTAAATTAACAACTGGCTCTAGGAGGCACTCATCTTTCTAGTTAGCCAAGTAACCAAAATATCTATAATTTATTATCATGACTTATTCGATACTCCTTGCCTTGGTAATATTCTCTGCTACCATTAGGATCATATTCATGATCCTGCTATTGTCAATCCTAGACTTGCCATGACTCTTGATTCTTACTTCTTGCATGACCAAGGTAACCATGTGCTTGTATTAATCATCTAAAATGATGCCTAGGGGCCTAAGCTTTATGGGTTTAGTAATCATGGTTTCAAGGAGTTATTAAATTCTATCCATAAACTCTTTATTATCTCTTAGGGTCCTCTCTGAGTTCCTTGACCATGCACAAAAACCTTGGATTTTGTCAATAATTAATCCCATGATTGTGTTAAAATGGGCTAGATTAATGGTTTTAAAATTAGGAATTCAACCCTTAACCAAAATGTTGATTACATCCTTCATTTTATCCTTTGAATTCTACTATTAGGCCATTAAACCCTTGGCTATTACATTTAGGTGGGCTAGTGGATTCTGTCTCTCCTTCATTGTCTTCAAGGAGTTAATCATATCATAGAAAGATACCTCAAAAATATTGATCATTTCCTCTAAGATTGATAGAATAAATTATGGCTCAATATTTTAATTTTGTTTTTGTAGGTTCTCTATTTTTTAATATAGGTCTTCGATGCCTGATTTTAGTTGAGTTAATTAAGCATTAGCTAATCCAACTATATCATCTTTATGGATTGGGTGTTCATCGAGTCCTTGACCCCCTACTAGAGTCAAGCCAAAAAATGGTTAAAATATCTACAAAGTGAGCTCCTCACCCCAAACCATGACTTTGTTTATTGCCACTCTTTCTAGTCGTATAGTCTCTAGGTTGAATTACACATTGACTAATGACTCTGTCACTTTTGGAGGTTCTAAAATCTCTATTTTTATTCTATTTGAGGCCTCAGGAGTGTCCACCTAAATGTCACTTAACTCTCCATGTGTTTTCATCTCTCTTTCCTACTCTTCCTTCATCAAGGCAACTATCCATGACTTGAGCTTGTCATGGATAATGATGTTGACTACCTTGGTCATAGACCATGAATGATGTAGGGTGAAAATCTTTTGTAGTTTTTCATATATGAACCATTCAGGGATGATTGGCCCATGAATAGGATTCTCATCACTGAATAAGTTAAATTCACTCAAAGGTTGAGTGAAAGTTAATTTTGGTTTCTTCTTTCCAACTAGGACCAATATTAACTCAACCTTCCTTTTTTCTTTGGGTGCAAATGGAACTAGGTCCAAAGAAATCTCCTTTCCCTTTTCATTTTTTCCTTATTTGTCTTGGGCTTAAATTTCTACTTTTTCTTCTTCTTCATATAATCCACAAGTATCAACAGGTACTTTGAGTGCATTCTCCACTATCTCCTTAGGGCCTAGTGTAATCATGTCAAGGTACTTGATTGGGTATTCTAGTCTATCAAATTGGGTTGAAGATGAGGCCCATTCACCAGGTCTCTCTTCCAATCTCTCCTTCTCAGGCCTTTGTGCAACTTTTACTTGAGGTTTTTTTACTTCTAATTATGGCTGGTTTAGAGGGGACCTAAAAGAGGGTCCAGGTAATAAGTGGTATTACATGGGTCCCATTTACCATATTTCACCAAGTGGTTTCTCATCCCTAGCCAAACTATCCTCAAGTTTGATATTATTCTTATTTAACCTAGATAATACTTCTATGAAACTAGAATCCCTAATATACATTGCATCATGGATACCAGGTTGGTATTCATAGGTATTATTTATTATTTTTGGTTTCAAATGCTTCATAACCATATTATAAGGGTCCCATTATCGTAATTCATCCAAAATTAAATTGAAGGAGTCTTAATATTTATAAATACTTTCTACCTTCTCCTAATTCTATAATATAGTCCTACTTATGGCCAAAGGGAAGGGGTAGATGAGTCTCTTCCTTTTGCTCTTGCATACTCTATCTATACCATAGAATAATTGATATGTTATTTCCTACTCTACCAATTTATTAGGCACATGTACTAGTAATTTGAGTGGCTAAGTTAGGGTTTCTTATATTCTAATCATAGTGTATTCTAGATATAACTAGATATCCCCAATTATCTCCACATACTTTTTGATTAGAGGGATGACCCTACCTATAAGAATCCCTTTAATGGCTTCTACTAAAGCTGGATATGCATAATCAAAAATGAATTATATGTTATGTCTATAATTTAATATATTAATTTTGAATAGTGATGGGAAATAGTTGTTCTACCTTTAGGTTACCAATTATTCATGTTAGGGATTTTGGTAGTGGATAGTAGGGCATCTAAAAGATAGGACATCATAAAGAAGTGATTGTTAGTTTTATTCTTTATGATAGAGAATTGATATTTTAAGCAAATTTTGATCATCTCACCTATTAGGGGAGTGAGTCCCTTTTCCACCATGAAATAGACATAAACCACCCAAATTTTGTTAACATGGGTGGTGGAGGAGGCCCCAAAAAATCTATTCAGTAATGTCATGATTATTCTAATTCCCTCCCTAAACTAGGCAATCGGGATTTTACCAATAGGATCTATAACTATGTGGGTCCTTAAGTATAGCCATGGGGTAAGGATGGAATTCATGTCATTTTTGTTTTCCCACTCTAATTATGGGAAAATTCACCTAAGGTTTGGATAGCTTATAATAAATTTCAAATTTAAGAGGGGAGATATATGCTAATTTTTTGAAAGTACATTTGTGCACTATCCTATCCTAATCAATATTGTAATCTTTAAAAATAGGGGCAATGACATTGATATAATGTAATACCTCAAGTATTATCATAACAAAGTGGAGATGAGTCATTTTAATGGAGACCAAGTAATTATATCTCTGGAGGATTGTGGCATTTTTCTATCCTTCCCTTGTGATGGCCTACATATCCTCAATAGCCTAGAAAATTGTGGACCAGTTGTTATCTTTGATGTTTAATGATGTAACATCAAATTTTGTGTCCTTGAAGATCCTTCCCTCCATGTCTGAGATTAAGTACAATTATATGTCCTCCCTTTTCTATTGTCTTTGAGCTACCATGACTGTGAGATTTGAAAAGTTATTTAGTAATGGCTTATAAATTGTCTCTAGATTAGTTCACACTTGTTTAGATGGTAATAGGGCTTTCTCTGGCTTGACTGTGATTGATTTGGGCTCAAATTAGGGCTTTTCTTGAAGGCTAGGGAATTTTTGTAACTTTAATGGTGATGATTTCTCAAACTTAGGTAAATTTGTGCTTTGGATTTGATTTAGACCCTTGCCTTTATACCTTTTCCTTTTTGTGCCCACAAAATCTTTGATTTTGTCATTTTATGCTTACATGGAACCTATGTGGTAGGCATCTAGTAGTTTTTGTGGCATTTTCATTAATTATTTCAAGGCACTAGCCATTGCCTTTTAAAATTTGATTTATCTTGTGCCATCAGATCTCCATACATAAATCAACATGGGTTGTTGATTGTGGTCTTGGGACTTGCATGCTATTGGTCTTTGTCTAGTTTGGGCTCTATGGACACAACTTAGCATCCTTACGGTGCTCTTAGAATTTATATTATGTCAGTCAAGTAGGGGATGTATGTTAGCCATGGATCAAACACATGGGACTTTAGGGGTTCCATTTAATAGTCCATGTTGGTTACGCTCTATTTGATTAACTTTATTTGATTACCCATGAGCCATTGATCTTGAAAAGGTGCATGTGCTTTAATTAGCATTGGGATATAAAAGGAAACATAGGCAAAAGAATTTAGGTTAAAGTTTATTTTGTTTTAATAAACATAATATGAACTTTAAGCTAAAGTATATAAGCTAAGTCCCAGAACATAATATAAAGGGGCCTTCTCTCGAATGATTAATGGACCTAATGTAAGGATTTAACCTAGTGTTTTATCATGTTAATAAACTTGATAAAAATTTAGGTTAAAGGTTTTTAGCAAAGTTTTATGATAATGGGACCTCTTTTTAAATTAAAACATAATATAAATATTTAGCCTAAGGTATATTATGTTAATAAATATAATTGGAACCTTAGGATAAAAACTTAGATTAAGTCTATATCTATGAATATCAAACTATAAGATCATTTTACCATTGAGGTTCAAATACCATAAGTATTTTTATATTTTCCAAAAGGGATCCCATTGATTTGAAACATAATTAACAAGATTTAGTAATGCCTTTTCAAATAAATTCATTTGTCTAAGGAAGGTGGTTGATGAGCTTAAATTTGATGACCTTTTGGACATCATGATGACCTTATGAATGTCAAATGACATTTGTGATAATGTCATATTTAAGTTCATGAAGTCACTAGGTTCCATAGATCTTGATTTTGATATGATTTATCCAATCATACTTTGAAAGTAAGCACAAATTGTCAATCATGATCCAAGTAGATGCACACCATTAGTCCCTGTAATCAAAAAAGGATCAAGTTAGCTTAAGTTTATATATCAAATTTAGACTACGTTATAAGCCTAAGTATTTTAATCATAATAAAATAGGGCCCTTCAAATATTATAGTGATAATATAAGGTTTTAGCCTAAGGTTTTATTGTATTAATAAATAAAATAAACATTAGTGTAAAAAATTAGGTTAAGTCTATGTTTTGATGCATGGGGCCCTTTAAACATTAATCTTGAATATGGGAGTGCCATGTGGTGACTCCAAAGGGATCCCAATCTTTGACCCTATTGACCCTGGGAAGGACCCACAGTCCGTTAATGGAGATCTAGGTTCTTAAGATGATGACACTTGTCACCTTGATAGGACTTCCATGGGTCTTCGACATTATAACTTTGTGTTCACTCCATCATATCTATTTCTTGTGTGCATCCATGGATCATTGATCTTGATCTAAATACTTGCATATGATTAGTTCTTATGATTAGAAATGGATTGAGGTTGAGACTATATAAAAATGGGATCAAATTATCATATGGGTATTAAGTCTTTGACATTATAAATTTGTGTTCAATCCATAATTTCTATTTCTTGTGTGCATTCGTGGATCATTGATCTTGATCCAAATACTTACATATGATTAGTTCTTATGATTAGAAATGGATTAAGTGAGGTTGAGACTATATAAAAATGGGATCAAATTATCATATGTGTATTAAGTCTTTGAATAAAAGGTTATTTTTGAATGATTAAAGTCTTAACATAAGTTTTATCCTAAGGTTTCATTGTATTAAAAAATACAACTCAGACCTTAGGGTAAAACTTAGGTTAAGTTTGTGTTTAAGAAAAGGGATCCCCTTTAAGCTTTGATCATGATGTTACACCATCAGACCTTTGACCCCCACTTAAGCGTGGACCATCTATCATGATCCAAGTGATCTCATAAGATTGGTATGATGGATTAAGGATTTTTATTCATCTAGCCACCTTCACTCCATCTGATCATTTAATCCCAACGAAGTGAAAGCTATCAATTTTGAAAAGAGGCAAGCACTTTAGTTAGAGATAGTTAATACGGGTACTTAAGCTAAGGTCTTAGTGCTAGGGTCTTGTTCATGTTAATAAACTTGAATGGGGACTAAATTCAATTATTTTAACTTTAGTTGCTCTTATTATAATCTCATGCCCATACTTTTCTCATTATTTGCATTTTAACAAATTATGGTGGTATATCACCCTGCTTCTATTCAGTCCCTAGTTCATATATTAAATTTATCACCCTGATCCTATTCATGCCCATGAGGTATATTAAATTTATTGATCTTATCCTATTCATTCCCATGGTCATATATTAAATTTATTGTGTTTCTCTTATTTATGTTGTTTCTCATAAATTAAACTTATGACCTTGATCCTATGCATCATCTTGTTACTTACTTCTCTTCTTCGCCTTATTCATCCAATATAGAAAAAGAAAAATAAAACCTTCCAAAATTATTTAACAAAAAATAATATTTTAGTGTACCATAAATAAATCCTACTTTATTCAAAAGACATTATTTAAAAAATAATAATTTGTCTTAAATATTTATTACCTCTCAAATTAGAATGCTACATTTTCAACTTTGAAATAGTTTACAATAAGATGTATGGGTCACATTTAATTATGTGACTAGAATAATATTAAGGTGACATATTAAAATTTAAAATACACCATAGGTACATATTTATTTAAATTTGAATATGTTTGAATAATTAAAAAATATTTAAAAATAATAATATAATAGAAACGAGTATTGACTAATAATACTGTTAGTGTAGGGGTTTTATTTTTTTACCATAATTATTTATTATGGGATTTTTTCCCTCACTCAGAGTTTTCTTAATTTCATGGAGCAATTTGTCTATGTTTGCAGGTTTATCAGGTAACTAGGAAGTAATTCACTTAACTGTCTATTCCAACTACGGGAGTAACTTATCTATTCTTGGCCTTATTAACCATCTTTTGTGGAGGAGTTATTATTATATTATTGGGGTATATTGAACACCTTTTATGGAGGAGTTACTCATCACTCTCATATTTTTATTTCTCACATTTATGAGCTTTGTTAATGAAGTTTTTGATTTTGGATCCTATCTTGTCTTGTGTAATATTTTCATATTGCTATTTCATTTTGATTTCAACTACTTTGTAGTAGTGTATCCTTGTAAAATTTGAGATATGGATTCAATATACTATATATAATAACTTATCTCAAAATTTACAAAAACATCAAAAGGATAAAAAATAAAAGAAATAAGAACTTATAAGAGGATTCTTACCATCACCTTGCTTCTATTGTCTTCCTTCTAAGATCTTCAAATGGATTATCTAAGGAGTATTGACTAATTTGTTGGATTTTGTGATAATGGCAGATTCAAGATGGATGGACGAGGGATCAATGGATTATAGGATAATGTGGATGTAATGGGAGTATGAAGGCTAAGAGATTTGGATATATGCATGCAAGTTTAAATCTTTCAAGTTATTTCAACCAAGCTCCATGCTTGGTTATCTATAGGGTGGTGGGGGAGAATTAAAATGAATTTTAAATTCATAAGAACTTTCTAGTTTTAGTTAATTATAGAAATTTAGAGAAGGCTATACATTTTATAGGCTTATATATTTGATTAGGAGTTAATAGGGATTATTTTAGGGAATTTAAGGAGTTTAAGGATCTAGATGTTTAGGAGAGGCTATGGATAGGTTGGCTGGTGTGGTAGGTAAAATATTTTTGAGTTTTAAATTGGAAAGTGGGGAAAGTGGTTAATAAATGAAATGGGATTAGTGGTTTAATGATATATTAGTGGGATAATCAAGGGGACTTGTAATTTTGTAAAACAACAAGAAATGATGAATGATTTTGATAAAATCATAAATTAGGGTTAGTATACAGGAGTGATTTTACATAAGATTAGTGTTAGTAATAATTAGGTAAAGAGGTAAATAAAGGAATAGGTATATGGGAAAGTAATATGGGTATGTTATAGGAAAAAACTAGGTTGGGTTATAGGTTTCTAGTGACTAAGGGATAATAGGTTTTATGGTGTAGGAAGATTTAGGTGTGTTGGTGTCTAAACTATGATGGATTCTAGTTTTGGATGAGATGCATTGGATGAAATTGATTAATTTTGGAGTGCTAGAGATGACTAACCTATACTATATCACTATGATGTCATTTATTTGGATAGAACAATATCTTATCATGGTGTTAGTGGAGTGATGGCATTCTAAAATAAGCATATTCCATTTTGTCACAAGAGAGGTGATAGTGATGTTAGAAGACTTATGGTGTATCTTTAGATTACCTATAAGAGGAAATGTAATCTACTAGAGGTCACGGGCATTGAGTGTGACTGTACAGTGGCTGTGTGGTTATATACAAGCTGGGGTCTGTGATTCATGGATTAAAATTGATAGGTCCATTAGGGATGGATCAATTTATAGGTTGGAATTAATATTCATGTCTCTTGTTACTAGCATATTATTTGTAGATAAGAGAAGATAGTGGTTTCATCTAGGGTTAGGGGATGTAGTGATATATATGGTATAGGATTATTGAGTTTTTATATGAGGATATATTATGTTAGGAAACCTATATATGGAGATTCATAGTGGTTTTATAGACATTCATTATATAATTTGATGGAGGATACATTTACATGGATGTCATATAGAGATTTTTAGTGGGGGTGGGTAGAAGATGTAAATTATACCTAGTATATGATGATAGAGTGTTAATTGATATGTCAATGAGATTATATCATAGAGAGATATCATCTTAATAAGGTGCATAAATAGTTTAGATGTCAGCAAGATGTCCCTAGAGAGGAACACCTATTTGACAGGAGTGATAAAGAGAGGCCTAAAAAGGGGTGTACTTTGGATATCACTTTAGCATAGGTTGATTACAATAGTATAGTTACTATGGCATGAGACTTATAGATTGTAATAATAGATCCAAAAGTGACTATATATTATATAGGATGGTGGTGACAAAGATGGCCATAAAGAATTTTTAGAATAGTACATGGGGATAGAGGAGAGGAGCAATGTAAAGGCTCTTATAGGCCCAAAAAAGATTAAGGAGATGGAAAGCACAGATGCCACAACCACAGTTAGGGAGAGATGGTGGGGATGGTGAAGATGATAGGAATGATTAATATTTGATGGTTATTTATGTGGGTGATTAGGGTGTAATCAAGGGTGATCAAGGAGTGGGTAGAGGGGATCATAGAGTGAGGGGGATATATATAGATGTTACAGGGTTGACTACGCCACCTATTAGTTTAATAAATCAATCATGGATTGATATTTTATAGTAAGAGGTGAGGGCAAGGGTGGCATAGGTGGATAGGATTATTGTGGAGAGAGATAGATATTGCCTATAGGTGGTAGATTTATAGTGGTAGATAATGTATCAAGACATGCATATGGACCTAATATTAGCTCACCTGACCACCTTATTGGGATAGATTGGGGCCAAAGATGTGTAAAGAGAAGCCTTTTAGGGATAGATAGGTTATATTCAAGTCAATGATGCATAGATAACAACCCTATAGGTTAGATAGGTTATATTTAAACCCAACTAAGCCAATGAGAGGCAAAGTTATAAGTAGTTGAGCAAACCCAAGATGAGGGGGGCACACTATTACAGAGATAGGGCTTAGTAGATGTGATGCATTAGGTATCACATCTAACTAGAGAATGCCAATACTATAGGGGTCTTTACAAGCATGTGGTGCTAGTGGATTAGTGGGATCTATCTTATAAGGCAAACACCTTTTCTCACTCCATACATCAACCACCTAGGAGACCAACTAGATAACCATGATATAGTTTGATGAGACATTATTTATATATTGGACATGTATTTCATACTTAACACATGGATTTCCATGATGCTCATATTGTATATAATTTTTTGATAGGACTTATGGACATTTATGTGATTGTGATGTATTGGTTAAACTAGATATTGGAATTTATTGATTATAAGCATGAGATGAGTAGATTTTGATTTTATGTATGAGATGATTAGGATTTACTCTCATGTATGGGAATGATTTATGATTATGTGTTCTATGGATGTCCTTTAATTTAATGTATATGATTATGTGGATGACATGGTTTTTGGATAGATGATGTGATGTTATGTTTTTAATTTTTTTATGTTTTATTAAATGGATAAAATGATATTAATGTGATATTATAATGAAACAAAATGTTTTATAACTTATGAAATGTTCTAATATTTTAGATAGGTAGTCGCTTAGTAATGATATGTCTCACAAATTGGTAATGGGTAAATCCTCCTACACCAAAGAGGTGGATAGATAAGATAGTAAATTAGGGTGGTCAAATGGTATAGTTTAATGATTAGGGGATATGGATTATTGGGTGTATTGAAGCCACTTAAAAGGTTAGAAATCTAGTTTTACTATTGCCCTTAGATTAAAAGTGTACCTATGACATTTGGATAGTTGAGGTCACATTAACTTATAGTTTGTAGAGAATTTAAGAGGGAACTCTGTTAATGACATTCCCAATCTACAATGGGTAGTCATTTATGGTAGTCCTTGTTCCCATGAAAAAAAAAAAGACAATTTTTTTTTTACAAAAGACAATACTTAAGAAGATAATTTGACAAAACAAACATTTATATACTTATCCAAAACAAATTTATTATAATGATGGAAATGGATTATGATAACTTGACATAAAATATTACAATAAATATTTACATGACATAACTATTGAAAAAATAAATCAATTATGTGGATTCAAAATGACATAATTAAAAGATTTATGTGTTGATAAATTACTAAATTTATATGTGAAATATTAAATAAAATATTTATATGTGAGTAAAAAGCCAAGATAGCATAATAAAGAATTTGAAAAACATAACTTAAAAGGATGTATAAAGTATTTACAAATTTAACCTAAGTAAAAAGGACTTGTGACCTACTTAATATTTGACTATTTTATATAAAATGAAAAAGGATGACAATTTATTTACAAGAGAAATTATGTTGATAAATGAATTTATACAATATTGTTTATAAAAATGGGCTATCTATAGAGCACCCTAGAATATTGACCAAGGATAATTGGGCATCATTGAGACATGATCAAACTAGATATAAATATAATCTTAGGAACTAGATTAAACTTTTTAGGATTCTATTTAAAATTTTACAAAATATATTATACATTCTAAAGAAGGAATAATTAATGACCCTTTTTTAATAATGAAATTAGTAGATATGGGTGGATGTATGCTTAGTATAATGAATAGGGATGAGTAAAGTTTGGTGTGATTGAAGATGATAGGAAGAAGATTCATTTGGGATAAATGATTTTAATTTGGATTAGAATATGAGAAGGATGTATTGATTTCAGAGTGGATTAGATGTTCTAGATGACTCTTCAATAGTTGTCCCCTTCACACTTCCATAATTAATTTATACTCATTTTAAGGCTCATATTTCCTAATTTTCAAAGCATATATCTTACACCCACCATTGGGACTAGGGTCATATGGGAGGTGAGTAGACAAGATGTGAAGATAATAATGATGAGATATGAGAAAGAATGACGGGAAATGAAATGATGTTAGATATCAATGCCCCAAAGTATGGGTGATTATTAATAGAGGATCAAATATTTCAAGCCCTCTAGGTATAGAACCATTTTAAATTTATAATATTCATTAGATCATCAAGTTAATCTCCATATAGGTTGGCCAATTTATATACCCCTAACCCAAATTTGGAAATAATAACATAAGACCCAAGCCAATTTGATTCAAAATTTCCCTTATTTTCATGTTCATCATTGGTTTTATGATTTTCATTAAGGACTAGGTCACAATTTTCAAAATCTTGAGACTGGATTTTATTATGATATTAGCTTTTGAGATTATTTTGATATGCCATGAGATGATCAAGAATATTCTTATTATTTTCATCAAATAATTACATTTCTTGTAATCATTCATTTCTATACTCATTGTCTATGACTTTGCCTCATAAAGATATACATAATGAGGGAAGTTCAACTTCAACCAGTAGATTTCTTCCATTTTACATACCAAAGTGTATGGAGTGGCCCCAATTGGGATTTAGATGTTGGTTCTATATGACCAAAGTGTAGGATATAATTGTAGATGCTAGTTTATTCCAATGTTGTTTAAAATCTTCTTAAGTATTTTTATAAGCATTTTGTTTGTTGATTCTACTTGTTTATTGCCTTGGGGGTAATAGGGTGTGGAGAAATGCTACTTAATATGATATTGATTACATAGGTCTTCTACTTATTGATTCTTAAAATATTTTCCATTATATGCTATGATTTTAGATGAGATTTCAAACTGACAAATGATTTGATTCAAATTGAAACTAGATATTTATAGATCTATGGTGTATATGAGTAGCATAACTTTTACCCATTTAGTAAAATACTATGTGGATATAATAATGAACTTGTGTCCATCTGATGAGGTAGGATTAATATTTCCCATAAGATCTAATCCCATACTTAAAAAGTCTATTGGTTCATTATAGGTTGAAACTCTTGATCATGGGAATGCATGAGATTAACATGTTTATGATAGGGTACACACTTGCATAATACTAAAAAGTATCAAGATCCATTATTGGCCAATAATATCCATTATGGAGTAAATTCATATCTAGGTCCATTCTATTGACATGGATTCCACAAATAACATCATGAACCTCCTTGATTTCAATAATGACCTCCTCTATAGTCAAGCATCTTAATAGGGTCCCATCATAGCCATGCCAATAGAGCATGCTATTGAGGATGGTTTAATGAGATGCATGTTGGATGAAGGATTTACATTAGTGATGGTTGAGATCTGGTAGAAGGGTATTTTTGTGGTGGTAGGCATATATGTCATGGTAACATATTTGATTGGGATCAAGGATTGTACAAATTTTATAATGAGGGACAAATATATGTGTAGGTAATAATAACTATTCATCCAAAAATTGCCTTCAAGGATGTCTTCTTGGAGATCTATTAAAAACCCTGATAGTGGCCATTACATATGCATCTTTATTAGTTCCTCTTAGCACTTGTTCAAAAGTTATATCTATAAATTTTTATTTAATTGATCAACCATTTTCTTCTATATAATTAACTTCTCATCCTTGGTTTGGAACTCTTCATTGACTTATTTGATAATCAACTGAGAATCATCAAGGACTTGAAGATGTTGAATATAACACTGGATGGTAAGTTTTAACCCAAAAATCAAAGTCTCATAGTCAATAATGTTTTTAGTGTATGGGAATTACATCCAAAAGGATTTTGGGATTAGGTTTATTTGTGGTGTTACCAAAAGGATTCTTGATCCTAAACCATACATGGTAAATGATCCATTAAAATATAATTTCCATCTTGATGATTCTTTAATTTTTAATATCGATTCATTAAGAAATGATGTTATTAATGGTCTCATATACATTATGGGTGTTTTTTTTAGTTGATTTGTGATAATTTTCCCCTTGATGTATTTTTGCTTCACATACTCAATGTCAAATTCACTTAATAACATAATCCACTTAGCTATTCTTCTGGTTAGGGTAGACTTAGATAACATGTATTTAAGTGGATCAACTTTTGCTATTAGATTGACTTGGTTATTTTAAGATATAATGTCTATGTTTTGTGAATCAAAGACCACAACCAAGAACATTTTATATATAGAGGTATAATTGAGCTTGTATGAGATAATTGTTTTTCTTAGATAATATATATCTCATTACTTTTATTCATAATCACATTGAGCTAAGAGATCCTCCATAGTGCATGGCATAGTGGATATATACAAAAGTAAAAACCTTCCTAATATTGGTGGTGAGAGTATTGTAAGCTTCAATATATACTGCTTCAAGTTATCAAATACATTTTGACATTCCAGGTACCAGTCAAAATGAGATCCTTTATTTAAGATATGATTAAATGGATGGAACTTATCTACCAACTAAGAAATGAATCAATGAATGTTTTTTGATTTTACTTGAAGGATCCATATTTACTTCAAGTTTTTATGTGGAGACATTTCAACTATGCCTTTTAATTTAGTGAGATTTATCTCAATGCCTTGCTGAGAGACTATGAGTCCCAAGAGTTTGCCTGAAGTGACCCTTAACACACATTTTTTGGGGCTTATTCTGAATTTATATTCTCTAATCCTCTCATATATTCATTTGATTAATTATATATGTTCTTCTCTTATATTTGACTTTCCTAAGATACCATCCACATAATCTTTCACAATATTATGTATCATGTCATGGAAACATATTGTCATGGATATCTAGTATGTTTATCCTATGTTTTTTAGTCCAAAGGGCATCACTTGATATCATAAATTCCCCCATGGAGTAATGATTGAAATTTTTTGTGGATATTCTAGATAAATTTTTATTTGATTATAACCAAAAAATCCATCCATGAGGGAGATAATTTTGTATTTTCTTGTGGAATCCATGACAATGTCAATATTCAATAAAGGAAAGTCATCCTTTGGACATGTATTATGTATATCTTGGAAGTTAGTTTAAATACATATCCTTCCTTGTGGTTTTGCGATGGGGATGCTACTATATATCCATTCAAAATAATCTGTTAGGTGAATGAATCCTATGTCTAAGAATTTTTGTTACTCTTCCTTGAATAATATTGCCACCTTGGGGTACATCTTTTAGAGCTTATATTTAATTGGTTTAGAATTTTTATGCACTACTAGGTGATGTACCAAAAAAGTGGGATCTAATCTAGGAATTTTGGAGTAATTCCATGTAAATATGTTTATAAAATTCTTAAGAAGATCAATAAGAATTTGGTGTTCCTTAGAGGTGAGAATTTCCCCTAGTTGGATTATTCTAGTATTTTCTTCAATTCCAATATTAATTTATATGACCTCCTCAATTAGGGAAGGTGATTGATCTTATTATATGATGGGGGTGGTGGTAAATATTATCATGAAGTAAAATTATCTAGGAGATCTACACTTAGCTCTTGATAGACTCTTTTTCTTCAGGGTTTGGCTGGATTTCTTCTATATCTAGAGATGGATCACCTTCATCACATTCTTCTTCTTATACTTGATTTAACAACTCCTATTTCTCTCCAAAATAGGTGGACTCATTTAAATTGATAGTGAATCCTATTTTGTGATCTCTTAATGGCATACAAATTTGAGCTCTTAGGTACTCAATAATATCCTCATCATTTTGAAACATATAAAAGGATGGCTCTTTATTTATATCCCAATCTATTAGTTTGGGTCAATAGAGGGAGATATTGATATTGGAAATGGTAGTAGTATATAATAGGTTCATGGCATTTACGTCTTCTTAGAGGCTATAAATGGAATGTGTCTCAACTTCTTTATCAGAATTAGACTCTTCAAGAATCAAATAAGTATCTATAGTGATAGAGTTGTTAATGCATAGTGGTTTATACCCTAAAACAAGTCATCTTAGATGTTATAAAACAAAAGTAGTTTACATACTTCCTTCTCCTCTTGACCTAATCATCTATTGTTATAATTAATTTTTTGGAGCATTTTTTGTAGTTGGGAATATTTTTTCTTTTTAAAATATAGGACCACATCTTCATGAAAAATGCAAGAATCATCAATCTCCTCAAAACATTATTCTAATAACATCCCTACTCTTTTGAATTTAGTTTTCTCAAAATAATAAATAATAGGTTTATTTTGTCTCATAGCTAGGGATCTAATCTATGTGGGGATAGTAGAAGGTCTTCTATGTAGAGAGTTTTATACCATATTCCCCACACCCCTTAGAGATAATTTTTAGATGAGTGATTTATGGTGACTTAGATGAGGTGAGTGATAGACTATTAGGGTGTACATATTTCATAAATTTTACATTATAATATGATCTTTGGGTGCTTTTACAATAAATATCATGATTTAATTGTTCCATTTAATAGCTATGAAAATGTTTGATTTTACTTGGGATGGTGACTTCCTTGCCTAAACATGGGAATTTGAGACATTGATGAAGGGTCGATAGTACTTATCTCATCTCATGAATCTAATTTCATCCTAAAATAACATTATAAGGGAGATATACATACAATACTTGGATTAATGTTTGGTGGGATATAGGCCCTATTATCACTCAGAAGTGCACCCTTGTTGAGAACTTATGCCTGTTCTCACTTCCATTGATATAATGGAAAATTTGTAAGGTGTGGTAACTTGTTTTTTAGATAATATATAGGTGAAGGAATGGTTACATTTGGTAAAATCAACTAATTATATCTAAACTATCTAATTATGTGTGTTCTTGACTAGGAAAAGGGTAGAAGGAGTTATGCTAAAGCTAAAAATGGAAATGAAAATTGAAAGTTGGGGTGATGCACCAGTATTAAATTTAATTATTTTTATACTTGAAACACTTTTTAAGGTGAATAAATTTCACACATTCATGTCATATTCATACAATGAATCTTGCATCAGTATTTCACATAGAGGTCTTGACAAACACTTACACTAGCTTGAGAGGAATGGACAATAGTTGAATTCACTTCCAAATTAGGTATAAATTAGACTTAGACAATTTGTAAACCTTAAATAATGTTTATTTTATGAATAAAAGTTATATATTCAGACATAAAAATAGTAAAAACAATCATTCACTAAGTTCTATCAATGAATAAGAACACACTTCATGAATAACTTGATGATGGAGGAAACATTTAGCTCTTTATTGCTTCAACTATGAGGTAGTAAAAATTTTGGTGGAGTTTTAGTAATCCAAAAATTTAATATCCTCAAAATAATTCAAAAAATAATGTACATATAAAAAATAATAAGAGAGAGACAAGACAAGTAGTTCCAAATGCGTCCACATGCAAGTCAAGTTCACTCCTGCTTCAACTCAAAATTCAACTCAATATTGAACTCCATCTTCAACTCAAATTTTAATTCCACATATTATCCCATGTATAATTTGATTTTAAATTTTTTTCATGGAATATGGCATGTTATGATAGAGGTAGGTTATTCTTTCATGTTTGAAAAGTTAAAATCTCTTCTTACATCTTGAATCTTGAGTTAACTTGATGTGATCTTACATGCAACTTTTGATCTTATTTAGTTAAAACTTTTTTGGTATTTAGTTAAATATTATTGGTATTTAATTAATATTAAATTTAAAATTTATTTTCCTTCACTTTCATTTTTATTTTATTTTACTTATGTTCACATCACACATAGAGTTCATCTTGATCTATTTTGCATGCAACTTGCATGCAACTTGACTTTTTAACTTTTTTAAATTTTGGCCAAAGGGGGGTGTAGTAAGAGATTGATTTCATGATGATGTTATAAAATTATTTTTAATTAAAATATTTACTTAAATATTGAACAAAACTTGAACTCAACTTCTCCACTTTTGCATGTTTTGAACTCAACTTTTCTAGGGCTAATTAGAGATTTATTGTTGTTGACCTATAGTTGCTAAATTTTGTCCAAAATGGGGAGCCATAGTTAGAGATATGGGATAATGTGGATGTTTAATTATAAATTAAATATTATTTATAATTTTTTACTTGATGATGACCATAGCATCTCTTTAAACTAGTTATTCTTCCATATATTTGTACAAGTTTGACAAGCTTCTTGAATGCATTGTGAAAGCCAAAACCTTGAAGGATATTCATAATTAAAATAGATAAAGATAAAAAATATGATTTTAAATTATTAAACATGGTTACATAGACCTTAAAATAAAATGTTAGTTCCAAAAGACATGTACAACTCCAAAAAACACCGTTTTATGCTCATATGCTCTTTTGTTCTCAAAAAACCCTGATTTGGATTAGGGGGTCTAAAATGAGTTGTAATCCTGAAAAAACACTCATAATATTATTTTTGGATAGGTATAAATTGGTAATACCTATAAAAGTTTTAAAATATCCAAAATTCTTCTCCAAATTCCCTAATAAAAATTCATAAAAGTGTCTATTGGTTGCCCTAGGGATGACCTATAAATGTTTTTCAATGAGCTGAGCTTATTTTAAATTAGTTTTCATTGAATTATTATTTATTTATACATTTAAATTAATTATTAATAGTTTTAAATCATTTTTTTACATTTAAGGGATGTCAAACACCCATTTCCAACTCCATTTGTGAACAAAGAAGTGAAGAAACCTTCATTCCCTTCATGATCAAACCTATATATTATCATTTTATCTCTCAACAATTACATTACAGAGTTTAATTCTTTTTAAAAATTAAATTACATCAGAAAATAACCCCATTTAAAATATCAATATTTTTCATTTAATAAACTTAAAATATGCACTTTTTGGTGGACTAGCTTGCCCAATTCAATTTCTGAATGCCTATAGGTTTATGTTTTACCATATAATTGAGTTTTATGATGAATAAATGCCTAATTATTTTTTATTTATGAAACTTAATAACAAATATTATCATTACAATAATTTTATGTGCTCAAACAATCACTTAAACCACTCAAAACTTAACTTTTCTGACTGTCTCTCTAATGCTTGATCCTTTGCCTTTATCCATTATTTTCCCTAAAATTTTAATTTATTAATGTGTATAATGGTATTATATTATCCATTATATCTATCAACCCATTTATTTTTCAATTAAGAACTCAAAAATTTAAATATACTACTTAAAACTGATCAAATGAGGGTTTAAGAAGGGTTTTAGAACACCTATTTTTCTTAACGATTGTACATAAAGTTAAGAAAATATAATATGAAACCAATGATCATAATATTTATAGAATATGGGAAAAAAATACCCATAATACTATTTTATCCAACTCATATTCACCTTCATGTACTGAGCATCTTAAAATCACCTTCACTAGCTTGTAAATAGCTAGTTAGAGGAATAAAAGAAACCTCTATCAAAATTTGTACTTGTAAGTTGTTCCTGAGAATGATTTTGTCATGATGAAAGTTTTATGATGTTTTTAATTATTTTTTAACTTTAATCCATGAATTTATTCTTATTGAAAACTTACACATAAGCAACTTTGACCAATGGTGGCAAAATTGTCAACAGGCCCCACAACTATGGGAAGATATATTGTTCTAGAAGACAACTTTTATTTATAATCATAAGCATTTATCATTATTATATTATGACCCAGTGAATATTTTTAATACCCCAAATTATTAATAAACTCAATATTTCACAAATTTAGGGTAGATCCTCTATTTATAAGAACCCTTGAGATTTTGTGGTTTGTAATGGATATTTCAATGAATAAGGGATAATTGTGATAAGGGCATATTGGTGGCATGTACTGAGCACCAAATGTGATATGATATCATGGAGATAAATGACACAAAAATATTGAAATAAATTTGTGTCAATATCCTTAGGAGCTTCAAATTCATGAAATACTTGATTTAATATCTCTTCATGTATATCAAAAGTTTTGAGAAGATCCATAAGGGAGATTTGTGTTGGGGTCTTCTTGAGCTGATGAATAATATAATGTCTTATTGGGAGTATTTGAATATTTATTAGGAATGGCTATTTTTCAGTCAATAATTAGGCTAATATTTTTGGGGTGCTCTAAGAACTACTATTTTCCATGTCTGGTAGTAACTACATAATCAATAGTGGCCTTATTAACTTTAAGGATAGGGGATGGTAGCTTTGCGGGTTCTTGGGGGCCTCTGATTTCGATAGTGTTAATGTAGTGATATGGTATGGAATGATAATAATTTTTTTTGGAGATATAGGATTTAACTTGATCCCTTAGTGGTTTATTTTGCTTTTAGTCATGCTTTGGTAGACGGTCCTAATATATCCCCAATTGTCAATTTTTGGATTGGCTTACTTGACTTTCTCCTTCAACTTATATCTCCCATTTTATATTAAGTTTTGGATGAAATGTATTAATTGAATGCATTTTTAGTATCAGTACCTTTGAATCTATGGTTACAACAAAACTCATCTTCACAGTAATAGTCATGGTGTGGCTTATTATCATCTAAGGGTTGAATCTCTGAGAGAGTTCTCATATTGGCAACTATTAACTTTTAGGATCATTTCCATGAGCACACCAAGACTAGTAAGATTACATTTCCCTACTCTAGACCATGGTTTTCATTTTGGTATAGTGATACTATAGATATTTTGAATTTTGGTAGTTGGGGAATATTTTTGTACTATTTGTATAAATTTTGAATCAATAACACCATCCCCAACTGCATTCTTGTTCTTACTAAAGACTTTTGGTTTACCCTGGAAAACATTATATTGATTTTGACTTTGTTCATTTGAGGTATATAAATTTGTTTTTCCCATTTCAATAAGTACCTTTTTTAATATGGATGCCCTTTTATATAATCTCATCAAATGATTTGACATATTGTAATTTCAATTGATATTTTAATTCTACATTTAGGTTATCAAGGAATATCTTAGCCAACTCTTTTTCAGGGAACCTACATTAGAAGTGACTTGATAGAGTCTTCCATCATTATAAGAATTATACTAAACTATCATCATTCCTTTGTTTGGTTTTTTAGAGATAAATTATATAAATACCATGTTTTATATTGAAAGAGAAATGTCTCATACAGTTTTCCATTTGTTCTTCAAAATTAGTAATGTATCCCTTTGGTAGATGCATGAACCATTCAAGAGTGGGTCTTGTGAGACTTTTAAGAAAGATTTAAAGTAGATAATCATCATTTTATGTGACCTCATGGCAAGATACATAGAAATATTGAACATGGTCATGAGGGTCTCCTCCCCCCTTATATTTATCAAAATTTTGAACTTCAAAATTAGTTAGGAAGGGTATCCATAGAATGATCATGTCTGGGGATGTGAAAACATCTTCATATCTATATTTAAATGTATGAACTGGAGGGTTTATCTACTAAAGATTTTCATTCATCATCTTCTACTCTTGGGAAAATTAGGGTTCCATTAAGTGATTGAAATTATGAGTTTGTATTGATTTTGGTTCTAACAAGTCAAGATTAGTGTTTCTAGTGGTTATAATGGGTTATAAGGGTCTTTAATTTTTAGAATGGATTTGGAATGCAAGGGAGTTGATTTTTTGGGTCAATTAGTCTAGGCAATCATCCAAGGTATATATCCTTCTATTAGCCTCAATGCTATTATTTTAAGGGGCTTGTTGTTATTCTTATATCTCTTGTTCATAATCTATAATCTCGGGCTTCCCCTCTTCTTGGTTAGTGACATGTGGGTGAGGAGTGTTGGGTCTTGATGGTGGTCTAATGAAACATTGTTATAGGTTAGGTTAAATGTAGGGGGTAATTTCCCTCCCATTCTAATAACTTAGGCTAGGATTTGATCATTATTTTCATATATATATACTAGTCAAATTGGGCTCTAACTTCATCACTATTTAAGAAGTCATTAGTAAGCCTTTCATCTCCTCCAAGAGTATGCATATCTCTTTTATTTTTTTCATTATCCATACTTTGTTCACCTAATGTCCTTAGAACATCATTTTCCCAATTTGATCCTTGTCCCAACCTTAGGACTTGGGAATGAGACTTGATTAGTATGGTGAATAATGTAGGGTGATATAAAGATGATTAGGTGTTGTTTTAATATAACACAAAAAGAAATGTGACTTTGAGTAATAAACTTTGCTTGAGTGTTAGGCTATAATGGTCAGGATGTTTGAAATGAATGTGATAATAGTTGGGGTATGAGATGAAGGACTATGGTGATCAAGTATTACCAATGTGAAAAATATATGAATATTAAACCTAATAAAGAGACTAGAGGATGATACAACTAAATGGATTTATTCACACTAACAAGATGATGATTGGATGGGTGCTAGTTATGTAATGGTGGGATGGTAAGACATGATTATGTTAGATTAAACCTAATAGAGTTATATAATTTGGTAATATTTAATATTTTTTAGGATAGACAAACTGATGAATAAGATGATTTTAGGACTTTTTGGATGGGTAACAACTATAGCTTACTTTTAAGACAAAATCTAATACTCAATATTGTGGGGGATGGGATGAAGGTGAAAATGATTTAGTTTTATCCATAAGATGGAATGTGTACAAAGAGTTTTATACATGTTTTTTGAGAAAGGGATAAGGCTGACTCACCTCATAATTAATACTAGTCAATCATGATACACACATTCACACCAATCACAAGTCCTAATATTTAGTAAACCAATGGGTGTGTAACCCAATGACTGCACCATCTAATAGCTTCGTACATGATGTTGTAGGTTGGCAACCCATTAAATAATATCCAAAAACCTCTCAACTCTGTCTAAAATTGATGGTCACTTGGGAGTTGATATTGACTTTGGAAACAAGTTGCCTGTTATGGTTGATATGCCCTATGCTAGGTATAAACAAGGTTTCTATGGGTATCCCTAATATACATAAGGTATGTGGGGTCCAAATCCATTTAAGTTACTATCTAATAATTATGTTAGAGAATTAATTATTTATTTTCATGTATGTACTATATGAGGTCAACTATTTAGCTTAATGATAGCTGCCCTTGATATGTATACTCCACCAAAACACATAGAGTGGCTAAATGCATAGTGATGAAATCTACATCACCAACCCTTAGAGACTAGGAAAGTGCTTGGGGATAAATTCCATGTCATGATTCACCCTATAAATAAAAATTTAAGGTAACAATATAAAAATAAAACTATTTATTTAACTGATTATTTAATTATGTGAGACAAAAGCACAAGAAAATCAAAGAGATATATATAATAAATATGATATCTAAATCCTAAATGAAGACTTGATCCTAAAAAGAAGAAAGTTAGCAATCTAACTTAGGGCTTCCCACTTAGGTTTCATACATGAAAATTATTAGTAGTTTCTAATTAGCCAAAAACACCTTTTACCCCTACAAAACTACTTCTTCATAGTCATACATAGTTTGATTTTCAAAATAAATTATAGAGAGGAAAAACCACAAACTAACAGGGCAAAAATACAACTAAGCAATCTATGATTTTACATACAGTAACTATGCAGTTAGTCAAAATTGCTAGTGTTAGTCAAAATCACTAGTGGTAGTCAAAATTTCTAGTGTTAGTCAAAATTGCTACTAGTAATAAAAAATGTAGGTGTCGATATATGATTTTGTGACTCACAAGGAAACTAATAGACCTTAAAATAAGATATAGAATAAAATTTTATTAATTGAAATAATTTTATCAAATTTATTAATAAAAAATTTATATCTATATTTGATGTTATTAGTAAAAATGTGCTATAAAAACTATGATTCAAAACTATAGGTTTAATTTCAAAATCACCTTTGGGAATTAATATCACTTCTATTGAGAATTGATTTTGATTCTAGGTAAAATAAAATATATATATGTAAATTACTAGAAATGTTAAAATTATCTAAGATTTATGATGACTAAACATTTAAGCTATTTACTAAGAAATTTTTTTTATTAAATAACAACACCTATCTATGAACATTATTCAAAATCACTTATCTAACTTCAAAATAACTTATGGGAATTAAGATTGCCTATATCAAGAAGTGGTTTAGCATAGATTGAAATTTGTAGTATATATAGAATGTGTAGGGATATATTGGGATTACTTATGGTAATAAAATTTGCCTATCTAAAAAAATATAAATATTTAGGACTAAAGATAAGAAACTAGAATGATAACAATTATTATCTTCAAAATTGCTTTTTTAACTTTCAAAATCAAAAGTAGAACTCAAAATTGCTTCTACAGATAAGCAATATTGCACAATATAATGAAAAGGGTTATTTTAGATGTAATAAGTTTATTTGAGTAGAGTCTCTCCTTCCTTGTAATCAAATTACAACCAGATAAAATCAAAAAAATTGTAAAAAATTAAAAAAAAAACACAAGTTTGAGTAAGTGACCTTGTGCCTAAATCAAAACTACAATTCACAGAAGTAAAACCATAGATGGGATTTAAAACCACAAGTGATGATACTAAATTTTGGGTAATATAAAAAACATACCTATTTAAAGGCGATAAAAACTTCATTTCTATCCCTACAAAATGACAAGATTAGTATAGAGTTTATGAAAACCATAAATAAGTAAAAATGCCTAATGTTGTTCTTAGTGCAATACTTAAACTTGAAAATATGTTAGGAAAATCGATAAATGATTTTAAAAATTGCAATTGTCAAGAAGCAATTTTGAAAGAGACCTGTTTAATGGTTAGGTCCATGCAACTAGTCAAAATTATAGCTGGGATATACAAAATTACCTATAAAACATTGTAATTTATAGTGAAAAACTATAATCCATTTGGAATATGAAAATTTCAAGATTTTAGAACCCAATATTTCTCTAACCTATCCTTCAAACTTATTTATTATTTCTTATACATACAAGGGTTAGTTTAAAGGAGGATCTCCCATTGTGGTCACCAATGTATGATTGTAAAATTTGATTTATGGATTCAATATACTATATATAGTAACTTAACCCAAAAATTATGAAAACATCAAAGGGAGAGAATATAGAAGCAATAATAACTTATAAGAGGATTCTTACCATTGCCTTACTTCTCTTATCTTACCTCCAAACTATTTAAACAATTTCTCCAAGGATTATTGACTTGTTTGTTAGATTGATCAATAATGGTGGTTTCAATATTAAAGATAGATACAAGATGGATCAATAGATTCAAGGATAATGTAGATGTCATTGGTATTTTTAAGGGGCCTTAGGAAAAATCCCTATTTAAAATTTTGGCCAATATTGAAAAGTACATTTCAAATTCTTGGAAAACTAAAGGGTGTTACATCTCTATTTCCTCACTAAACTTGATTTGCTTATTAAATAGATATTATCGGTTTAATATTATCTATTTAATATTGTAGAAAAATATTTTCATTATGTTGATGTATGGACAAACATATAATGATTGTTTTATGTTTCTCATTACTTAATTTGTTAGTTGTACATGAGTTTCATATGCATGTGGATTATGCTTGTTTAGTAATATTATTGTTTAAAAACATTTATATTGATTAACATGGTTATGGGTTAATTATCATTTATATTTTTGAGGTGAATGTAGGAGAAATTATACTCTCTAAACATATATGGAGGGATAGTATAATCAAGGAAGATATTGTAGATGTAAATGTTAGAGGTGTTAAGATTAAATAATGAACCCAACACACACTATATAACAATAAATGCATGAATCCTTTAATTTCATTATGTTGATTTATTTATGTTTGGATGAGTTGATATGGTTTAGATTTGTCTTTTGATGCTAATCAATCTCATTGCAATTGTTACTACTTTCTGGATTATGATATGGTTGCCATTATGGAATTTTTTAATTATATATGTTCATAGATGAGTTTATTTTCTTTTATTTGCATAACCTATATAGGAATGTACCTTCAAGCATGGAATAAAAGAGTATTGTTAGAACATATATGCATGAAAACAATTAAACTATATTTTGAGCTTCTAACAATAAGATTTTATTAAGCTTAATCTAATCTAGACCTAAGGTGGTACCTAGGGTGACTTATTTCCTAAATATCTAATGGTTACCTAGGTATGTGGCATTTATATTTTAATTTTTTTTATTAATTATTAAGTTGGGATAGGTAATTAATTTTTATTAAAACATATTTTATTCTATTTATTGACTTATTGTGACATCAACCCTAATTATAGAATCATCATTTAGTGTTGCATGTTCTTGGTCATTCAAACCATGAAAAATATGGCATGGTGAGGGTTTGACTATGAGTTAGAAGAAATTGTGGAGAGATTATTTTGTGTGGAAGTCAATCTAGGAGATATGAGAAGGATGGCTATAATATTTAGTTTGATGGTGAGTCTTTCTTGGAGTGGAAGAGAATGGGTAGCCATGATATTAGCGGTTTTTTAAATACATGCAAGAGACTATGAAAATAATAAAGGGAATGTAATTATTGCATTTTAGAGGTTAGTCATGGTAGATAAAGGAGAGTGAAAATAAAATAAATAAATTTTAATTGTATATAAGGGAAGAATACTTTGGGCAATATAGAGGTAGGGTTTTATTTTGGTTCACTCTAAAATTTGTATTCCTATTGTATAGTTTGATGAAATTATATGGGATTTGATAAATGTTTTGTTTATAAAGTATTAAACCTAAGTAGAATCAATGTTTTGACCTTGTTGGATAATGAATTATACAATAGAATCAAATCCATGATTCATCTATGTATAACATGCGTATAAATGGTTAGGGCTTGAAACAAAAACGAAATCGTTATGTGTTTATTTTATTAACTATGAATGGCTTTTTTTAGATATTTACACTATGAATCGATTTGTTTAAACAAAGGACTATGTATTATTTTATATTAAACTTAGTGTTTTAAAAATGGTTGTAGGTTATTAAAAGGGTTTGACATATTATTTAGACAGGGGTTCAAATCAGGGTTTTAATATATATTTGTTGACTGTTCATTATTGAAAGAAGTGACTGTGTGTTTCTTTGATTCATTATAATATAATGAAAGGATTGTGTTTTTTTTTTTTTTTTTTTTTTTTGTGTGTGTGTGTGTGTGTGTGTGTGTGTAATGACTGTGTGATCCTTTATCCATATGACTTGGGATAATGTTTTAAATTTATATGTTTTATTTGGATTTTGGTATATGTAAAAGAGGTATTTATTAAGAAGTATTCAGCTATGTATTAATTACTTATAATTTTAAATAGGTTGAGTATTTTTATTTGTAATACTATATGCATAAATCTTTATATTGTATTGACTAAGTTGATAGTTTGTTGACTTGGTATAAAGGTTATGTTGGTTGTGTATAAAATTTATAGTCGAAAGTATCAAAATGATTATTTAATGATTAAATTTAAATGGACATTTATGATTCAATTGGGTATAATGTGGTATGGAAAGTCGAGTGAGATTATTAAACTTAAATGTGTTTATAAGTTATAGTTATTTGTGAATATAATATTATTATGTTTGGACTGTGTATATATGTTGACCAAGTCTAAACATTTGTGGTCAACATTATATAAAATATTATATTAGCTGAGTTTGAATGTTTTGAGATGATTATATGAATATTTATGGATTGGAAGTTGATTTGGTATAAATAATTATGAGTCAATTTTTTATATTGTGTATGGTATATTTGAATGTTATAAATAGACTTGATTTAGTTTGAGTATCAACTGAGTACACGAGTTAAGTTGGTTATGAATATGTTAGAATAAGTTGATTGTGTAATGATGAATGGTCATGATTTCATATTTAGTTTTAGTCTGAGTCAATTAAACTGTAGGTAAATCATATGAACAAATTGAGTATACATAACAAGACTAAGTCAAAATATAAACTACAATTACTTTATATGGAATGATTAGATTATTGTATTTATAATAATTTCTTTTTAATAGTATTCTTTTCTATTTCATTTAAAATATATACACACAAGAAAGTATGAAGATGGAATATAGTTTATATGTTCTATGTAATATAATTAAATAATTTTTTGATGGATGTTTATTAAACTGTATTAAATGTTAAATTAAATTATGAGTTAATATTCTTAAGGTACTTGAAATATTAACACATATAAGTATGTATAAATGTAATTATGGATTATAATTAAATATGATTATATATTCTTTATAAATAGTTCATAAAATACATATACATTGCACACACACACACACATGCCTGACCATTTATATGTATATATTATGCCATTTGTAAATAAATGGAAAATGGTTTTAAATGTATAAGGACATAAGTGGACATACTTAATATACATGTTTATGAAAATAATTTGATATGAAAATAGAGGTTTGTTTATAGTGAATAAATTTATTCATATGCAAACTAGGATTTATATCTTTAATTTATAATATGTTGTTCAATTATAAATTATGAGGAAATTGGTAAATTGCTAATTAGAACAAATAATGTTGCATTTGTTATTATTTATTAGTTATCTTGGGATTTATTTTGAAATTCCATAATTGTATTATTGTATTTATAATAATTGTGAACACGGGATGTTTGCATGGAATTGGTAAATTCTTAAATATTATAATAGTTTTTAGAAAACAATTTACTTATAATGCTACCTATTAGAAAATGGGCATTGGCTATATTTAAACTTAGGAAATATTTATTTAATGATAAGTTGGTATTATTTAACATGATATTATTTTATTTAACATGAGATTATTTTAAATATTTCTTGTATTTAATTACTGTGGTATTAAATACTAGTCTATATGAAAAATCCATGTAATTTTTGTATATGGATTATTTAATAATCTAGTATTAATGACACTAAAAATTATTATTGTGAGATGGTTCTTATACATATATTTAGAGTAATTAATAATTAGATTAAATGAAATCCAATTTTGTGTGTGTGTGTGTGTGTGTGTGTGTGTGTGTGTGTGTGTGTGTGTGTGTGTGTGTGAGAGAGAGAGAGAGAGAGAGAGAGAGAGAGAGAGAGAGAGAGAGAGAGAGAGAGAGAGAGAGAGAGAGAGAGAGAGAGAGAGATTATGATTGAATTAATAGATCATTAAACTATATGAAAACTTTAGCCAAAGTAATATTTATTGTTAATTGTTATCATTATACCTATTTTATTATATGTATGTATGCATTATGACGTGTTAGAAAGGAATTATTTATGATATGTTGCATGTAGTTAGAATCTTACAACACACATGTTATAGTTGACTTCCTGATACTTATACCTTTATCATCTATTCATCTATGAAGGGAAGGACATTCCATAGTTGGGCACTATGTAGGGGATCTATGGTATGTGGTTTGTGTGGAAAATCACTTTGATAGTTCTCTCCCTCTCCTCCAATAGTTAGCCAATAGAGACTTTTACTCATGATTTCAATTTATTTACATATAATGAGTTTATGGATACTCATTGGATTCATGGAAAATTGTATTTATTTATATACACTCTACTGTAAAAATGTTATATTATTGTACTTGATAAATAATATATTGACTACTCTTATTGTATAATATTATTATATTAACTTTCAATAGATGGCTGAGTTATTATTATTATTATTATTATTCAACAGTTATACATTTTATGATGAACTAAATTTGTAATTCTATTGAATGTGATTAGTTGATCATTTTCTAAATGAATCATAATTGGTTATTATGAAATATACATTTATTTAAATATCAATTGATATATCTTATTTGGGAATAAACTAATTTGATTATTAAAGTAAAGTTAAAAAAATATGTTTACCATTATTTGAGTTAAACCTAGTGAGGTTCTCACATTGTGGTATCAGAGCTAAGGTTCAAACTATAAGAGTTAATGAGTCTACTAATGTATGCATATTCTCCTATTAATCAAAAAATATAATGGTGCATAATAGACCTAAAGGTGAGGGTACTTCAAACACTAACCCTTTAGTAGATCCAAACCAATTTACCATAGAGCAAGATACAAAGTTGGATCAGATTCTCATTGCCATGCATGGAAATAGGGACCAAATCATGGCCTTATAGAATGAAGTGCATGGGCATGTTGATTAAGTCAATCAGGAAGAGGCTGAAGATCACGCTATTTAGTAAGAAGTTAAATAAGATGCAAAATAAGAGCATATGCATGATGAGGTACCATAGGATCTGAGGGATAATGTATCTACAGAACTTGCATGGGACATGAAGATTGTAAATCCTCCTAATATTGATGGAACTATAGTAGAGGATGGTGATGAGGCTTGGTTGATAGAAATGAAAAAGTTCTTTGAGATTTATAGCTACTCATAAGTTACTAAGGCATTTTGGGGAGTATGTCAGCATGCTATAGAAGCAACAACATGGTGGTAAAATAATAAGATAGAGCTGAAGCTCGAATCCACTACCACCATGTGGGAGTAATTCATGCTTTTACTCAGATCATGATGGTTTCTCTAGTTGTATTTTGACTAGAAATTGACATATTTTTAGAATCTAAAGTAGGGAGATCTTTTAGTGAACTAGTACTAGGAATAGTTCACTAATATCCTAAAATATGTTCCTTAGTATCAGTTAGATGAAAGGTTTTGCATCTAAAAGTTCATTATGGGATTAAAATGCCAAATTGGATGTGATATGTGCATGGGCCATCTATGATGGATCAGGTCTTCTAGAAGGTAGTGAAGTAGGAGTCAAAACTAAAGTCTCTTTATTAGATTAGAGAGAAGTTAATTGGAGGTTCTAAACCAAATATTAAGAAGAAGAAATAGAAGAGGAATGAGAATTCCAAGAATCAGTTTAGGATTTAGAATGTTGAGTTTAGTAACTTTTTGGGTAACAAGAAAGTTGATGGTGGATTCAAGTTTGGTTTCAAGGGGAACCAATAATCAAAAATGGAGGGAAAACCTAGTAGATGATTCATCTATATAGTTGATAATTATGTCATGTAATGTAATCAGGGAAAGTTTGAAGGAAAATATAAGGGTACTACGCAACAAAGAAACTTTCAACAGAGAATGCATATGATTGTTAATAATCATCAACATGATTTTTAGATTTCACCTATTAAGGTCTTAGGTAATATTTCTAGCCAACCTATTTACATTTTTATAGATTCTAGAGATACATAGTGTTTTATTTCTCCACATATGCTTTCTAAGTTATCTAGGAAAGCTTGTTTAATGGTGAATGCATGGTCAACACAATATGGTAATGATGATAAGGTTAAAGTTGATAGGTGATTAGAGGAAGTTGAGATTGATTTGCATGAATTCACTACTATTTTATATGTTTATGTAGTTACACTAAGGTCATATGATGTAATCCTTGGGGTGAATTGGATTGATAAGCATAAAACAAATGTAGATTGCTATCTTAAGAAGATAGGGTATCAGGATGATTTTGGGAATCAGAATCAGAATCATGGTGATAAAAAGGAGTTGAAAATTAGGTAAAATTTTATAATTTAGATTAAGAAGGATAAAAATAATATGTTAGGTATTTATTATTAAAATAAATGATATGGATGAAACAAAGGAATCATCCATTGAGGATTACCCTTTCCTTAGGAACTTTTAGGATGTGTTTCTAGAGGAATTATCAGGACTACCACCCAAGTGAGAGTTTGATTTCTCAATTGACATAATACATAGTTCAAACCCATAATATAAGACACCTTATAGAATAAAAACTAATTATTTGGTTGAGTTGAAGGCTCAAAAATAAGAGTTATTATCTAAAGGGTTGATTAAACCAAGTGTGTTACCATGGGGTGTACTAGTCATGTTCATGAAGAAGAAGGATGGTAGTCCTTGCATGTGTATTGATTATAAGATGATAAACAAAATTATAATCAAGAACATGTATACATTGCCTCACATTGATGATCTCTTTGATCAAATTCATAGGGATACAGTTTTTTCAAAGATAAACCTTCAAGTGGGATATCACCAGTTGAGGATTCAAAAAGAATATATTCCTAAACCAACATTTAGAACTTGATATAGGCACTATGAATTTAAAGTGTTTCCTTTTAGGTGAATAAATATTCTAAAAAAATTCATGAATATCATGAATAGTGTGTTTAGGGACTATCTAGATCACCTTGTGTTTGTTTTACTATATGACATCCTCATTTATTCTAAGAATGGGGAAGAACATTTACAACATCTAGAGTTGGTGTTGTAGCATTTGAGGAAGCACAAACTTTATGATAATTTGTCTAAATGTGCATTTTTTGAGAGGAAAGTGCAATATTTGGAACATATCATCTTCATAGATAGAATTTTGGTTGATTTAAATAAGATAAGAGCCATTATGGAGTGTCTAACACAAAAAAATGTGTGTGAGATAAGAATTTTTATGGGACTAATATGGTATTACAAGAAATTTGTTCAAAATTTATTGAAAATAAAAACCCAATTACTTCTCTTTAGTGGAAGAACCAATTTTTTTTTAGTCAAAAAAGTGTGAGAAATCTTTTCAAGAATTGGAAAGGAGATTTACATAGGCACTTGTGGTAAGAGATCTCAATCCTAATGGTTAGTTATAAGTAGTCATTAATGTATTTGGGGATGATCTTGGAGGAGTTGTTATGTAGGATGGTTTAGTTGTATCATATGAGTCCAATAGTATTAAAACATATGAGAAAAATTATGCTCCACATGATTTGGAACTTGTGGAAATAGTGCATGCTTTATAAGTTTGGAGGCATTATCTATTGGAGAAAGAATTTGAGCTCAAAGTTGACAACTTGGGGCTCAAATTTATGTTCATATAATTAACCTAAATGCTCATTAAAATTTTTGGTTAGAGTTATTATCCAACTATGATTTTGATATTAACGACATCAAAGGTAAGGAACATAGAGTTATTGATGCCCTAAGTTGTAGAAGGTATATAGTAGATTTGGATACTATTAGGAGTAGATTTCGTAATCAAGTTTTTAAATTCTCTCCTAGAGATGAATTTTATGAGTAAGTTAAGAAAGCTTTATCATAGGATGCTGACAACACCTAGGTTTAAAATATTCAAGTTGGAGAATGATGGTATTTTGAGGTATAATGGTAGAATATATGTACCTAATAAAGAGAATTTGAGGAACATGATGCTAAAATAATTGTACAATGCCCCTTATTCATGTCATCCTAGAGTGACAAAGCTCATGGCTGATATAAAACCTCTTTATTTCTATAAATGAATTAAAATGGATGCAATGGATTTTATGTCTCATTTTTTGGAGGGTCATCATGTGAAGGCTGATAATGTACATCTAACATGATTGTTGTATCCTCATGATATAATAGAATGGAAGTGGTAGGTAATTAATATGGACTTTGTCTAAGGTTCTTCATTATCATGAAACCATCATGACATGATCTTGGTGGTATTTGACAAACTAACTAAGGTAGCTCACTTCAAACCAGGTGATTTGACTAATAATTCACTAATGTTTGTAAAGATATTTGTAAAAGAGGTGTACTAGTTGTTGTCCCCCAAAAATATCACTCATTTTTAGGACAACATTTGAACTATTTTGGTCTTACAGACCAAAATTATCTCTTCCCTTTTCAAAATTTATCTTGGGCATTCAAATTCCTCATTTTTCAGGCTTCACGGCTTCTGCAAGTGGGTTCAATCAAAAGAATCAGTTTCTAACAATTGGTCATTTTTAGAATTGGTTCATTGCCTTGGTTCAAATAGAAATCTCCATCGGCAAGCGTTAGTAGTAGGTTCAATGTTTGGTTCATCCTTTGGTTTGATGTCAAATGGTTTAATGTCTTAGTTCAACCAAGCAGTTCAACAATTTGGTTCATCTTTTGGTTCAATCAAACAATTTGTCAATCAGTTCAAGGCTTTGTTTGAACCATTGAACTAAAACTTGGTTCAAAAATTAGTTCAAACACTTGGTTCAAAGGCAAGTTGAATAAGAGGTTCAAAGCCTTAGTTCAGTGGAATGGTTCAAAGCCATGGTTCAATGGAACGGTTCGACATTTGGTTCATCACCAAAGTTCAAAGAGTTTCTTGAAGGACCCTGAAGGGTAGGGGCCCTTGCAGGGGACTCTCGACTGCCAATTCAAAGACACTTCCTGAAGCTGAAGGGATGCCTGAAGACTACCTAAAGGGTAGATACCCTTGCGAGATGCTCTTCTTGAATCAAAATGGGTCATTTCTTAAGGCCCAAAATGGCAAGTTCAATTCAGAAAAGTGCCAAATAGAAAAGCTAAAAGAGGACAAAGGAATGACGCACTAAAAAACATCAAATTCAACACAATGAACTAGCTGTTGATCCTTTAAACATACAGACCAAAATACATTAATAGATTTCAAGGCCAAGACCAGTAGAAAGTGGGGAATGAATAGAACAACAAATTGAATCTAGGACCCGATTTAATTAACCAAAAAAGGAGGAACGATGAAGATAAGATTAGATCACCAAGTGGACATTGAAAGTTTCAAACTTTCAATAAGCACAACTTATTTCCCTACATTGATAAAATCAAATGGGTAAAACACCCCTAAGTTCTAGCCTATCTTCTTAAGAGATTCCAATGCAACATGATGTATTACTATTCCTGAGTCCTTCTTAAAGAGGTGATATAAGGAACTCTCTTCTATTGTAAAGAAGATATCTCTTTTTTGACAATTAGAATGAAACTCTGCCCAAATTATAAGGCGTTGCTGAGACTTTGAGCTCAGATTGCTGATCATATTTTGTTATTGGAATAAGAAAGCAAGTGACTTTTCAGACTTTGTGATGTGATATCTTTGTTGTTGAGGAAACTGTTCTTATGTCTTTTTCCTTGATTTAATTTTTGTTCCTTTAATTCAACAAGCATGATTAGTTAAATTAGTCAAAAAGGTATCCTAAAGAGTAAACTATGGAGAGACTTTGTGCCCCCATAATTGCCTTTTATTGTGTTTTCTTTTCATTTTTGTGTAAAGGACCTTAGGGTGACTTTGTGCCCTCATTGTCCTTTGTATCTTACTCTTGAGCAATTCAGGTGGAGACTTTGTGCTACATCTTGATTTGTTGGTTATTCCATCCTTTGTTACATTTTTCTATTACTACCTATAGTATTTTTGTGGCTTGCTAAATAGTACTTCTGAAAGAAGAGGAGTGCTATCTATCATTTCCCTTCAGTTTTTCCTTTGATTTGCATGCATCATCTCTGAAAAAAGAGAGATGGATGGTTTGTCCTACCCTTGAGTATTATTTTCTATTTATATATATAGAGCTTATCTATAGGGAACCTCCCCTTGATGAGAGGAGAGATCAGTCCCCTTATGATGTGGTAAAACTACACATTTGGATGACTATTCTTCTTACTTTGGCTGATCAGACCTATTTTGTTAATCAGTATGCTGATCAACAAAATATTCAACCAACATTTTTTGGTGACTCTGCTAGGGAATATAACCCATTATCATTATAACCCTTATCCATTACAGACTTTGGCAACTCCATTTCATGTCTTACCCATTATCCATTTATAGCCTTACCATTTTCATCCATCTCCATTTTCATCCATCTCCATTAATTATCTGGTCTACAAAACTAGAGCTGCTAGGAAAGAAAATGCATTTTGAATCCTCAAGCTTTAAGCTAAAGTAAGGCCAGTTTATTTTCCATTTTTATCCCATAATTTGGCAACTCCATTCAGATGTGTTATCCTTATTGTTCATAATCTGATCATGGTAGTTTGAGGCCCCTGGGGTAACTCATTTGGCCCACTCAATTTGACTCCACCTTTGCATGAGCTTCCACATAGTTCAAGGAAGAATTTCCCCAAATTATTCAGTGATGGGAAGGTTCATCCTAATGAACACATTGCAGCTTTCACCATAGCCTGTGGTGTGATAGGGGTGGAATTTGAAGATGTGGCAGTCAGGATTTTTGTGGAGACACTACAAGGTGCTGCTGCAGACTAGTTTTACCATCTGCAAGCTGGATCAATGATTGACTAGAATACACTTGAAGCCAAGTTCAAAGCAAGGTTCAAGATCATAGAAGATGCACATGCCTTGTTGGCCCAACTCACTCAGACAAAGAAAGAGCTTCACGAGCCTATGAGGGATTTCATAGCCAAACTTCACAAACTGAGAAATAGAATCCCTGTAATAGCTTGACCTACAGCTGAGAATCTCAAATGCTTTTTCATTAATTCTCAGTTACCTAAAGTTAGTTTTATATTGAGACATGCTGGTCAAATAGATCTTGCTATAGCTCAACTTTTGGGCACTGATGTAGAAGATGATCTCATCTTAGAAGGGAAGATAAGAAGAGATCCAAACAAAAATAGATCCTCATCTTTTTTTGAATATACATCTATAGGAACCACTGATTCAATGGTACAAAAGATAGCAAATGAATTGCTAGCCTTGAAAAGGCAAATGGCACAAAGAATGTCTTCTACTCCTCTATATAAAGATATATCAAGGAAGACATTCCCTAATTAGCCATATCAAGGCAATGCTACTAGAAGTCGAGGGCAATAAAATCATCTTCTTCCTCCATAGAGGAATCCTGCCTTTGAAGCACCTCCAACAAACTCGGTAGTTGGATATCTAGAAACAAAGCATGTTTCCTATTTCCAACCTAAGTTAGAGCAAGAAAATGATACTAATCTCTTCAGGGAGGATCTAGAAGAATCAGCTAGTGACTCCCACATTGGTTTCCTAAATTACTAGGATGAATCCAAAAGTGAAGGTGAAGCAATCAAATGATCATATGTAGTATTCACATAGTCCCAAAATCAGTCAGCCCAACAGGCTAACAAAGAGAAGACAGAGGAGTGACCCCAACCAATAATTTCAATTATTGAGTAGAGAACCCCTCTTCCTTTTCAATCAAAGGACCTGGTGATTACCAAATAAGTAAGTACATCAAACATCTCTATACCTTCTACTTCAGCTTCACAAACTAGTCCTTCCCCTCCCAAAGATCAAAAGGATGAACTCCCATCCTCTCTTCTAAATCCATTCCAGTCATGTGACATGATTGATCATGTCAAGGAATCCAAAATTCAAATGACTGAGTTTGAATCTCTGTAAGTCAATCTTGAGCAATTAGACATTGATGGAGAACTAGATGCAGACCTATCTAAGACAAAATACGTGGTCACCCAAACATCAACCCCTGCAACACAAATTTTGTTTGAGTCTTCAGGCATGGGTAATTATTTCTTTACCATAGAGGATGTTCATGTTTTTGTAGATGAAAGTCCTGCAGCTGACAATCCAAGAATTGATCTAAACAAGACTTTAGGAGAATTGGTAAGATGTAGTATAAACAAGGAAGGATCTTCCATCTCTAATGAAGAGAAATTTGATAGGAGATCAGCTTCTAATGATGACAATAATTCTTCCACCAATGATGAAGTTGGAACTGTGTTGATATCTCCTCAAGGAGATATTCTTCCTTCATGCAATTTGCAATTTAGCAACATGAACAACACAGCGAGATGTGAATCTCTATTGCTTAAATTGAAGATTGCTCAAGATGAAGAATTCAAACTCCTTCACATCAAAGGAGATGTTAATTTGATAGTTTGTTAAGAGTTTGATATGGACAATCCAATCATATGCTAGACTGAACTAGAAGAATAACTAATTATGGTAATGGACCATGCTACTTCAAATCAAAATTAGGCAAAAAACCCTTCGTAGGGATAACAAGGAGTTATGGTTTTTAGTTTGAAGACCACATCCTACCATAGAGCAAAAAGAATGAAAGACTAAGAGGAAGACGCAAAAAATTAGTTTCTTGGTGGAGAGCTCCATTCGCTCGTCACCATTTTTGGGGACAAAATGTCTTCTTGCTGGTTTACCAAGATGGCACACTATTTTCACCGTCTCTCAAGAAGCAACATCTAAAATACTTCAATTCTTGAAGTATCAGATCATTGCATATGTATATATGTATATTTGTATATTTTTTAATTCTTTTTTGTTTTGTTTGTTTCCATTTTTGATACCTTTCATTTCTAGGTAGCATGACTCCATAACCCAATGACATACTTGAAGACACTGGAGATTCTAGATTCTACTCCTTTTAATTTGTTTTTCAATTGACAAAAGTTCCCCAACTGGAGCCAGCTATTGTCCCCCAACAATAACACTCATTTTTGGGATAACATTTGAACTATTTTGGTCTTACATACCAAAATTGTCTCTTCCCTTTTCAAAATTTGTCTGGGGAATTCAAATTCCTCATTTTTTGGGCTTCACAGCTTCTACAGGTGGGTTCAATCAAAAGAATCAGTTTCTAATAATTGGTCATTTTTGAAATTGGTTCATCACCTTGGTTCAAACAAAAATCTCCATCGACAAGCATCAGCATCAGGTTCAATGTTTGGTTTGTCCTTTGGTTTGATGTCAAATGGTTCAATGTCTCAGTTCAACCAAGTGGTTCAATGCTTTGGTTCATCCTTTGGTTTAATCAAACAATTCATCAATTAGTTTAATGCTTTATTTAAACCATTGAACCAAAACTTGGTTCAACGGTTAGTTCAAACACATGGTTTAAAGGCAAGTTCAACAAGAGGTTCAAAGCCTTGTTTCAATGGAATGGTTCAAAGCCATGGTTCAATGGAATGGTTCAACATTTGGTTCATCTCCAAAGTTCAAATATTTACCCGAAGGACCCTGAAGGGCAGGGGTCCTTGTGGGGGACTCTCAGCTAGCAATTTGAAAACACTTCCTAAAGCCGAAGGGACACCCAAAGACTGCCCGAAGGGTAGATGCCCTTACGGGAGGCTCTTCTCGACTCAAAATGTGTCATTTCTTAAGGCCTGAAAGGGCAAGTTCAATCCAAAAAAGTGCCAAATAGAAAAGACAAAAGAGGACAAAGGAATAATGCCCCCGAAAACATCAAATTCAAAACAGTGAACTAGCCGTTGATCCTTTGAACATACAAACCAGAATACATTCATAGATTTCAAGGCCAAGACCAACAAAAAGTAGGGAAGGAATAGAATAACAAACTAAATCTAGGACCTAATTCAATTAACTAGAAAAGGAGGAATGATGAAGATAAGATTAGATCGCTAAGTGGACATTGAAAGTTGCAAACTTTCAATAAGCGCGACTTGTTTCCATACATTGATAAAATCAAATGGGTAAAATGCCCCTAAGTTCTAGCCTATCTTCTTAACATATTCCAATGCAACATTATGTATTACTATTCCTGAGTCCTTCTTGAAGAGGTGATATAAGGAACTCTCTTCTATTGTAAAGAAGATATCTCTTTTTTGACAATTAGAACAAAACTCTACCCAAATTGTAAGGCATTACTGAGACTTTGAGCTTAGATTGCTGATCATATTTTGTTACTAGAATAAGAAAGCAAGTGACTTTTCAGACTTTGTGTTGTGATATCTTTATTTTTGAGGAAACTGTTCTTATGTCTTTTTCCTTGATTTATTTTCTATTCCTTTAATTCAACAAGCAAGATTAGTGAAATTAGTTAGAAAGGTATCCTGAAGAGTCAAATGTGGAGAGACTTTGTGCCCCCATAATTGCCTTTCAGTGTGTTTTCTTTTCATTTCTATGTAAAGGACCTTGGGGTGACTTTGTGCCCTCATTGTCCTTCATATCTTACTCTTGAGCAATTCAAGTGGAGACTTTGTGCTGCATCTCGATTTGTTGGTTATTCCATCCTTTGTTACATTTTGATGTTACTACCTGGATTATTCTTGTGGCTTGCTGAATAGTACTTTTGAAAGAAGAGGAGTGATGTCTATCATTTCCCTTGAGTTTTTCCTTTGATCCACATGCATCATATTTGAAAAAAGAGAGATGGATGGTTTGTCCTACCCCTGAGTATTATTTTTTATTTATATATATATATATATATATACATATACATATAGCGCTTATCTATAGGGAACCTCCCCTTGATGACAGGAGAGATCAGTCCCCTTTTGATGTGGTAAAACTACACATTTGGATGACTAATCTTCCTACTTTGGCTGATTAGACCTATTTTGTTTTTCAGTTTGCTGATCGACAAAATATTCAACCAACACTAGTTAAATGAGTTTATAGAGAAGATCATTTTAGATCAAAATCCAAGGATGACATCTAGGTTTTACTTGACTCTAAATTTATCTTTGAGCACATAGTTGAATTTAAGTATTGTATACCATCTAGAAATGTATGGAAAAATAAAGAGTGTAAACCAAGTTCTAGAAGATCTTTTTTGAATGTATTGCATAGATAAGCAATACAAGTGGGAAGAGTATCTATCATTGGTATATTTTGACTATAATAACACTTTCTAATCATATTTAAATATGGATCCATTTGAATCATTATATGGAATGATGTGTCAAACACAAATTAGTTTGGATAAACCTAAAGATAGTGTGGTCTTTGGTTTTGAAATGCTTTTAGAAATGAAGAAGCAGGTCAAGTAATTAGACAAAGTTTGGATGAAGTCAATGATAAGCATAAAAGTTATGTTGATTTGAAAAAGGATATCAAGACAATTTTTTATTGGTGATAAAGTATTTTTGAGGGTTAAGCCCCATAAGATATCAATTAAGTTTGGTAAATCAACGAAGCTTTCACCAAGATATATGGGACCCTTCGAGGTCTTGAAAGTGATCAATCTTGTTGTGTATAGGATTTCATTGCCACCAACTCTATCTCTCTTAAATAATGAATTTCATGTGTCCTATCTTAAAAAGTATGTAGCTAATCCTTCTCATGTATTGGATTGGAATGTTTTACATGTTTTGGATCCAAGGGTGGTCACAATAAAACCAGTCAAAATAATTGACACTCAGAAACTTAGTTTAAGTAATAGATAAGTGTCAGAGTGCAAGTTCCATTGGGACCAATATTTTTAGGATAGTACCACTTTGGGAGGACTATGATGAGTTCTATAGGTTATTTCCATATTTATTTATTTATTTAATAATTTATTGTTTTTATTATTTTTATACTATATGTTATTTGATTTTAGAACTTTAGTTTGAAATAAGTGTCATTATGATGATGACTAGTTTTGGGGGTGAAGGATGGTACATCTTGATTTCCTCACTAAACTTGACTTGCTTATTAAATAAGTAATATGGTGTTAATGTTATTTAATTACTACTATATAAAAATATTTTTATTATGTTAATGTATGGATAGACATATAATGATTATTTTTTATGACTCATTACTTGAATTTTTAGTTGTACATGAGTTTCATATGCATGTAGATTATGATTATTCAATATTATTGTACTTTAGCAACATTTGTATTGATTATCATGGTTATGGGCTAACTCCCATTTGCATTTGTGAGGCGGATACATGAGAAAGTATACTCTCTAGACATATATGGATGGAGGGTATTATTAAGGATGATTATGTACATGAAAATGTTGGAGGTGTTGAGATTCAATAATAAACCCAACACACACCACGTAGAACACTAAATACATGATTTATTTAATTTCATTGTGTTGATTTATTTATGTTTGAATGAGTTGATATGGTTGATATTCATGTTTTAATGTTAATCAATGTCATTTTAAGTGTTATTATTTGTTGGATTATGATATGGTTTCCATTATGGAATGTTTTAATTATATAAATTCATATATGACTTTATTTTCTATTGTCTGCATATCCTATATAGGTGGGTACTTACAAGCATGCAATAAAAAATTATTATTAGAACATAGATGTATGTCAAAGAATTAAATTACATTTTTATCTTATAAAAAAAATTTATTAGACTTAATCTAACCTAGACCTAAGGTGGTACATAGGGTGACTTATTTCCAAAAAACCTAATGGTTGACTAAGTATTTGGCATTAATTATTTAAATGTTTTGGTTAATGCTGAGGTTGTGATAGGTATTTAAGTTTTATTTTAACATATTTATTATGTTTATTGACTTATTATGATGTCAACCCTAATTCTAAAATAATCATTTGGTTTTGATTATTCTTGGTCATTCAAACCATGCATATCTTGGCATGGTGAGGGTTTGACTACAAGATAGAAGAAATGGTGGAGAGATTGTGTTATTTGGTAGTTGAGCTAGGAGATATGGGAAACATGTTGGGAATTTTTAGTTTGATGGTGAGTCTTTATTAGAGTGGAAGATAACATGTTGCCAATGTATTAGGGGTTTTCAGAATGCATGTAAGAGACTATGAAAAAAATAAAGGGAATGGAGTTCTTGGATTTTGGAGGTTAGACATTGAAGATAGAGGAGGAGAGGGAAAAAATAAATTTTAATTTAAAACAAGGGAAAACTACTTTAGGAAATATAGAGGTAGGGTTTTGTTTTGGTTCACTCTAAAAATTGTATTTCTATTGTAGAGTTTGATGAAATTGTTATGGGATTTAATAAATGATTATTTACAAAGTTTTAACCCTAGGTAGAATCAGGGATTCAACCCTATGGGAGAAATAATCCCCCCATAGAATTAAATCCATGATTTATTTATATATAACATGTGTATAAATGGTTAGGGTTTGAAATAAAAAAAAAAACATTATGTGTTTTGTTTATTCACTATGAATGGCTTTGTTTAGATATTTATATAGACTATGTGTTGATTTATTTAAACAAAGGAATGTGTATTGTTTTAGCTACAACTTAGTGTTGATAAAATGGATGTAGGTTAATAAAAGGGTTTGAAACATTGTTTAGATAGGGGTTCAAATCAAGTTTTTAATATATATTTATCAACTATGTTCATTATGTAAAGAAGTGACTGTGTGTTTCTTTAATTCATTATAATATAATGAAAGGACTATGTGGTTCTTTGTTTTGTTCACTCACTCACTCACTCACACACACACACACACACACACACACACACACACACACACACACACACACACACACACACACACACACACACACACACACACACACACACACACACACACACACACACACACACACACACACACACACACACATGACTATGTGATCCTTTATTCATATGAATTGGGATAATGTTTTGCATTTATAGGTTTTCTTTGGATTTTGGTATATGTAAAAGAGGTATTCATTGAGACATATTTAATTTCATATTCATTGCTTATAATTTTAAAGAGGTTGAGTGTTTTTATTTATAATATTATATGTATAAATCATTGTATTATATCGACTGAGTGGATAGTTTGTTGATTAGGTATAAAGGTTGTGTTAGCTATGTATAAAAGTTATAGTCAACAGTATCAAAATGATTATTTAATGAATAAATTTAAATGGATATTTATGAGTCAATTGGATATAATGTTGTATGGACATTTGAGTGACATTATTTGACTTAACTATGTTTACAAGTCATATTTATTTTTGAATATAATATTATTGCATTTGGATTGTGTATGAATATTTTATATGTTGACTAAGTATAAACATTTGTGGTCAACATTTTATAAAAGATTATATTAGCTAAGTTTGAATGTTGTGAGTTGATTCTATGACTGTTTATGGATTAGGAGTCCATTTGGTATAAATAATTGTTAGTCAATTTTGTATACTATCATATGGTACGATTGAATGTATAAATGGACATGACTTAGTTTGAGTATTAGCTAAGTAAACATGTTAATTTGTTTTTGAATATGTTATAATAAGTTGGATGTGTAATGATGAATGGTCAAAATTTGATATTTAGTTTTAGTCTATGTCAATTAAACCCTAATTAAATATATGAACAAATTGAGTATACATAGCAAAATTGAGTCATAATATAAATTACAGTTAGTTTATATAGAATGTATGGATTATTATATTTATAAAAATTTCCTTTAAATAGTATTATTGTCTATTTCATTTAAAACATATACACACAAGCAAGTATGAAGATGGAATATAGTTTATTTATTATATGTAATATAATTAAATAAATGTTTGATGGATTTTTTAAATAGTATTAAATGTTAGATTAAATTATGAGTTAATATTCTTAAGTAGGGTACTTTGAATATGAACATATATACATACATATATATGTAATTATGGATTATACATAAAGATGATTATATATTCTTTATGAATAGTTCATAAAACACACACACATGTTATCAATTAAAATTACATGCATAAGTGTGTGTGTGTGTGTGTGTGTGTGTGTGTGTGTGTGTGTGTGTGTGTGTGTGTGTGTGTGTGTGTGTGTGTGTGTGTGTGTGTGTGTGTGTGTGTGTGTGTTTAATATGGCCATTTAGATGTATATACTATGCCATTTGGAAATCAATGACAAAAGGTTTTAAATGTATATAGATATAAGTGGACATACTTAATATACATGTTTATGCAAATAATTTGATATGAAAATAGATGTTTGTTTATAGTGAATAGATTTATTCATATGCAAATTGGGATTTATATCTTTACTTTATAATTTTTTGTTCAGTTATAAATTATGAAGAAAATGGTAAATTGCTGATTAGAACAAATAATGTTGCATTTGTTAGTATTTATTATTTATCTTAGGATTTATTGTAAAATTCTAGAAAATTATTATTGTATTTATAATAATTGTGAACTTGGGATGTTTGCATAGAATTAGTAAATTCTTAAATATTATAATGGTAGTTAGAAAATAATTTAATTATAATACTACCTATTAGAAAATGGACGGTGGCTATATTTGAACTTAGAAAATATTTAATTAATAATAAGTTGTTACTATTTAACATGAGATTATTTCAAATATTTCTCGTATTTAATTACTATGGTATTAAATACTAATCTATATGAGAAATATATGGAATTTTTGTATATGGATTATTTAATGATCTGGTGGTATTGACACTAACAATTATCATTGTGAGATGGTTCTCATGCATATATTTAGAGTCATTAATACTTAGATTAAATAAAATTCAATTGTGTGTGTGTGTGTGTGATTTGATTGATCTAATGGATCATTAAACTATATGAAAAAATTAGTCAAAGTAATGTTTATTATTAAATATTGTCATTTCACTTGTTTGATTATATGCATGTATGCATGATGACATGTTAGAAAGGAATTATTTATGATATGCTACATGTAGTTAGAATCTTACAACACATGGGTTGTAATTGACTTATCGATACCTATACCATTATCATATGCTCATCCATGAAGGGAGGGTCATTCCATAGTTGGGAATTGTGTAGGAAATATATGGTCCCTAATTGGTGTGGAAAATCACTCTAATTATTTTCTTCCTCTCCTCCAATAGTTAGTCTATAGAGATTTTTACTCATGATTTTAGTTTATTTACATATAATGAGTTTCTGGATACTCTTTGGCTTTGTGAAACATTGTATTTATTTATATACACTCTGGTGTAAAAATATTATATTATTATACTTGATAAATAATCTATTAGATTCTCTTATTATATAATATTATGATATTAAATTTCAATAGATAGTTGAGTTATTATTATTTAATAATTATACATTTTGTGATGGACTAAATTTGTAATTATGTCGATTATGATTAGTTGATCATTATCTAAATGAATCATAATCAGTTATTATGAAATATACATTTAGTTAAATATAAATTGACATATCTTATTTTGAAATAATTTAACTTAATTATTAAAGTAAAGTTAAAAAAACATTTTATTGTTATTTGAGTTAAAACTAGTGAGGTTCTCACATTTTGGTATTAGTGCTAAGGTTCAAACTCTAAGACTTAATGAATCTACTAATGTATTTATATTTTCTTGTTAATCATAAAGTATAATGGTGTGTGGTATGCCTAGAGGTGAGTTTACATCAAACACAACCCTCCATAAGATCCAAACCAATTTGCCTCAGAGCAATCCATAAATTTGGATCAAATTCCCATTGCCATGCATGAAGATAGGAACTGAATCATGGCCTTAGAGTATGAAGTGAATGGGAATATCAATTAAGTTAATTAGGAAGAGGCTAAATAACACCCTATTCATCAACAAGATCAGCAAGAGCATAGCCATGATGTGGTACCATAGAACGTGAGGTCTTGTGTTCTTTCAAAAATTGCATGGGACATGAAGCAAGTAAATTCTCCTAAATTTGATGGAACTATAGTAGGGGATGGTACTAAAGCTCGGTTTATGTAAATGGAAAAGTACTTTGAGATTCATAACTACTTAAAAGTTACTAAAGTAGTTTGGCTAGCATTTCAACTTACTAGAGAAGTAACAATGTCGTGGAAAAATAATAATCTAGATTTGAACCTTGAATCCATTATCACCACATTGAAGCAATTCATGGTTTTGTTCAGATCATGATGGTTGCCCCAATTATATTTTGACTAAAAACTAACATATTTTTTGGATATGAAGTAGGGAGATATTTTAGTGAATAAGTATAGGAAATAGTTTACTAAGATCATAAAATATGTTCCTCAGTATTAGGCAGATGAAAGATTTCAATTTCAAATTTTCATTGTGGGATTAAAACCTCAAATTAGATGTACATGGGTCATCTATGATAGATCAAGTATTCTAGAGGATAGTTAAGTAATAGTCAAAATTTAAGTCTCTTCCTTAGGTTAGAGACAAGTTCAAGAAGAATTTTGAAAGTTTCAAACCAAATCTTAAGAAAAAGTGGAAGAGGAATGCAAATTATAAGAATCACTTCAGGAATAAGAACTCTAATTTTAGTAATTTCTCGAGTAGCAAGAAAGATAAAGGTGGATTAAAATCTGGTTTCAAGGGGAACCAGAAGTTAGAAAGAAAATGACCACATGATGAATTCTTCATTTATGAAGGTGATCATTATTCCACAAAATGTAATCAAGAAAAGTCTAAAAGAAAATCTGAGGGTATTATGCCATAAGGAATCTTTCAGTATAAAATCCATGCAACTATTAATAATTGTCAAGTTGATTTTCAAGTTTTACCTATTGAGGTTCCAAGTAATCTTTTTGGTCAACCTATTTCCATTTTATAGATACTCAAGCTACAAAGTATTTTATTTTTCCACGTATGCTTTCTAAGTTTTCTAGGAAAGCTAGTTCAATGGTGAATGCATGGTTAGTGTAATATGGGAATGATGTTAAGATTAAATTTGATAGCTATTTAGTAGAAGCTAAGATTGAGTTTTCTAAATTCACTATTATTTTAGATCCGTATGTATCTCTTCTAGGGTCATATGATGTAATCCTAGGGCTGAATTAGCTTTATAAGCATAAAGTAAAGGTAGACTGCTATCTTAAGAATGTAGAATGTTAAGATGATTTTGGGAATCAAACTTAAATTTAGGGTGAGAAAAGGGAGTTGAAACATAGGTATATTTTCATAATTCATCTTAAAAAGTCTTGTTAGATATTTATTATTAAAATAAATAATATGGATAAAAAGATAAAAAATCATCCATTGAGGATTACCCTTTCCTTCAGAACTTTCAAGATGTGTTTCTAGAGGAATTGTTAGGATTACCACCCAAGTGAGAGTTTGATTTATTAATTTACATAATACCTAGTTTAACGTTACAATACAAGGCACCCTACATAATGAATAATATATATTTAATTGAGTTAAAGGCTCAACTACATGATTTTTTATGTAAAGGGTTATTTTGACCAAGTGTGTTACCATGGGGTGCACTATTCATGTTTGCCAAGAAGAAAGATGGTAATCTTTGCATGTGTATTGATTATAAGATGTTGAATAAAGTGAGAATCAAGAACATGTATCTATTTCCTTGCATTGATGATCTCTTTGATCATATTCATGGGGATATAGTTTTATCAAAGATAGATCTTTAAGTGGGATATCACCAGTTGAGAATTCAAGAAGATTATAATCCTAAAACAATGTTCAAAACTCAGTATGGGCATTATGATTTTTTAATGTTGTATTTTAGGTTAACAAATGTTCTAACAATGTTCATGAATCTCATGAGTAGTGTGTTTAGGGACTATCTAGATCACCTTATGTTAGTTTTTATAGATGATATCCTCATTTATTCTAAGAATGAGGAAGAACATTTACAACATCTATAGTTGGTGTTTCAACATTTAAAGAAGCACAAAATTTATGGTAAGTTGTATAAATGTACATTTTTTCTAGAGGAAAGTGGAATATTTTGGACATATTATCTCCATAAATAGAATTTTAAATGATTTGATGAAGATAAGAGACATTATAGAGTGGCTAGCACCCAAAAATGTGCATGAGGTAAGAATTTTTATGGGTCTAGTAGGGTATTATAATAAATTTGTTCCAAATTATTATAAATAAAAAACTAATTACCACTTTTTAGTAGAAGAATCAAAGGTTTATTTGGTCAAACAAGTGTGATAAAGATTTTTAAGAATTGAAAAGGAGTCTTACATCGGCATTTGTTCTAAGAGCTCTCAATCCTAATGATCAATTCTCAGTAATCACTGATGCATCTGGTGATGGTCTTGGAGGATTTATTATATAAGATGGTTTAGTTGTAACATGTAAGTCCAAAAATCTTAAACCATATGAGGTAAATTATGTTCCACATGATTTGTAACTTGTGGCAATAGTGCATGATTTGTAAGTTTAGAGGCATTATCTATTAGGGAAACCATTTGAGCTCAAGATTGACAACTTGGGGCTCAAATATATTTTCACTCAACTAAACTCAAATCTTCATCAAAGACATTGGTTATAGTTTTTATCCAACTATGATTTGATATTAACTACATTAAGGGAAATTAAAATAGAGTTGCTAATACCTTAAGTTGTAGAAGGTATATATCAAATTTAGATACTATTAGGAGTACCTTTCATGATCAATTTTTTAAATTCTCTCTTAGAGATGAATTATTTGAAAAAGTTAGGAAAGCTTTGTTATAAGATGATCAGAACCCCAAGTTCAAAGTATTCAAGTTGGAAAATGATGGTATTTTGAAGTATAATGACAGAATGTATGTACCTAATACAAATAATTTGAGGATCACAATGCTAAAGGAATTACATAATGCCCCTTATTCAGGTCATCCTATAGTGACTAAGCTGATGGATGAGCTAAAACCTCTTTATTTCTAGAAATGAATTAAAAGGGATGCAATAAATTTTATGTCTCATTTTTTGGAGTGTCATCATGTGAAGTCTAAATATGTGCATTTGACAAATTTGTTGTATCCTCATGATATATTGGAATAGAAGTGGTAGGTAATTAGTATGGACTCTATTCAAATTTTATTGTTATCATGAAACTGACATGACATGATCTTGGTGGTAGTTGAAAAACTAACTTGTAAAGAGGATTACAATGCAAGTTAGTCAAACATTAGTCCATAAATAATGAAAAATGCATAAATAACAAATTAACTAAGCCTACCTATTCCTATGGAAATTACAAAGGATAAAAATAAATAAATGAAAGAAAGTAAAAATAATATTACCTTCCCAAATGGATTCACCATACCCATGTGGCTCAAAAACATGTTCTCCCTTGATCAAGCATCCTTGTAATTGTCAACAATGGTGGCAAAATCCTCCAATGTCTCAAGAACACTCCATAAAACCTAGGCTCATGATTCTAAATCATTAAACTAGCCTATCAATTAAGCTTTCAATTAAAATGAATGATAAAATCCAAAGGATTGTGGAAACAATTTAGCATTATAACTTTACAATATTCAAGCTTAAAATTCATGTCCATGGCCTCTCTATTTATAGATTTTTGAGATTGGTCAAGATCAACCATGATTGTCCATCTCAAGATTGAGATGTGTGGCCATGGATAATCCTAATATTTAAAATTAAACTCATAAATATCCTCAAGATAAGTAAGCATTAAAGAGGCATGGGAAGCATTAACTAGGCATGTGTGACCCATAATATTGATATTTTTATGCACTTATGGCTTGATGGATGACACCCCATAGGTGATGTCACTAGGTGAAGCATATATTTAAAATCAATTTCCAATAATGAGATATTTAAAATAATCTATGGAATTCTTACTTAATCTCTTAAATTTTATTAATTAGCTTAAGTAAGTTTAATTAATTTTAGTGTAATTAGTTGGAAATTGGTGCAAATTAATCAAAATGGTCAAAAGTCATATTACTAGGTCATGATTTGACTGGAGAGGAACTAGAAGGTGATATTAGTTGTGTTGGAGTCAGATTCCCACTTAGGATGTTTCCAACACCAAATAATAATGTTATTTAATGTGTACCAATGAATTGGAAGAAAAAGGTGATCTAGAGCACTAAATGGTAAATTGTCATTTTGACTCGAAATGATCTAATCAAATTTAGCTAGCCCATAAAATGCATTGCCCTATTTATGGATACTTTGATCTAAATTGGCACTTGTAAGTGATAAGTTTGAACCATTTAGGGTATTTTATGGATTTTGACCTAAAATGTGCATTTGAGTGCAATTTGAGTAAGATTGATAATTTCAACACAAATGGCATTAAGAATTGGATGTCTACATTTTTCCCTTGTTTGAGTAGGTGTAGTAAGACATTCAGGTGAAGCAACATATTTTCAAAGAAAAGAGTTGTCAAGAATAAATTGGAACAGACCCATGATACCCCTCGAGAGGACATACTAGGATGGAAGAAAAGGATGGACTCTCGAAAAGAGAGAAAAAGTGAGAGATTAACCCATGGAATAGATCACATCTAGATGAGATAATGCTTGCATATGTGAATACCATCAATGATAAACATATAATTAGAGGTATAATAGGCCCTATAGATAGGGGGAATGGGAAAGATATAATCCATAAATGAAAGGGACACACTTTAAATGTACCTTATTTGAGAGTAAAAGATGCATGCTTAAGACATTAATCAATCCTAAGATAAGTTTCACTCTAAAATATTTCCATCATGGGATTTAATGTGGAGAGCTTAAAATTAGAGGAAAAGAGAGAACATTATACTTTAGGAAGGGAAGCACCACTAGAACAGGGTCTCTAAAGAGAATATAATAAGAACTAATCCAATAGAGTAGATTTGATAGTGATAAAATAGTTTTGCCCTAGTAGGGAAAAATTTGATCATTGATAAAGAATAAATAATGATTTTCCCCTGTAGAGCTGATTTGATTTAGACGTGGTTCAGATGTTATGACCCAACATGGGAAATTGGCAAGTAAAATAGCTCAAGGATACAACCAAAAAGATAGGTTAAAGTGAACAGGTACAAACATACATGTGATGGTGTAATAGTTTAGAAAGCCATATAAAACCAAGCATATGAGAATGCACAAAGTGATGAGAGAGATAAAATTAAGAATGGAGATAGTCGAGCTGACCTCAATAACAATTTAGCACTGCCTACATAGTTCCATACACTCATGTTCCAACATGAACTTCAGGCTAATGTAGTTCACCCAAGTTTGGGAAAGAATGGAATGAGGAATGATGAAAAATAACCAATAATTGATTAGATTTATAATGTATGCAAAGAGATGCACATCTAAGCATAGATAAAGAATCCTAAAATCCATGTTACCTAGAAGCCTAATTCCATATCATGAGCCTAGGTTTTGTAAACTATTCTTGAGAATCGTTCATTGAAGTTGATGTTGATGTTAAGACGTTGAGACTTGAGCACAAAGTGTTTGCTATAGAACAATAAATTAGGCATCATAAGTATGAATAACTTATAATGACATAATATTATAATTTCACTAAGCTAGTTCAAATGTGAATACCTATAACTAAGGACAATGGTAAAATAATGACCAAAACTAAAGTTACTGTGATTTACATTTTAAAAAAAAGACAAAGAAAAAGATAAACATAAATGAACCTAACTTGGAATCAAGATATGATCTTAATGACATGAGACCAAGATATGAATAATAAAGATCCATGTGGACCATCAAAGCATTCTTGAACACAAGAGAAAACCAAAATCAAACATAAAACAAGACACCAACAACAATCAAATAAACAAAATGGTCTAATAACAATGTAATAACATAGGATCAAGATATAAACAATCAAAATCCATGTGAATCATCAAGATGTTCTGAAACATAAAAGAGATAAGCAAAAACAAATAAATAAACACAAGACCAAGATGAGACAAGAAGTATTAAAAAGAGAAAAGTATAAGAAATAAAAGGAGAGGTATGGAAGCATAAAAAAGACCAAGAGAATAAAACAAAACACCAAGAAAACTCAAATAAACACACACAAATAAAAACTAAGTTAGTGCAATTTAAAGACAAATGTTCATGCATGTGTGGTAGAGGTGTTATATTCCACCACATGATAACAAATAATAATGACACAACAATTGTTCCCTAATTAAAGAGGAACAATGATAGAAGAAATGGGGGAAGAGAAGAAAAGGAAGGGGTTGGTCGAGATGACTCTAAATGTATAAGACAAGTGAATGTTGCCTATATAATTCCATGGATGCATGTTCTAACATGAACTTCAAGCCAAATGTAGTTCTCTTAGGAAATGGGATAATAAAAAAATGATGATCAGATTAGCTTGATTAATGTTATAAAACAAATAGAAGATATGACAAATAAATGAGAATGGTCTGGCAAATAACAAGCTAATGAGATGAGAAAGAATGATCTTGGAAAATGTCAAGTATGTGGGACAAGATAAAAAGAACTAGTGTTTTTGTGCTTATAAAATGGCAAGAGCGTAGCATGGTGGAATAGGAATGAACAAATGTATAAAAGCATGAGATAATGTTTTTATTCTTTTGTAGATTATGTTATGATGTTTTTGGTATTTTTAATGTATTTCTAATGTTTTTAGTGTTTTTGAGATAAAATATGCACAAGGTGGGACCATCTAATTGAGGAGATGCAAATCTTGAGAGTAGAGGTTATAATAAGATAGCTAAGCTGGATGCAATGACCCATGCTCACAAATCAATGAGAGTGAGGGAAAGGGGTGACCGAGCTAACCTCAATAAAAATTGATCACTGCTTACATAGTCTTGAAGGACCTCAAGTCAATGTAGTTTAAATGGCATGGTTCATGGATATTAATGGTATAATAATTACTAAATAAGGTCTATAGGGTTGTTCCCAAGAGATGAGGCATGGTAATGGAAAATGGGTGAATTGTAGATGAAAAATTGTTTTGTTTCTCTTTTTGATAGGGAGATGCATGTCTGAGTCAATATGTGAGACAATAAAAATGATCAGCTATATAAGTTACTATCCAACACCCTTTGAGAACAACTACTTGGTTAATAACTGGTTATTGATCTGGATCTCAATAATGTGTTCATGATCATCATATATCATTGATTCTACTTCATTTAAATGTAGAGACAAGATATCCTTATAACCTTGATAAAGGAAAGTGCTGCCAGTGATAGTGAATAATAGTAAGATAAATGAGATAAGTGGGTGATAATGGAATGTATAATGAATGGGAAACAAATAGAGATTGAGACTTTCATTCACATGAAATTTTTTTGATGCTAGATTTGACATAATTTTGGTTGTGGTGGGGTTGAAGACCTCTAAAGATGATCTCGATAGGACCATCAAATTGTTCTATTGCTTGATATTGAGAGTAGCTACCATCTGATTATGCTATATATTGGAACCTATTTTGATTTGATCTTTGATATTATCTTCAGTAAATAATGAAGAATTTTTGTGCTTAGCTATTGGTGCCTCAATAAGGTTTTCACCAATGAATGTTTTTTCATCATCCCATAACACCTTCGAGAAGGTTTCACAAAGAGATGTTAACATTTGACTTTCATTATCTTATAGCACCTTCAAAAAGGTGTCACTAAAATATGTTGAGTTTGATATTTTCTTATCCCCTATCACATTTGAAAAGGTTTCACTAAGATATTTTTCTTCTATAAATGAATGTGGTCTTGGTCCCCCTAATATTCTACAAATGATATGTCACCATGGATGTAGTTCAACAAAGTGGAATTATGTCAGTCTCAATCAACACTTATAGGCGGTGGAATGTCAATATAATAGATATGTTGGGTGGTAATAATGGAATGGTGAAAGTCAACACAATCCTCATAGAAGATACTAGGAGAACTTATGTTGATGCTGAAGTAATCATCCTCAAAAACCATAGAAGGATCACAAACATATTCAAATTGACCTATAAAGCAATTATAACCAATGTTGTAACAACCAATACTATAATTTATTTTTGACTTTGATTCTAAAGTAAGGGACTCTGAATCTAATGTCACAACTATTGTTGATTCTATTTCTAATGCTAACTCCAATGTCAATTCAAAAATGGAACCTGACTCTAATATTGATTCTTCATTTGGTATGGTTATTTTGATAATGTTATATTGAATGCTAAATTTTTGACAAGTAATGGCCTATGATGGCATAATGGGCTCAATAAAAACTAATTCATCTTGGAAGGGTTAAACATAAACTGACTTATCTAAGTGAATCCCCTCAAAAGGAAGGAACTGCTCAAGGGACATCTTGACAAAACCATGTCTATCAAAGTGAGACTCATCAATGAGTGAGAAAAGATCAAGAGACAAATCTATCGAGACTGGTTTGTCAAGGAGGTGAGGCTCTTTAAAAATAGGTAACATATACATAGGTAACTTATCATAGTTTATCTTGTCACAAATGGGTGTTTAAACAATAACATGTTGGTTTTGGTTCACCATTGGTTGCAAAATATCAATTTTGAACACATTTTGATCCTCATAACATGGATTTTGAAGAGTTAATGGTTCTTGTTTAGGCTCAAAGATCGACACATAATTTCTAAAGTGGGGAATATTTGGTTTAGGAAGAATAATGGTTTGTGGTTCAATAATGGAATCTCTAAAAATTAGACTATTGAAGAAGGGATTAAAAATAATTTGTTCATCAAATAGAGATTCTTCAATAATAGGTTCATCAAAAACTAGTGATGGGCCAAGAATGGTAACAACTAGATGCTTCTTAGTCTGGTTACTTATGCAAACCAAAGGAGGAGGTCCTAAAATGGTAATGATTGGACACTTATTAGTTTGGTTGCTTGTACAAACCAAAGGAGGAGATCCTAAAATTTTGATCTTGGTATGTTATGGAGTTTGATTACTTACACAAGCCAAAACATCCAAGTCTTCTTGATAAACCCAATCATTCCAATCGAGATTTAGATCATAAGTTAGATCTTGACTATGTTCCCATAGCTAATTTTTGTGAGGTGGATAAAAATTTGTCTCACAAACCATATTGTCACCATAGGGGTCTTGAATAAAGTCATAAAATTCATTTTGTACAGCTATTTTATCATAAGCTGGATTATCTATGACTGTACCATAAGTGTAGCTAGACATATCTGCATTTAATAAAGAAAGCACCAAAAATAGAAAGACTTAAAGTTCTACAAACTTTGAAAAGTGATGTTTAAAAGACAAAAGGTTCAACCTTGGTTGAAAGGGTGAATCTACATCTCAAAAGTAGTTTGTGCCAATATTTTGCATAAAACAACCTAACACCAACTGTCTAACATCAAAGGTTTTTAAAGAAAGGTTGTGTTTTCCCAAACAAAGTGTCAAAAAATGATGAGGATAGGAATTAAAACAATCAAACAATTAATAGTGTTAAAAATTGGGTAATCATTTAACCAAATCTATGTAACCCAAAAGAAAAAGATCTATGTACCAACCCCATGAATTGAGTCCTAAACAAAAATCAATCAATGTTTGGATCCAAACATGACAAGGTTAATTGAAAATGCAATGTTAAAGACTAGGATTGGATAAAACAAGCTAGACAAGAGTGGACAGTATAATGATGCATAAACAAGGTCCAAATGGTATACATGATATGGTTTGAAACAAATAGTTTTTGATACAATGGTAAACAAGTTATTGAAACAAATTGAACAACCTAATGGCATAAACATGCTTGAATGATTTGGTCAATAGTTATGTTTCAAAGACTCAAAGGTAAAAAGAATTTGACATGATTTGGATAGCAAATCTCTACCCTTCTTAGCTCAAATATATGATTTTGACATGCATTATGAACAAACAAACAAGTTTTAGCCTCAAATCATATCAAGCAAATAATGACCAAAATACACTAAGTATAATCATCCAAATATTAACAAGGGTATGACAAAATGGGTTTGAGTAAAACTAATTAGTTTTTTATTGTTTTAGGGGAATCAATTAAACAATGAATTTTACATCAAATGATGCAAAATAGAAGCATATAAATTAGGTGATCGCAACATTGGCTAGTTGTAAAAAGGTTTAGTCTTTTTTACAACCACTACATCCTAATGTTCACTCAGTGTAGTGTGATGTCCAAATATAGATACATCCCATATGCAACTCTAATTAGGATCGAAATGAAGTCAATGCCAAGAGATGAAACTATAAGTCAAGGATTCCCTAAATAACTCATGGGAGGTAATTACATCCCCCTCACAAGCCAAGTTTGCATAAAAATAAAGAAAGCATGAAAGTAGAAAGACTTTAGGGTCATTTTCAAGATCACCAAAACTTTAATGAGTATTTGGGGAGCACTTTAGATGACATTATTTCTAAGCCTTGGAATTGGCTACTTAAAATAGGAATGGCACTTTTGATTCCAAGGATTCCCTAAAGGGGACAAATAGAAGAGCATACATGTGGCACCCCTCTTTTTACCAAACAAAGATTTAACTTAAAAAACCAAGTAAATATAAAAACTTGGAAAGGTGAGTTCATTTTTAAATCCAAATGGAAAATGGGGTGGTGCTAATTTTACCTCTTGGTCTTAGTTTTAACTTTGAAACTAATGCTAAAAATTCACTTACGCACCTAAATATTACTTTAAGCACCCAAAATAATGTTCCTAATCCATTTTAAGCATGCAAAAGGTGATCTAAATATGTTTCTAGAAAATTTTAAGTTTGGTCCTACAACAAAAAAGTTAGAATGTCCTTTAGCCTTGAAGCTCTTTTGGGTTTGAAACAATGAACTTTAGAAAAAGAGCTCTCAAGTCTGTGTTTTAAGAAAAACATAATTACCGACGTCAATTATATAACCAATGATAGTTACATTTTCTAACCAATGACGATTATCTAATTGACATCAATTATACCAATGTGACTAGTGATATGTATCCAACTAATGTTAGTTTTACTAACTGATGTCGGTTAATCTATCCAACCGATGTTAGTTTTACTAAATGACATCAGTTACTATGTAAATTTGTGGTAAACAAAAATGGAAAAATAAAACTAGAAAATCAAATTGCAAGAGTTTTAATGGTTAAAATAAATATTTTAAAGCTAAAAAATGATCTTATTCATGTGTGGGATGCATCTTTGTCCCATCAGGTGTGCCAAGATTTAGAGGGGATTACAAAGCAAGCTAGTCAAACATTAGTCCATTAATCATGAAAAATGCATAAAGAACTAACTAATTAAGCCTATTTATTCCTATGGGAATTACAAAGGATAACAAGAAACAAATGAAAGAAAGTAAACATCCTATTACCTTCCCAAATGGATTCACCATACCCATGTGGCTCAAAAACATGTTCTCCCTTGATCAAACATCATTGTATTTGTCAACAATGGTGGTAAACTCCTCCAATGTCTCAATAACACTCCATAAAACCTAGGCTCATGATTCTAAATCATTAAACTAGCCTATCAATGAAGTTTGAAAATAAAATCAAAGATCAAATGAAAAATATTGTATAAAAATTTTAACATTATAACTTTGCAATATTCAAGCTTAAAATTCATGTCCATGGCCTCTCTATTTATAGATTTTTGAGATTGGTTAGGATCAACCATGACTATCCACCTCAAGATTGAGATGTATGGCCACGGATAATCCTATATTTATAATTAAACTCATAAATATCCTCAAGATAAATAAGCACTAAAAAAATAATGGAGGCATTAACTAGGCATGGGTAACTCATAATCCTGATATTTTATGCACTTATGGCTTGATGGATGCCACCCCATAGATGATGCCACTAGGTGATGTAGATATTAAAAATCATTTTCCAATAATGATATATTCAAAAATATCTATGGAATTATTACTTAAGCTCTTACATTGGATTAATTATCTTAAGAAAGTTTAATCAAGTTTAGTGCATATCTTTGGAAATTGGTGCACAATTAATCAAAATGGTCAGAAAGTCATATTACTGGGTCATAATTTGATCATAGAGGAACTAAAAGGTGATGTTAGATACATTGGAGCTATATTCCCATTTAGGATGTTTCCAACACCAAATAAAAAATGAATGTAACATGTACCAATGAATTTGAAGAAAAGAGTGATCCAAAACACTAAATGGAAAAATTATCATTTTGACTCGAAATGATCAAATTAAATTTATTTGGCCCATAAAATGTATTACCCTATTTATGGATACTTTGACCTAAATTGTCACTTATAAGTGACAAGTTTGAATGATTTAGGTCATTTTATGGATTTTGACCTAAAATATGCATTTTAGTGCAATACGAGTAAGATTGATAATTTCAACACAAATGGTGTTAGGAATTGGATGTTTACAGTGAAGATGTATAGGGGATTAAAAATCAATTTAGTCAAACATTAGTCCATAAATCATGAAAATGCACAAAGAAATAACTAACTAAGCCTATATATTCCTATGGGAATTACAAAGGATAACAAGAAACAAATAAAAGAAAGTAAACATCATATTACCTTCCCAAATGGATTCACCATACCCATGTGGCTCTAAAACATGTTCTCCCTTGATCAATCATCCTTGTCTTTGTCAACAATAGTGTCAAACTCCTCTAATGTGTCAAGAAAACTCCATAAAACCTACGTTCATGATTCCAAATCACTAAACTAGCCTATCAATGAAGCTTGAAAATAAAATCAATGATCAAATGCAAAGGATTATGGAAATAATTTAACATTATAACTTTTCAATATTCACTAAACTAGCCAACAAAATTGTTGTATCCTCATGATATATTAGAATAGAAATGGTAGGTAATTAGTATGGAATTTTTTCAAGTTTTGTTGTTATCATGAAAATAACATGACATGATCTTGGTGGTAGTTGACAAACTAACCAAGATAGCTCACTTCATAATAATTAATTTTACTGATGATGCACTTATGCTTATGCATAGATTTGTAAAAAAGGTGTGCTAGTTAAATGGGTTTCTACAGAAGAAAATTTTAAATCAAGATTAGAAGATGGAATATAGGTTTTGGTTGAATATAATTCACCTTTGGGTACATAATTAAATTTTATTACTGCATATCATCTAAAAATGGATGGAAAAATAGAGAGGGTAAACCAAGTTCTATAAAATCTTCTTTGAATGTATTGTATGGATAAATAATACAAGTAGGAACATTATATTCCATTAGTAGAGTTTGATTATAATAAATATTTACAATTATATTTAAACATGTATCCATTTGAAGCATTTTATAGAAGGAGGTGTCAAACACCAATTAGTTGGGACAAGATTAAAGATAGGGTGGTCTTTGGTTTTGAAATGATTATATAACTAGAGGAAAAGGTCAAGTTAATTAGACAAAGGTTAGATGAAGCCACTGATAGGTATAAAATCTATGTTGATTTGAAATAGATAGTAAGATAATTTTATCTTAGTGATAATGTATTTTTGAGAGTTAAGAATAAGAATATCATGATTAAGTCTGGTAAATCAATAAATATTTCACCAAGATATGTGGGACCCTTTGAGGGTTTGGAAGTGATCACTATTATTACATATAGGATTATATT